>JAOTQQ010000015.1:2610891-2691612 GCA_026546715.1 Gallinago undulata | reverse complement strand
TTTTTTTTTTTTGTGGTTGGACTTGATGATCTCTGAGGTCCCTTCCAACCACCGTGATTCTGTGATTCTGTGATCATAACTTGTTTAGCACTTCTGAATTCAGGCTTTTTGGGCATGATATTTCAAAAGTACTTGCATTCTTTAGGATTTTAAGGTGCTCTTGAGAATTTCTTTTGCCAGGATTGTCTTGTGTATATGTGTGAACTGTCTGTATTTTAGCTTATTTTTTCTGAAAGCAGAGGATGTACTGAGCAAGGGGGCAGCGATGCCACCTCTTTAGAAGGGCTTTGGTCTGTTTGAGGTCAGTAAATGAAGAATATACTTTTAATGCAGACAAATATAAAATGCTGCATCTTGGGGCAGAGCAGATGTTAAATGGAGGAGCTGTGCAACTATCTGAGCATGGAGGGGGGCTTGGGGCTGTGTAGAAGAGTCCTTCAAGCCATCACGCCATCGTATTGCTGCGGATGACAAAGAAGTAACATAGTGTAAAGCATCAATAGGAAGGAGAAAACCCAAATTAAGTGGATGATTGTTTCGTTCTTCCATTTCTTCGGTGAGGCTTCAAAAATAGACTTGTTTCCTCTGGGGAGCGAAGCATTTGCTGTGTTTGGGGGTCTGGGACACACACTGGAGCGCTGATTCCTCAGCTTTTCCTGGTGTTCGTGCCTGAGGACAAGCTGGGGCAGATGGAATTATGTCCCCTCAGGAAACAGAGGCCAGAGGCTTTCTGTATAGAAATGGATGTGTTCAGGGCCTGAAATGGTAGGAGCAATAAGAAGAGTGGATCTGAACGTTTGAGGGTCGGGCCTCAGCTGGAGCCAGACCCAGAGAACCAGGGCCTGGACCTCACCATCAGAGGTGGCCTTTGGTCCTCAGCCCCCTACCAGTGAGACCAGCAACGTTCACCTGCTGTAAAATGGGCTGTTGACAAAGTTACATGGCTCCTGTGTCTCCTAGCCAGTAATCAGCATACTGTTAATATCTCTTAATGTGTAACTGCAATTTCTAATTTGCCGTTGAAATGTAATGAAGGTGTTTCCCACCAGGTGCCCTCCTGCCTATTGTGTGTGGTACCTCAGCCTGGGGAAGGGATGGCACTGGCAAGTAATGAGAGTCGGTAGGACTTGTCCCACTTAATGAGGTTATTCCAAGATAAAGGTCTTTAAATTTCGAGTGATGAAAGATGAATCCTAATTCCTGCAAACAAAAGAGCTAACGCAAAATGGAGGGAAAGCTGGAGGAGGCAATGGGGAATCAATACAACTGCTATGGATGTGATCGCTTCTGCGGGTCAAGTCAGTTAACCTCATTTTTTTCTTTATGCCGCTATCTGTTCACAAGGAATAATAAGTAGTCATCTTTTTACAAAAAACACCTTGTGGTGCTGCAGCGCTAGATGCCCCGTTAGGTGTAGAACTATCCATGAGGTTCAGAACAAACAGGGAAACTGAGCGAAGCCTTGGCTCTCCCCTCCCTGTCTGCCCACGCACACGATTTTTGCCCCCCCAGCTAATCACCCTGCCCGAAAGGACCCCCGATGGCAGGTGGTGCTTTTGATTTCAAACATTGAATTCCAATATTTGGAATGTGTTTATTATTTTTGAAATAGGTTAATGTTGATGGGTAGGTTCTAATGTAAGATTTCTTGCTTGTGTGTGTTCTGCTCTCCTTAAGATAAGGTCTCTGCCTGGATGGGATCGAGCCAATCCTCACACCAAGGAACGTGTAGTGTAAACAGAGGGGACAAAGGGAAGGTGAGCTACGTGGAGCAGGGAGCATTATTAGTCTGTCACATGGAAGAGGTCTCCTGGTGGAGCCGCCAGCCTTGGTCCCAGCATGTTCCACTGGATCAAAAATGTAATTCATTGTGAGGCAGAGGTACCCATTTTGGGAGGGAATAACTGGAATATCAGAACCAGGTTCCACAGGTTCCATCTTCTAACTCATGATGTTTCTTCAGCTGAGTTGTAACCTCTTTGTTGAGATTGCCTTCTGGTTTTTGTGATTATAAACACCTTAACACAATGGAGTCATGGTCCATGACAGGCTTCCCTAGCTGCTGCTTCAGTACGAATAATAACTACACGAAATTGCCGTGTCCTGCAAGAAAATGGTTGGGAAATGGCGAGCGACCGTGTGCTTATGTTATTGTAAAAGCAGAAATGTTTACTCATTACATTTAAATAGGTTTGGATCATTGTGGATGAAAGTGAAACAAGATATAAGCCTGCAATGACATGCATAAATACATAATTAAGTATATTTCCTTTCCATATGGAGAGGATTAGCTTCCTTGCCTCAGCAGGGAGTTGCTTTATTTGGTGTCTGCTTTGGTGTCCCTTTCTTTTTGACAGCTTACAGAGCTACACTGAAAGGGAATTTCACTCACTGGCTAATGAATGTTGGAATAAGGACTTCGAGGGCATGTGGAAAAGAATAAGTGATTACCTCAGAAAAGAGAAGTTTAGGGACCTTAAGGGCTGTCCTATTATCCTGCCTTCTCTTTTTGACCTTAAGTGGGCCCTATGGGATGGTATCACCCACCTTATCAAGACTTATTGCTTAGTCATAAATCGGGACCGAGGGAGAGAGATGTGTCTAGTAAATGCTGAAGTGTCAGCAAAAGCTCCTTAACTCAGGTTTCATAACTTGAGAAATATTTTATCACCCTTGTGAGCCAAACCTCTGAAAAATCAATAGAACTTGAGAGTTGGCTGTATTGATCTGAAAGACTGAGTTGTATTGAAATATTCATTGCAGAGTGTGTGTGTGTGTTTGTATACGTGTGGTTTGGGGACTAAGATGTAGGTAGCTTTCAGAGAGTGAAATGTTCTCATTTTTCATTTAAACTAGATTAAGACTATTAGGTGACTTGCAAAGCATATACTTGAAAGGGAATGAATTTGTTTGTCTTACAACAAGGCTTCTGACAAAGAGAAATGCATTCTCATTATTATTATTTTTCTTAAATGACAAACTGTTGGGAGGAAGAAGTCAAGGAGATCTGATAAAATTAGCACCACATCCTCTGGGGGATCTCTGGGCTTGCTTTGTTTGCAAAGCCAATTTGGACACTGTGTCTTTGATCTTCACTTTCAGTATGGAGCAGGCATGTTTAGTATCACTCATTTCACAGGAGATTTGGGATTCAAGTTTCTTCAACAATCTAAAAAGCAGTACATTAGAAGGGGAATTGTCTGCCAGTCGTCTTAGAATCTCAATACCCTTGATACTAATTTGATGTGATGCATTTCACCAGATGTGTCTACCTGAACGGTGTTTTATGCCCAAGAGGTTTGTGCTACTGTAGAGTATTAAAGTTGGCTCTTCCCCCCCCCCCCCACCCCCTTTTTCTTCCAAAAGCAATTGAGTGAAAAACATCCAGAATTTTAATCTGCATATAGGTGTGACACTTTACAAATACTTGGAAGGTAGAGAGCGTGTCGGGCGAGTAAAACAGAACCATGAAGAAAATCACTGCCAATAATGTTTTAAAAACAGTTTAAGAAACTGATGCTTCTAAATAGGCCAATAGATTAATATATTCACTCAAACTCTAAGACTTGCCTTCTTTTTACTCCTTTCCTATGCTATTACGGGAATAGGCACCTCCATAATCTTTACGACAAAAGACACACAGTGCAGGCTGTCAGGGGGTTGTGGAGTCCAGGCCTCAAACCAAAGGGAAAATAAGGGCAATTAGAACTGATTTCTTTCTCAAGGCTCCATCATGTAAATTCACCCACAGTTACAAATAGTTGTATGAAATAAAAGCAACCCCCCCTTGAGAGGCATTAGTTCAATCAGTGGCTCAAACTAAGCAGAGAAGCAGGGTTTGTGTGCCTGAGATTTGTGCGTATTGCTAAGGAGAAAGGGAGCAGCTCGTTCCCGCGGTCCGTGGGAGCTGTGTGTCCCCAGGGAATGGACTGGGACATGACCTGGTGCTGCTTTAGGATTCGGATTAGCAGCTTTTGCTTCCCTCACCCCCTTTAAAAAAAAATAATTAAAAAAATCAGAAATGTTGCTGCTGAATGGAGCTTACTGGAAAAGGGACCCTCTAACCGGTGTGGCCAGGTATGTTGGAGGCAAGAACTGCAGATCTTGGCGTGTGGGTGCAATTGCACAGCACCTCGTGCACAGGTTGTGTGTAAATACTGCTGGCTGAGCCACAGTCAGGCACCGTGTGAGTGCATCTTGTGATGCCAAAGCTGGCACTTGTGACACAGGGTGTCATTTAGTTGGTCTGGGAAGGCATCATTCTGTTGCATGGATCTCATTTTTATCCATGTTTCTGTTATAAAGCTTTCCTGTAATAAGGAAAGTGGAAGGAGGAAAAAACCCTGTACTTGCCATTCTTTATTTATTTGCATTCCTCAATGGCAAAGTAAACTGAATGTTTAAGCAACTGACATCAAAGATTTGATTTCTCTGAAGCTAAAAAGCCTATTAATCACAATTTTAAAGTGTTCTTTAATTACCCTGTAATAAAATGACACACGCAGAGCGGGAGGAAAAATTGTATACTTTTAGAGTTCCTCATGCTTGTTTGTGTTTCAAATCTCACCGGAAATCCTTGCTGATCCCTCTTGCTTCTGCTGCTTAATTCTATTCTACCCCAGCTATTGTTTATCGTTTAGTGCGTTAACTGTGTACGGAGCGGGGAAACGCCTGCAGGGAGAGCAGGCTGGGTTTCGAAGCTGGTTTCTGGAAGATAGAACAGCAATGGAAACCTCATCTTCTGGGGGTGGGGTGCAGAGTTATCCGGGGGCTGACGGCGCTGGCGGTGCCAAACCCTTGGCTCGGGGTGGGGGGGTATTTGGGCTACAGGCACCGTCCCCATACTGTAAGTTTGTCGTGTGCTGTGGTGCATCAGGACTTTGAGTCTGTTGTGTCCTGTGAGAAGAGCACCGTGAATCTCCCAGCAAACTGGGAGGGGAAGAACCCGTAGCAGATGGTGCCTGAGATGACACAGCACAGACCGGAGTCGTGGAGGACCAACACAGCTCTTCCCAGTCATCCCAGTCTGGGATTCACCCTTGAGAATGGCCTCTTGACATAAGCATTGCAACACGGAGGTAAGCAAGAGACACAAAAGTGGGTTTGGTTAATGCTTTCAAGGATGTGAGCTTCAAACCAAAAGTAATTATAAGGAAAAAGACAAGGTAAATCTTTGTTAAAAACCCTTTTGTAAAACTTCAGTTTGTAAACAACGGAGAGTGAAAAACAAAATCAGGGTGGACACCCAGCTCCTCTTTTTACATTAAGAGGTAGGTGTTCAGGTTATTTTCTTATTTTCAGCTTGCAAATAAGAAGCCAGTCCAAAGGACAACAAAATTATAGGTCTTACCAAACAAAAAAAAAAAGTCCCACAACGTCTAATAAAACTTTCTAGGTCCTTGAAACCATCTGCAAGCTTTTAATACTTGAGTTTATTTAAAAAACACAGGAAGATCGATTGGCAGCACGGAAGCTGGCGGAGGTGAATCCTGGCCCGTTAATGACTCCTCCTGGTAGCGGTGGGTGGAGGATGCCACGGTCCCTCCTTCTGCCCAGCTGATCCAGGTGGGGGAGGTTTGGGTGAGGTTTGGGTTTGGGTTTGAATTCGAAGCTATTGCAAAACTCAGCCAAGTGGGTAACGTTCTGAGCTGCTCTGTTTTCAGACCCAGACAGTTGTTAATGAAACAGTTGCTGTTTTGTTGACAGAACATTAATTACTTGATCTTAGGACTTGGTAATTGCACAGGCCCCCTCTGTATACATCACTAATTACATTAGCAATTATATGGCATTTTAAAGACAAAGAAATGACTACAGCAATTGCAGTGTCATAGGGACCCTGCTGGTAAATCTCAAGTTCCTGCAGCCTCAGTGACGTGGTGTGAGCCCGAATCCACCCGTGCCCACGGACCCCACTCTGCTCCGGCAGCCGCTTCGCCAAACCCTCTCCAGAAAACCAGGAGTGATTCTGCTTCTCATCAGGGTTAGTTTCATTCTCAAAATTGATTTGAAGTGTTCTCAACAGCCTACTTGCTATTGGAAATATTTCTTTCTACTGTCAGCTCTATTAATCCTAGAAATAATTGAGTCATGTCTTAGAAAAGCATGACGTAGATTAAAAATACTCAGAATTGTAAATGTACTCAGTAATGCCTTTCTGAAAATTTACATTGTATCTGTAAGGATCTTCCTTTGCAAATTAATAGGCCAGAAAGTTACTTAAGAAGCTAAAATTCCTGTGCCTCCAGAAGCTGGAGATTTGCAGAAGACCTTCAAAATCAGAGTAACTGTAAGCGGGAGAGCTGGCGATAGAGCGTGTTTGTAACGTCACTGTTATGGGATATGACAAAGTGTACAGAGACTGACCAAGGGCTGTAAAAGCCCTTAATTTCAATAAGAAGCCCCCTTACAGTGGGCAAATAATGTACCGAAGGACAGACCTCGGCTACTGCTCCTCCCGTGTGTGTCCCCCCCTCTGCTTTCTGGCGTCCAGTACAACCAGAGCCTGTGAACTGGAGAAAGGAGTGTGAGTTCTCTGGGTCAGGAGGTGTTTCCATTTCTCTCCTCCGCGGTGGGTGCAGGTTTTGAAGCCCTCACACACCAGGGCAGTGTCAGTCACACCGTGCACATCGGGTGCTGTGATGGGATGAATGGGAACATAAATTCAATGCTTGTATTTTTTTTTTCCCCACTTATTTTGTAGCTGTGCTTCTGGTTTGAAGGCCAGGGAGGGAAGTAATTCTATGGCCAGATCTATAGATGGCATAAATTGGTACAACTCCAGTGACTCGGGTTTGCGGTAGCTGAGGGTCTGGCCTGTGTCTGGTCAAGTTGTGAGCTTGTAAACTGGGAGAGATGGGGTTGTTACCGATAAATGATCTCTCGTGCTGGTGCTGGTTATTCCCCCATTCTGCTCCCCCCTCCCTTTTCACTGCTCCTCAAGTGCCAGTGCTGTATGCGGTATCTGACCAGTTCTACCCAGAATCACATTCATTAAAACCAGTATTAAGTGCGGTAGGTTTGAAGCTGCTGCTGGAGATAATGGTGCAGGAGCACAGGGACACCTTCTCTCTGCAGGGACACTGCTGAGCGGTGGCAGCCTCTATGTCCCCTCCGGGATGAGTTTGAGAATACAGACAAAGTTGACCAGGGATGAGTTTTCTGGGGTTCACGGTCTTCTTGCAAAAGACTAACCAGAAGGTCCCATGCTCCACCCATGTCCCTGTCCCCCCCAGGAAAGGCACTGGCAACTGCCAGTGTTTTGTCATCCCCGTGTCTTTTTCTGTTGTTGTTGTAACTTCACACACACACACACAGGGTGTGGGACAGCAGATCTGATTTCCCCTGTCCCATCCCGTTCCCACACCCGCCCTGTTGTAGCGCTTCCCCCAGCCTTCTTATATTGCCTCCACAGGACAGTGCCTCTTGGTGCCTTCTTCCACGTCGGGATGGGGAAGTGTTGGGTTCCCCCTTCCCCTGATCTACCCCAAACCCCTGGTTTGCCCCACGCCGCCTCTGCCGTCGCTGCTCCATCCGCACCCTCTGCCGTGGCCACCAGCTGTCCGTCTAATCCCGTCCCGCAGGCGGAGTTAATGAGACATTCCTACTTAAATAACCGGGTGCGATTAAAGCTTCAGATCTTTGCACCTCAACAGCTGTGTGTTGTCACCGAGATAAATATTTTAACTGGTCTGGCAATTCCCTGGCTGCCCCGTGTAAGTGGTTGAATGAGTGGCTTTTGTTTCACCATTTATTCAAGTGAAATTCAAGTTCTTGCAAAACAGCCATCTAGAAAAGTCCTGTAAAGGGGAAAAAAAAAAAAACGAGGGTGGGAGAGAATCTGCTTTTCTAGAGGCCTTTCCTGACCTCGGCATGTGGCTGTGCCCAACTGTAGCCACCTGCTCTCTGGGCAAAGGCCAACTGGGCTGTCACTGGCCGCTGACAGGGGAGGGTCTCTTTACTCACTGTTGGGAGAAATGTTCCTTCGGTGTTTGTGATGCTGTACCAGTTACCAGCTGTCCTTTGGAAAAGGACCACCTTCCATGGTTGAGGTGACAAATAGCATTAAACTCTCTCCAGAGCATGGCAGCAACCTTACAGAGGAAGGATGAAACGTTTGAGCTTTGTGTAAAACCTGGTGATTGAAGGATTCTGACCATTGCAGGTTTCTAGCCTTTATCAGTCTTAACGTGGGCCAAGAAAAATCTTTTCCCGCTGGCTTTTAAGAATTGGGCAAGACTAGTAATAAAACAGATTCAGTGCAACAGTGCAACTCATCCTAGAAGGTTTTTTTGGTTTTTAATAGAGATTTCCATTCAGTACAGATAGTCTTTGATGATGCCATCTGAGATACTGAAGGGAGGTATGAAGAGATACTGAGAGGCTGAAGGGAGCTATTTGTCTGCTTTTTTCAATTTAGAAGGGAAAGGTTTATCTGAGACTCTGTTCCTGAGGCACTCCATGCTTCTCCTTCCCTCACTCAGCATTTGGTTTGGAATTTGGGAGAGCAATGATGTACCACGGGCACACGCTGGGTTTGTACATCGTCGAGTCCTTAAAAGGGGTCCCAAAGCAGTGGTGGGGCACGGCAGGTCTCCAGGCTCTCCTCAGCATAACACACTGGCTGGAGCAGCAGGTCACTGCTAAAGACCAAGAATTTCTTTCAAAGTAACTTTTTTATCACTAAAATCGTTGCTTAACACACTGCTGGGATTTCTTAGGGGGGAAAAACGCAGAATCAGATTTTAAGTAGAACGGGTCTCTGTTCCAGGGCAGATGAAGGGCATTTCACCAGGACAGTGGACAACCTGGGTCTCACTGGTGGGAAGGTGACATCTGCTAATTGTGTGTTTTCCCTGAATGGGTAATTGAAACAGATTACCCCAAACCCTGCGTTTCTCCTCAGCTTTTGGTTGACAGTGTCTAATGTTTTCAGATGCTTTCACTGACACCTGGCAGTAGTTTAAACACTGGCTCATATTCTGTCTCCTGTTAGTCCAGAAATGTCAGCAAAAGTGGGTTTCATTGTCAAAATTCTCATTTGTTTGAACCTTCCCAGTGATTTTCACAGAAGAAAATGGAATGTTCCTGCTGTTGATGGTCAATTACTGTTTTCTAAGTTGCTTTTTAGAACTCTGGTTTATTTTTTTCTGATAAAATCAAGCTAATTTACCTTTTTGATCAATGCTTTACAAAGGGAACAGAAATTCCCCATCTTACATATCCCTGACCCGGGCTCTGGCACCAGAGTGTCCTCCTCTCAGTGAGGAAAAGGTCCTTTTTTTCACGTGTTACTGCTGTAACCGTCCCTTGAGTGACCCATAAAGACGATAAAGCATATTGAATACTTGGAAATTAAGATCGTTCCCCCCCTTGTTTACAGTACAAAAATTTTATTTTTTCGTTAGGATAATTTAAAGTTTAAAACTGAAGTAGACATATTCATTTTACAAACAAGATATTCTTCCATAAGTAGGACCATTAAAAACAGTAAACAAAAAAAAGCTATCTTTACAAAAGCTCTGTGCATAGCAACTTCATACCGGAGAGAACTGACAAAGCAAAAAAAAAAAAAAAAAAACAAACAAAAAAACAACCAGGCAACCCCAAACCAACCCCAAAACTATACAGGAGGGAGAAATGAGGCCTTAATTTACAGAAGGGAGAAAAACGGTCTTTAAAAACCATGCATATTGGAAGTGTGCAAAGAAACAGGGAGAGTCAGATGCTATACCGAGAGAAAATGAAATCAAACATACTCTTTCAAAGTTATGATAAAATTTGCAGTTACCTATCGCAACACTTTCATCTTTCTAGTGGCAAAAAGGAAAGCTGTTGGGGAATATTAAACAGCAATAACTAAAAGAGGACAGATTTGCTTCTTACATTGAAAAACTCCTTACACATAAATTTTTACATGACTTTTCCTTTTTGTCGGGTGCTTTGCCACTGCCAAAGTCCTTCTTTCATGGTCAAGGATTTCAGATTGTATTTATTTACACACATTTTTCTTTGTAACGCTACTGGTAAGTTCTACGCTCAGCTTGAGTACGCTGATTTCCATGCACGAGCAAAATCCATGTTCTAAATTATTCCTATGTTTAATTTTTTTTCATTTGTTTGGCTCAAATCAAACCAGAAAACACCATTTTCCATGTTTCCATCAGCCCAGGCAAGTGCCTTTGTTTCCCTTCCCCCAAGAACGAGAAGGAGCTTTTTAGGGAGGTTTCCTTTCTCGTTTGGGCTCTGCCACCGGAGCAACTGGTCGGAACTAGTGAGAATAACTGGTGTGAGAGGAACGTTGAGCATTTCAGAACCTTTCCTTTTTTTAGCCAGTCACTGTTTCCCCTGAATCTTCCCGAGACTTCAATGATGTTTTTAGGTGCCTATGCTGACTTGGGAATAACAAAAAAGACGGGTGGACCCTTCACAGAGTAGCTTTTTCCATTAAATGTCTCCGTTGTTTTTTTTTTCTGACTGAGATTTGTAATGAAAATCTTATTTATTAAAAACAAGGTGAGAGGAGTTAAGGTAGCAAGCTGCTGCTCCTCCACATGTGGTCTAGAAATTCCTATCTATCTGGAATATTTGCTGGGCATGGAATTCTGAGTCTAAGCAGAGGAATTTTAAAAGTAGCCTGTACAGAGAAGGGCAGGGGGGATCCACCATCCTTAGGCTTTGGAGCTTTTGGGGTTTTTTTTTTTTAGTAGTTCAAAATGCGGAAAGAGGGAGATAATACAGAATTTAAAAAATATATATCTAGGACTCAATGTAGTATTCACTGGAATTTTTAGAAGTTTTAATCCCAACTTTAATAACCCTCAGTCTATGTTGTTCCCTGCCTGTGTGCACAATTCCAGACAGGAATTGGTACCTCCCGCTGTTGCTGGGATATCGGTACCTATCAATGAATGAAATACTCTTTTTTTGAGTATGTAACATGGGTCGGGTTGGACAGTGTGCCCTGTTGTGTGACACGGTGTGCCCTGTTGTGTGACACAGCTCCAGCTCCAGCCTCACACCTCTGACCCTTCCCTGTTTCAGAGAGCGCTATTTCCTCGACAGCACGGAGGGCGCGCACAGAACCTGTGCTGTCAATGAACTTGCGACCGTAATTAATGGTGAGTTATTTTATTTCATCTTTTCTGGAATGTAGACACTTTCAGTAGCCTGACTGTAAGACTCTAACTATGTTCATGCTTCTTAAAAACACATTATTCCCACCAAATCTCTCTTTAAAGTTCCTTCTAATCACCATTTTTGCTGGTATGGTAAATTTGGCCTTGAGTTTTAGAAGACAGTAAACCCCTCATCCATTGAAAAAATGAATTCAATAGCATTGAAAAGGCACCTAATGAAGCCCCTACTGAAAGCAGAGTTGGGAGCGGTGCAAAGCTGCTCCCCAAAAAGGGTATTAATAACAGGAGGAGCCCAGTTTCTTTGTGTTGGCTCCTCTGCTCTGCTGAGTTCTGGCTAAGAAACATCCCGTCCATCTCCATGTAGATTAAATACACTTCTCCCACACAGATTAAATACACTTCTGTCACAAGCTGAGCTGAGCACTGCGCTATGGAAGCTGAGCTCCTCAGAGCACACGCTCTCCTGCCGGTGTGCGCTGCGCAGCGAAGGGCAGGATGTCACGTGTCACACAGTCCTGTGCCAAAACTGGGCCATTGGGTGAGGGTCTCTGGGGTCACACCCCACCGAGCCTCTTGGTCACCCCTCACTGCGCCTGGAGCTGAACCCTGGCTCCAGGCAGAGTCTCTCCAGGCTGTCACTAACCCAAACGAGCTCCAAATGAGCTCCAGGCTCCCCTGGCCAGACCAGCTCTCCCAGTCGCTCTCCATCCTGAGCCCAGCACTGAACTGAAGAGCTTCTGCCATAACAGGGGGTCAACCAAGAACACTATTTACTTACCCATCGATAAAACTACCAGGGAAATGGACAAGAGCAGTTTTAGGGGGCCATATATTAAGGGTTTATTTATTAACATAAAGGTATTACCATAGGAACAACTATTCGTGCAGCTATGAATCGTGTGTAGTTTAGTGGGGTCTAAGTAGAGTAGCTGATTATTAGTTTTTTCTTTAAAAATGGCTTTCCAACAGTCAAATTCTTTTGAGTGGTCTCTGGTTTAGTCAGATAACTAGTGATTTTTTTTTTTAATCAGACTTGTTCTCGCCTCCCTGTTTCAGGACAGGAGATGCAAAGAACTAAACCTTTTTAATGCTAAAATGCAGAAAAATTCAAAGCAATTGATTACCTCTATGAACTTCAATATATAAGTGGAAAATACTTACCATTTTTAATGACTCAGGATAAAAGTGCATAAATTATTCAAATACATATTTCCCCTTTATAAATGCACCCTTAATATGAAGTATAACTGAACTTAAGGTGTTCTAACTACACGGAAAAACAAGACGTTAGAGAACCCTTTCCCTCCTAATTCATACATTGAATCTATAAAATAAATCAGTACCTCACGAAAAATCTGATTTGTTCAAATCCCTAAGTGCCACTCGTTTGCCAGTTGGGTCTTTGACACTTACCAGTTAATCCTAGTACCTGAATATTTTAATTGAAACAAAAACCGGCCGGGGGGGGGGGGGGGGGGGGAGGGGGAAGGGGAGGAAGATGAAGATGAAGAGGATGAGAATTCCTACATGAATTAGTGACCTGTGTACCACAGTGTATGGAAGAGTTTCCGATGGTTCTGTGACTCCGAAGGAATCCTATACATCCTTGCACATGAGTTCAGGAAGAGGGAAGAAGGTAGGAGCAATTGCAGCAGTAATAATATATCTCAAACTTATCACTACATTTTTGCATCATTTTTCTTCATTGTACAACTGGAGGAAAAAATCCAAAAAAGGGTTTAATTTCTACCTCTACATACAATAAGTTACAAGTTTATTTATTTAAATAATTGTAAAACATCTTACATTTTTTAAAGAGGTTAAACTATAAGCAAATACACACATACACCAAAGTTCCATCATTCATGTCAGTTTGTCCTAGAAATTCTTTCATGCTGGTACCCTGTTTTGTTGATTTTTTTTCTGCATAAACTAAATCGATATCTGATAGAAAATAGAAACTTCAACTTTTTTCCCCTACAAAGTAAAACAAATTGTATCCAAAATATCAAGCTTGAATCATTTTGCCAATTTCTTTCTCCTTTTTAATATTTTACAAATCTTAGGAAGGTTTCGTGTCTTTCAAGAAAGACTTTGCATTTCTGATTCCGTTCTGCCAACCGTTGGTGGTGCTGGCTCTTGGCTGGTTCTTCATTCCCAAGGTTTTAGGAGTTGCCGGGGTTGTGTCAGAAATATCAAACAGGTAAAAGATGCAGACTTCAATCTTGTCCCATCCATAAAAAATGTTCCTTTTTTTTTTTTTCCTGGGCCTGGCTTTCCCCCAAAAAAGAGCTTGTAGTGCTATTTTTTTTTCTTTTTAGTGGTCCATCACAATAAGTAGTTTTGTGCTGTAAAAGAAAAATGAAAAAAAAAAAAAAAGAGGAAAAAAGGGAAGAGGGAGAAGAGCAAAACTGCCTCTGCCTTACATCGGGGGAACGACAAGACCAGTCATGGCTGAAAAAGAAAATTGACAAAGATGAAATTCTGGGAAGTTTTTATGGAACAAATTATATTTGAGCTCTTCACCCTTCTCTGCACCATCAGGTATCACAGCAAATCCCACATTTGCAGGTTAAACTAGACCTTGGCTTTCTTTTAATGTTCTTAAGCTTTAGAGAGAACTATGATGGTGAGACTGACAGTGGCCGCAGACAATGTACAATGGGCTATTTCACAGTAAATTCACCAAAAGCCAAGATTCTTAAATGGGTAAATGGGGTAGAGGTTACATCCAAGTCTCACTATTGGAATTTTCAGAAATGCCCAGCCATTTTTGGGTGCTTGTCTCCTGAGAGATGTCCTTGGAGATGGACATTGCTCAGAACTGTCCTCAAAAAATTCAGCCTTCTCAGGCTTAACACTCAAAATCTTTCTTGAAACCCAGAATTGAGCCAGGTCTCCCACTCCCTGCCCACTTCCATGCAGGAAGGAGGGAATTTGCGAGCCCTGCCGGAGAATTATGAGCCCCGACTCCCTGGACAACGACCAGCACCAGGGTTTGCTCATTTAGTTTCAGTGGAAATAATGGACCGGCCGCTCCTTCTCGCTTGGTTTACCCCGTATGTCTGAATCGCGGCAGTCTTACCTGGCACATTCCCAGAACACTGGGCTTATGTAAATTATTTATTAGTCACTCTCACTGCCTTTAATTGCAGCGATATTCTTCATAACTGACAACGGCAACATTTGAAGCTGCCTGGAACTGGTGCTGTTCCCAAAGGTTTTGAGGGGTAAGTTAAGTTTATACGTATTTATATAACAAATGAGTGAGTCATATTTTCAAAGGGGCCTCGGTGCAGTGCAGGGTCCTAATCCTGCAAAGATTTATGTTCACTGAAATTTGTGGGATTATTCATGTGTTTAAAGCCCTGTCCTCTGAGAATTAATTTCACCCTTATGTTCATAGCGTTTAAAAAAAATGCTTAGGGCAAGATCCTCAGCTAACATGACTCTTTTATTGGAGCTGTGTTGATTTTAAACAACTGTGGATATGGTCTGTGATTTAATACAATAGGAAAATAAATATTTTCATATTTTGTAACTGGGGCTAGAAGTCCCTGCCAATTCTGGCAGATAGCTGAAAGAGAAAGTGAAACCAAACAATCTTAAGTAAGTTCAATATCTACTTTTTTTTAATTCCTTAGCAAGTTGCTATTATTTTTCAAACAGCTTTTCACACAGGTAACCTACATAACCTTAGCTAAAGTAGGTAAATATCTGTACGCCTGTTTTCAGGGAGCAGGGTGCATTAGGAGAGATTTTCTGATGACAGTAAGGAGGCTGTTCCTTTCCTTCCCCTCACAACATTATTTTCATTTTTTTTAAATCAAGAACTCTTCCAGCAGATTAAAGCAAAGGCCAAGCCTGAGTTTCTGCCATGTCTCTTCAAGAATATTTGAAGAATAGTTGTAGATGCAGCATTTTGGGAAGTTCCCACAATTTAAGGGTAAATACATTTTTACGGTGTAATTAAAGCTGTTATGTTATCCAGCAGTCCTGCACTCAAACTAGTGATGGCAACAGCGAGGAGCCTGTTGTTACCCCTGGGGTCGTGGGGATCCCTCTCTTGCCTCCTTTCCTCCGGAACAAGTCCCTGTTCTCCCCTTACTGCTCCCCCCAGCCCAGGCCCGTTCTCTCGTTCCAGGCTGTACGAGCTCCAGAGCAGAGATGCTCCTCAGAAGGTGTTAGGACAGACAAATTCAGGTAAAACTCTACCATAACCTAGGAAGGCCAAGCAGAGCCAAACTCTTGACTGGCATTTCCTCCTAATGTTACAATTTCACCTCCTTCTGCAACAAAGACCAAGCAGGGCGAGGGCTGGGGGCTGCAGCCTCACCTGCTTTTCCAGCTCCTCTGCAGGGCTTTGCTCCGTGCTGTTCTCTCTTTACGTACCCTCCCCTGTCCGTTTCCACCCCACCTCCACTCCCCTGTGGGGCTGCACTGTCAAAAGCCTATTCCCAGCCTGTATCGCTTTTTATTGAATGTTTGTGAGGTTTGGATTAAGGTCTTACACTGCTAGCAAAGCTGTAATTATTTTTGCCTGTATTACTATATATTGAATCGATGTAACTTTTCAATAAAGGTGGTTCAATGCAGGACACTCCCTGATGAGTTGGGAATATAGAAACCACAGTCATTATCCCAGAGGGTCTGTCTTTTTTTTTTTTTTTCTTGGAGGGAAATGGAAAAAGAATTAGAGATGAGCCTTATTGTATTAACCTTGACAGCTTGCAATTATCAACTGAAACACTTGATTAAAATTGTCACAAGGTTGGAGAATTTTTTTATAAATAAATAATCAAACATGGATAGTACCCAGATGCTATGGTGATAGGCACCTTTAATGGGTGTAATTAATAATGATCATAAGCCTGGTGTATACAAGTGGCCCCTGAAAACACTGTCTTGCTTTGTAGGGGAGAAGATCTCTGCAATTCAGAGCTGTTTGGTAAGAACGGGCACAGTGAGTATAAACACACACGGACACACGCGTGTGCACACCCCGTCTCCTCCCACAGGTGCTTTCTTGGTGTCTCAGTTATGGCCTGGTTTAAAAACTGTGTTTTCTAGAGAAGAAATCATTATAATGTAAAACATCTTGCTCTCATTTGTTTTTCTTCCTTTGCCCCTAGGTTTCCAGCACACTCCAATGGTGGGGTTCTGCACCTCCCTGAGGAGGTGAAGCTGCTGCTCCGGGGGTGCTACTCCCAGCAGCTTAGAGGAATGAGCCCTCCTGTACACGAAGGTGGGTGTGCACATCCCAAGCCACCCCCACTGTTGGTGACAGAGGTGGATCCTCTGTCATTTGGTCTGATAAAAGGTGCCACTTCCACCTGCAGCCTTCACCCCAGTGATGTCTCTGACTCCCCTCACGGCTACCGCTAGAAAACGTGTAGTTTTACTTTCAGTATTAAGACCACTGAGGCATTTGTAAAACAACGCACCCATTTATTATCTATCATTTATTATTATGTAGCTAATCAACTGAAAATGATAGAGAAAATAAAGGATTTTGAGAGGAAACCACCACTGGCTCTCATTTAGCAGAAAACATCAGTGGCTTGGATGAAGAGCACCATCATCCTTTGTACTAGAAGGTGAGTGAATTAAATTACAGCTTCTGTGAAGAACCTGTGAAAGATGGCTCCAATTAAGACACTAAAAAGTACCCCAAAAGCTTCAAGTTTTTCTTAAAGAATTTCCTTTTTTATTTATTCCTCCACAGGAAATGAAGACCTCCTTTGCAGAAATGCACCTGGGTTTGGATGGAAAATTTTAATTCATCCATTCAGGATCGTCTAACCACAGGCAGGTGGGATACCTATAAATAAGCAGTGGTTTGGTCTCTTTTAGACGCTAAGCAGGTTAAACCATGCTCTATGTAATTTTTTTTAAAATCTAGACAAAACTTTTGATAGTTAAGAGATGGAGAATTTATAACTTGGCCTCTTCTGAGTTGTGCTGGTGTCGTTACTCTCTCACTATGGGCTGTGTGTGCACAAAGGGCTGCCAGACCAATTATTCTGATTTAGTTCAAGTTAATTAGGAACACCTTTAAAATCAAAATATGTATTTGCCAAGTCATATATGCATTAGTTTAATTATTAAGGGGCACAGGAATGTGTTGCCACTCCGCAGTTATACTAGAAAGTTAAGTTTTCACCTCCAAAGCAGAAGCCAATCTTGACTCTTACCAATACCCTGGGGTTTGTGTGTGACACCCAAGACTGTTTTCTTCCATTACAAAAGGCAGATTTTTGTTTTCTCCCATTAAAAACAGCTCTTATCTAGCCTAAGTCTGTGACATATGATGAGCTACTAAAATTAACATCCCATCAAATGAAAGATATGTAATTAACAGTAACAGGAGATATTTTTGCTTAGTTAGCAAGAAGTTTTAAATATCTCTTAAGGTTTTCTTTATTTGGAAGCAGTCTGTGCTGCTTACACCTCTGCCAGTAAGCTGGGGAGAAAAAATGTACTTGATCCTTCCAATATATCAAATTTAATCAGTTGACAGATCCATATTTTTCATATATATTGTCATCATGTATATATGGTTTGCAGCCTTTGGCATCCTTGAATCACTGGCTCTGGAATCATTTTGGTTCAGGCACGAGCCTGTTGCTGAGCATTCCTAGCCAGGAAATGGCCCAGTTACTCCTACCTGCTTAGAATCTCTGTTAAGAGTTATTTTACAACGCTGTGCCTTAAGTGTTGACTGGAGCGAGGCTTCGGTCAGGCCCAGGACTGGTAACAATCAGGAGCTCAGGCTTTGTAAGCGTGAGCCTCGTTCCAGCCGAATCCCACCCCTTAAAACTTCTCAGAGGAACTACTTTCCTCGTTACCTGTTTGTGCAGCCTCTTCATGCGAGGGGACTAGAATCCCCAGCGCGGTTGACACCCATAACTTTGTCAAGACAAGATATTAATAATTAGGGTCTTCAACTCAAATACCTGCATCTCCTTAGGGAATGGTGCAGATGTCCCCTCTGCTAAATTGAGGCTGTTCCTAAGGGTATCAGACTTCAATACCTTTTGGATTGGCTGAGATCCTGCTGGTTAATGGAACATCTGACCTTCTGGGGCTTGCCTGCTATTCCTTGTAACTGAGCTTGCATTTTTATGTTGAGATGTGCTGAGCTGGCCAAAGGTAATCTGGGCAGTCAGCGGTCCATGCTGTTCCAGCAGTTTCCAATTTGCTTGCTTTTCCCATCAGCTGCCTTCCATCTGAGATGAGTTGATGAGGCATTTGTGTACTTATCATGCCGTGGTGCGTCACGTCACATTATATCTTCCCAGTGCCTTTTTTAAACTGCCTTGACACATGACATGAGCGGAGCACACAATTGTTCTGATCAGGATCACCTGCTCTCAATTTGGAGAGCGTATAGAAGTGTATAGAGGGGTGTCCAGTATGGATTGCTGCTTGTTCTCTACCTACCATGTCCCGTTATGTGAGAATGTGGAGCAGATGCAGGTGAAGGAGGTAAAGCAGGAACACATGGCGGGGGGTTATCTGAGGGTATCCCACACACCTTGCCTGTGTGGCGCAGCCCAAAGCGGAACACCAGTAGATGCACAAGCTCCATGCTTAAGGAATGCTCTTGACTTATTTACAATATATTTTCTATCAAAAGCACTACTGTCTCCGGCAGCTTTTAGGCATTACCAAGACTTTCCTCCCTAAATATATTTTCAGAAAACAATTTCCAGCCGTGCTATAAAGTGCCCAGAATAATGGTAATGCTGAGCTGAGGGTGAAGCTTGTACAGCTCCCTCAGTTCAGACTAGTTTTTATCCAGGCTTAAACGCTGCTGTGGTTAACGTATGCAGAAGCTACAGTCTGGATTTTCATTGCTGCTTGTGAGTAGAGTGCTGTGCCCTGAGATGCTGGTGGCATTTGTAATATTCTCATTGCAACAGGATGCAGTAAGTAGGATGGAGACTGTATCACTGGGAAACTGCTGCCTTTGTTCAAAAGTTATAGCCAAAGTACTTTGTAAACATTACATTAAAGCTTCAAAAAATCCCCGTTGGGGATATATTTTCTTCATACTATGGGTGGGGAAATGGAGAGATGATGCCAAAACACTTCTCTGAGGTATCTCCATCAGTATTTATTGATGCCTAAGTTTGATAAATAAGTAAACAAATAAACATGACCAGCACATCTATTGTTAGTTTTACAGCACAGGGCGATGGCACAGCTGAGGGGATGAGCAATCTCCCATTCCTGCAGCAATGGTAAGTCCATTCAAGAAGCCTCTTTGGGACCCTCCTGTTGACTTTCTGGCCACATCTGTCTGTCAACACTGTGGGAACGTTAATTTGGATATCAGGCTGTGTGTACCTGGATCCTTTCCAAAGCATGTGCTCCCCAGCTTGCATCAATTTAAATATTTCAGATGGAAAGAAGAATTTGCGTCTATGGCTGAAATAGTAACAAAGACCTGGCACAACAAACCTCGGGCGGACGCGTTCAACGCCACGAAGTGACAGCCACTTTTGCTGTGAGTCACATCTGGTGTCGTGTGTTGTCCCTGGGTACTGTATCTGTTTTTAGAATCTCTTACTGATTACTAATTTCTGGATTGGATAAAATATGTTGTGAAGACTAAACGGCATGAATGGCACCGAATGGCCTCTGGGACTTTACCTGTTTGCAAAAAGGGTTAAAAAAAAGAGATAAGCTCTTGCTAAGCAGAGCCTCGAGCAGACAGGACAGAAGCAGCAGGTTAAGGAAAAGAATTAAGTAAAAAGTGTTTTCTAGTCTGTCCTTTTTCTGTCTCCCAGAAACAATCTGAGGTCTTTTCTCACTGAACTGATTTGTCTTTAGCGCTACTTCAGGAACTTTAACTTTAAAGCAGAGTTAAATCTGTTCTGAAACCCCTGGTTTGTCTTTACAGTACAGCACTGCACAACTGGCTTGAGCTAAACAAGGAAACTAGGTCTCCCTAGTTAAATGCTTCACTAAATCAGTTTAAAATTATGATGTTACCTTGAAACAGTTCCCTAAAACAGCTAAACCCCTCTCATTTTTTTTATAAAACTGCAGTGAAATCAATACAACTTTTCATTGGCTGATATGAAAAAGGGCCCCCTTTTACAAAACATTATCAAAGATAAATCCATTTCTAAACCTTTTGCATAAATAGCTACAACTGTTGGGCCAAAAAATTTCCTAAACCTATAGTGTAAAAAAATTCCTTCAAATCCTTCTTTTCATCCTCTAAACAGAATGGAAAAGAAATTATATTCCCTGTCAACATGATTCCTGTGCATTTACATGGGCAGATCAATGTCTTTCATTAATGGGGAGAAGATGATCTTGGAGAAACAGTTTGATGTAATTGGGGCAGGGGAAGAAGCTGTTTCAGATATATAGCAGAATTCTATAAAGTAGCTTTTAAAAATGTAATTGTTTTTGTTCAACACACTTAGAATTTCCTTATTATATAAAATAATCACAGTTTATGGAAGTCCCTGTGGCCTAACTACGGATTTATAATGCACCCAAATCAACAGGTGCGCTTTGTGGAGCTCATTTTAGAATTACCCCTGGCTCTTGGCATGGCTGAATTCCCAGAGTTGTGTTTTCTGGGGTATCTCTAGTGAAGTCTGAAGGAGCCAGATGACTTCTCAGGCCCTATAAAGGCTGTTTTTATGGAGACTTGGAGCGTATTTATGTGCCGCATGCCCCCCCACAGCCTGTTAAAAGAAAGAATTTAGTACAGGTTTCCATTCTTATCTTAATACTCACATTTGTTTTGCAGATCACCTTTAAAAAGGCTGTAAATGTACTATAGGGCTCAATTCCCGGTATGAGCCTAAACCTTGCAGCAGGTTTGGAGGCCCAGGCCCTTACGTACCGAGCTGTGCATTAACTCTGCGGGGCAGACGCTTGTTTTACAGGTCCCTGAAGCCTAAGGAGAAGTCATTCCTCACAAAGGAGCTGGTACTGAAATGCAGTGAGTCAAATCCTTCTCGGTATAAATGAGTGTCTGTGTCTGTCCCCCCCTTAAAACCCAATAGACAAAGCTTAGAGCGTTGCTTTAATCCACTTGGACTGGGTCAGATTTCCACTGAGCGCTGTCGTAGGAGCGTAAGAGCGTGCAGATGATGGCTGTGTGTCCCCAGACTGACACCGGGAGCTGTACCCGTGCGGGTGAACAGTAATTGTGCATTTCTTACCTCTGAACCCATTGCCGTTGCCACTAGAGCAGGCGGGAGAAGGAGACCCTTGGGGTCTGATGACAGGAGCAAAGGCACTCTTCTGTTTGACAGCAGGAAAGACGGAGGAGGAGAATGGAAGGATGGAAGAAGTGCTGGAGGAGCCAACTGTTGGACTTGAAGACATTACTGCAAAAGAAAAAAGGGATTTCTCATCAGAAACACAATTATGCAAGTCTGGTAAAACTGTTTATAATGTCTAACTTCTGATTACTCCTCCTGCTTCTTAGAGAAGATCTCAGTAACTTGGCCGTTTGCAGCCAGTCTGAAGTAAAGAAGCAGTTATAGTGAATAGTTAAGAAAAAAGAGTGCTTCATCCTGTTAAAATGAAGGGTGAGGGTATCAGAGATGGTCAGTCAGCAGGAGAGAGTCAGTATGAACTATCAGCCTGTCCACTCACAGCCTGGGCTTTGGAAATTGGGAGGGTTGGTAATTCCTGTGCCCTCCCCAGCTTCTTAAAAATGAAGATTTCCTTGGTCGGAGTTGAGAGGGGATGTTTTAAGTCAATGTAAGTTAATTTAAGCTGTTACTTAGATTTGAATCTAAACTGGCTTCTTTTTAAAGAAGTATCTTGCAAGAAGTCCCATTATCTGTCCAATAGCTTGTTAAGCAACTGCTTCCTTACCTTTCAGAGAAATATCTGCTATTTCTCAGCAAAACAAGGAATGAATAACCCTATTTCCTGTGGGTTCAAGTGAATCCCTGAGTCTCACAGAAGCATTAGTTTGAAACCAGAATGACAACACGCTGCAGACCCCGTCCTTTCCTTACTGAAGTCAATGGCAAAGCTCCAGAACAGGGGAAATACCATCAAAAAATACCTGGACACCATTTGAGTTGCACCTTTGCCTTAACATCCTCATGGTTTGAGCTCTAATTTTTTTAGCAGCTTCCAGCCCAGGAAGGAGCCTTCATCGTCGCTGCAAAGGGGGTCAGTCCTTGTGCAGGTGGTGAGAATGTAAATAAAATAAAATACTATTTTGCAGAATACCAGGTGTTTGGTGGAAAGGTCTAATCCTGACATTATTGGGAGCTCTACCCTCCATAAGCTACCGGGTAGGTAAATCATTAAATAATAAGTCAGTAAGTAAATAGCTGTTAAACTTTTCATCCTCTTACAGATAATATTACACCCACTCTTGGCAGAGGGAAATCCTGGCATGAGAGAAGAGTGACTCTCTCATGATAAAACTAGTAACTAGAAACAGTCATACTAACTTCCAGAAGTTAATTCCATTACTGTTATATTTCTGGTTATCAAGGGGATATCATTTCAAAGGAAATTAATCCACAATTAAGCTCTCAGTTACTGTTAATGCCGTTCATACACATTAGAAGTATTTTAGAGTAGCTTTGAGCACAGAGACTGCTCCAAATCCTGTGTAAAAGTAATGGCTACTTGTTAATCTCTAACATTGCACATTGTATCTCATTTCTCAGGGTGGCCTTTGCCATTCAGGAATCTCTCTAAGGATAAAAAATAAAGGTAAAAACAAGTAAGATTTCTCTATTCTTCTTGAAAGATTCTTCTTGAAGGATGGGAACATTTTCTAGTTCATACTAAAAAATACCAGAACACAAATAAGAACCTTTTACAAAAATCTTCACTAAATCTTGAGCATTTCTCTTGAAAAATATCACTTGTGTTAAATTAAATTAAAGGGGAGCAAGAATCAAACGTAAAAGCAGCAAAGCACTTACATCCGTAGGGGGATCCTGTGGGAGAGCCGTTAATGAAGCCGGGGGAGCCAGGAACGCCCAGGTTGGACATGGGGACGTTGCTGTAGCCGTTCATGCTGTTGCTGGAGGTGCTGTAATTGGACTGTTGAGGGGTGGAGCTGGAGGAGTAACCGCGGGGTGAGATGCTGCTGGTGTTGCGAATGTAACCTGAAAAACACATCGCAAAGCATGGCAATGCCTTTGGCTTAAAACTCCCTCCTGTATATTCTCTGCTTAAATAAATTACTTATTTAAAATGAGATTAATTAAAACATTTAAGCAAGTACCATTAAATTCAACGGGGTTTTTGCACGTGCTTTCAAGTTACCAATATTAAGTTTTAAAACAATGTGGGAAACTAACTTTTTGAAGTGAATTGATGTCTGTTTTATTAAAAGTTGAAATTTGTTCTAAGAATGAAAAAAAAGTGTGTGCTCATCTTTTTCTGAGGTAGAATTTATAATATATGAGGGGTTTTCTGCTGTTTGGGTGGGGGTTATAGCTTTCAAATTATTGATGAATTACAAATAAAGCAAGTGCATTACAAAGAGGAAACAATAACCCAGATACAGTTTGCAGCTTGACTTTGAAGATACGCTACTTGGGGGAAAGAACAAACTGGGTAAGTAAAAACCATTTTTTGCCGTAAAAAGAGAACTAAAGAGAACTTTTGAGAACTAAAATTTAGCTGCTTTTTTCTCCAAAAACAAGACTTAAGAACACTATGGCATTAGCATTAAAATACAATGTTATTATTTCAGCTGCAAAAGGTTTTTTCCATAGAAAAGCTTTCATCAGGAAGACGTGATCTGAAAACTACTTGAAAAGTGGTCACCACAGATATCAAGTCAGGTTATTTCTGCCCATTTGCATTATGAAGTGGTAATTCAGGGCTAGTTTAAAAAACAACTAGCAAAATTAGCTACATGATGACTTTTGATATGGCATATGGTAATAGTAACTTCATATGACATGGCTTTATTGCATTATGGTGTTAAACAGCTCTTTGTGGAGTCAGTCACACACTCTACATTACTGGAATCGAGTGCTAAAAATCAAAACCTTCAAGAATCTGAAAATGCCCAAAGTTGCTATTGCTCCCAGGATGTATTACTGTTAATATGTCATTTTATGACACATTTTCCTATCAATAAATAGAGTAAATGTAACACATCCAATATATGCAAGTTGGTAAAATTAACACTGACAAAGAAGCCTTAAACAATAAAGAAGAAAATTCCCCAACCTTTTTCAGTTGCTGTCCTTGTCTTTTATGAAAATAGAGATATAACAAAAAAAGATACTGAGTGGAGCAGGGAGAGAGTTCAGGGCTAAATTGGTATTAAAAAAATACTCAAAAATTATTAACATTATTATTTCAGCCACAGCTAGTCTGGTGACCGAAACCTGGTGCAGACACAGAATCATCCCAAATGGCAGCACGTGTCCCTTTCTAATGGTGACAGTTTCTGTTCATAACCTGAGCAGGTAGAGAAGTTGAGAAACCACTACAGAAGCACTTGTGATTCAATTTTGTGTTGTTTAAAGTAATGTTGTTGTACTTGCAGCACTTACCTTGGTTGTTCCCCTGTGTCGACTCTGAAATGCTGACTCCTAACTGGCTGCCGTAGGAGTTGATGCCCATCATACTGCTGTGAGCAGGGGAGCTGGACAGGGCAGGGATCTGTGCCGGGTTGCGGGGTACGCTGTAGAGAGCCTCTGCGATGTCTGCGGCTCGTTTCAGAATGATGTCCTGCAGGGTGAGAGAGGCAAGTTCAGAACCACACTCGGAGACACTTTCTAGTATTTATTACTCAACACTAAACCTGAACGTATCCCACTGCCCCATCGAGAGCTGTCGTTCTGACCTGGTTGTTGTGTGGCGTCCCGTACAGTGCTTCAACCAGGTCAGCAGCTCGTTTCAACAGCATTTCCTGGAGGATGAGCAGATGCATAAAATTGAGATTTATTTTTAAAAGAAAAGGATTTCAATGCAAATAAAACCATGGACGAGTCTTTTCTGAAGTGACTGGTGTTTGCGTGTGGTCACTGTGAAAACCGCGGCCCTTCAACGAGCTGTTATTGGCCACTTATCTCAAAAGCTGAGCCCCTCTCAGTGTCTCGGACTGGACCCCCCTGGGCCCCCCTGTCGCGGGGCTGGGGCCGGAGGGACGGCGGGGCTGGGGCCGGAGTGGTGGCGGCGCCAGCGACGCCCCGCGCCCCCGGAGCTCTCCAGAGTCCTGAACCGGCCGGATCCTCCCGGCCCCACACGGGGAGAGCGTTTTCAAACACCCAACTCCAACAGCAACTCCCTTCCCTGCTCAATTTCAATATATTCTGTTGCACAGACACGTACAAATCTGATTAACCTCCACATCCTTTTTTTTTTTTTTTCCCCTCAATAATGGTCACCAACCGAATACAACACTTCATCTATCTGATGTTACCTCTGCTTGTAGGAAAAAAATTACAGTTCTACTCTCTGACTACAGTAGTCTTTCATCATGCAAAGATGATAAGATGTACTAAAATCTAGGAATATAGTCATTAATGCCACGCTCATCGTGCTGGGTGCTGCACCAACACAGTGTGCAGATACATAAAATCCAGAGTTGTTTCAGCACATGCAGACTGCAGTTGTTGCTACAGAAAAAGTTGAACTTTAAGAGCTTTTTGCAAAAAGATTCCCTTAAGGTTCCTCTGCAAATAATCCTCTATGTCCAGTGTGTATCACTTAGGTCCAGAGATTTGCCAAGATGGATAAATGCACAGGACACGAATAGGAGTTGGGAAGGTACCTGCATTGAACTCTCATTTTAGCACAAAAGAAGTTCACAAAAGCTTTGACAGATAAAAATTACTGGTAGCTGTGGGTTCTACTCACATTCTTGTTTGGACTATAACTAACTGGTGAACTTCTGTTCAGATGTAATTGTTATTTAAGATACAATTTTGTCTCTTTTATGAGAAGCGTAAGAACATATTTAGTGGGCTCAGTGAAAGGATTAAAACTGTTTTACCTTAGCTAGTCTTTCAGGGTCACCAGGATGTCTTGGGATGACCTTTTGCAGTCTTTGGAAGCCGTAATCTATGGTAGGTTCATTTAAAGCTGAAAGGAAAACAAAAAAAAAAGCACCATATTATACAACTATATATATCTATATAGTTTTGTATGATTAAGTTTCATTACCTAAGAAAGATGGGTTTCACCACTTCTGCTGGGTTCCTAGAAGGTGCCATTGCTACTGCTCAGGCTGTAAGAGGCTGAATAGGAAGTTGAGCTTTACAAGAACTTCTGTGTGAGGATCCCTCACCCCTTTCAAAGAGGATGCTTATTCCAGCGCTAAGAAATGTGTGACGCACAAGCTGTTAGTGTTGGCCCGTGTTACACTGACTCCTGGTACCACAACTCCACCCACCATGTACAGATGTTTCTGCCATGACCTGTACAATGAACCGCGTGGTGCTCCTGGGCAACCCCTCGGTTTGCCTGTTCAATAAAGAACTGGTGAAATCTTTGTGCCTACAGCAAAGCCTTGAAAGAAATTTGTGCATCTGTTCATTATACAATCAGAAATCAAGAGTACTGAATTTGCTCATCTAAGACACATCACACACACACACACACACCCTCCAATATTCTGCCATCACAAACTAGGGCACAGCTATTCATTAGCCACAGTAAGTTCCTCAGCTGTGGATGGCCATTATGCACACGCAGCCACTTCCCTGTAATGATCCTACTCTCTAGTGGATAAACCCAGAGATTTTGACCCAGATCCTCCGTCAGCAGTAGCTGGCAGAGCCCTGCTAGCAGCACCGACGATTTCATAAAACTTCAGACACTGTAATACTCTCTACTATGAAATCGTTGCAATAATAGGCTGATTTCTGATTATTCAAAATGAAACTCTAATTCAAATTAAAATAGAAACCAAAAGTCAGTTCTTATACTGTCTCTAATGCATTAGGATCACTGGTGTTTACTAACAGTTACAGGTGGTTTTTTTAAAATTTCCTTATATTTCAGAATGCATTATAATATAACTCAAACGACACATTAATGCAATCACATGCTGAGAATCTTGCTAAGAATTCCGTGATGCATTTAATAAATAGCATATGTAGGTCTTTTAGCACTACCCTCATTCAGTACCAGCTTCTATCCTCTTGGACCACTTGGGGTTCTTTTGAAAAATTTTTTTTTTTTTTTAAATAACTGGTGCCATCAGCCCAGCTGAGAACACCTGATCCCAAGAGATGCTGATGGCACTTACTGAATCTTCCAAAACGTACTCAGCAGTTACAGGGCAACCATCCTGGACACGGGAAGAATGAAACTATCAAGCGAGACAGACTATTACACTGATCCCCATCCCCTGTTTATCTGTGTCTGCCTTCGGAATAACAACATGAAGGTAAAAGGTCATATTCCCCACTGAGATACATTTTATATTTACTTTTTATTAAATAATTATGGCATGGCATGAAGTTTAAATATTACAGGAGATAATCAAGTGGGAATTGAGTAGAGAAAACCCAGACCTGAGAATTTAGTCTTGGCTATACTTAGAATGTCTTTGCTCTCCACTGGGAGCCATTCTGGTTTGCTTAAGGAGTTTAATAATACACATTTCAGCCGCCACAGAATCTACATCCCATTTGGGAAGAGGGGTTTTATTTTTGGGGGTGGGTTTTTTTGCCAATAATCTTGAGAATTATAGGTCAATTCTCTCAAGGGCCTATACATCATTACGTGCCATTTCTCTTCTTGATTGCAAGTCTAATCAGTTAAGTTATATATCTTAAGCTAATCAAAAACAATGTAAAAAAATATATGAATTTAAACATATATGTATACACAGTTCGCTAAAAATAGCTAATGGGAATATACAAAATGCTAAGTCGGAAAGAAGAAATTGGCTATTATTCAACAAACATTTTTCCAATGGATTGACACGGACATTTTCATTCCAATAGATAAACAGCAGCAAATCACTTCTTGACAATGTCGAATTGTTCTAAGAATAACTCAGCCGTTTTGAATCAATGTATATATTATGTCTTTCAGCACAAAAGGTTTTCTGTACAGCTTGCAACAGAATTGCCCACTACTAGTTTTACTCATTAACGAAACGAAAATATCCCTGTCATAAAATCCTGTTAAAAATCAACATCCAACATTTGTAGAAGTAACTGGCGCCTTTTCAACTGAAGGGCAAGATGGAGCATCCACCAGCAGGTTTAAACAGCTTCCCCATGTACCACTTCCACCGGGAAAATGGATCAGCAGTGATTTATCTAAGCGTTACATAGAAATATGCCAAAATTATGTCCAAATGCTTTTGGGTTCATGGATTCAGAGACCATAAAGGGGTCTGACACAAGCAGGCAGCTCATTATTTCCTACAAATCAGATATCTGAAATGAAACCCCCAAGAAAACCGGTTCAGGTACAGCAAAACCCCTTTGGCAACTCTCAATCCAGTGTCTCCGGCACAAGAGGTCTCTTGAATTCCCAGAGCACAGTTTAAAAAATTGTACATGACGTGATATAATGTATGCAAAAAAAAGAGCAACCATCTAGTGAATAAACTAAATTGTAGCTTATTCTACAAACCTCACTCTAGCATAACACTTTCAACACCAGAATTGTTACAGTCAGCAGCCGGGAGGGGTCTAAATGCCCCACAATCTGCCAGGCTTCATTTATGATGAGGCTCAAACAGAGCATGGCACAGTGCTCCCTCTTTTGTGTTGTTCCTCACCCTCCAAAATCCATGCTTGCATTTGAAATACAAGTCTCCAGCTATTATGACTCACTGGAATAGCAGAAAAATTCTCACACTTGAGCAATTGATGCCACGACATCTGTCTGCATTTGCAAAACCTGAAACAACAGCTCAGTCCCATTCATCTCAACGGGGACTCACTCAGAGACCCAATGAGAACAGCGCTGACATTTAAAGTATTAATTATTTCCCCACACATCAAAGCACATAAGACTGTTGAAGGAAGATGATGTTATGAAGATCTGCACAATTTACCATGAGTGACAGCTCCTTCTGACACTGCTGTGTACGCCCTGGGAGACGCGCACTCTCCCTCTCTGCCAACCAGAGAAGGGACCAGCAAAGGACCTTGTGCAGCTCATCTTTGCTTTACTCCATGGAGCAGATCGAAGGGCAAGTCCTCTCTTTGCAAAGTATGAACAAGATGATACAAAGTATGCAGACACCTGGAATTATCCCAAATCCAGAAAACTAAGCCAGAGGGAGTGCGAAATTTGGAGTGTGATGCCTGAACCTTTGTTAAGATATTACTGCAGAGAAAAAGATACCAGTGGCCTCAAAGCTTCAATTCCACTTCTGCACTGGTGACTACCTTCAAGCCAACAGTAGGGAGATGCTCGATATTCACCCTACAGACTAAAGCTTTTCCATGTAGCTCACCTCATGTAACCATGCTAATCCAGAGTTTGGGAGGAACATAGACCCTGGTCAGCTTGCTCTGAGGGGGACACACTGGACTGGAGACAGGAGATGCTGCTGGACGGGCCCTGCCAGTGGTGCTGTGGGGTATCTGCTGCGTTGGCAACAGCCGTTCCTACCAACCAACTCCCAGCACAGTGTTCCTCCTATTCCACGTGTCTTTCCCAGGCTACAGCAGTGGTCAGAGCTGCTCTCTGCAAACGCTTCTGTCACATTGGTTGTGTTCTGGCCCAGCTCTTCCAATTTGTAGAGCTCACTGCACCCGTGTAGGGGTTGTTTCCCTCGATCAGATAACAAGACCTTCTCAGACCTACTTACAAGCTTTAGCAAACCGGTACCGCCCATCCTTTGTACCTGGCACAGAGACCGACACAGGACAGCCCGGGAGTCCAACATATCCTACAGATTATTTTATATTGCATTGCTCTGACAAGTTAACCCCTGGAGGATTTCTGCTCAGCGAGGAAAATTACGTTCAAAATCTCCCCAATATACACATTTCCAGGTTAGCATCTCCGTGGCAGAGTAAATGTGATCAAACTTAAGATACAAAAGCCTACGAGACACATCCTCAGCTGGCATAAACTGATGTAAGTGTTATTAAAGTCAAGGGAACTATAATGGACCTACTTCCAGCGGCAGAGAATTTGAATGTGTGCCGTATTAAAAGCAGAATATCAAGCTACCGCTGGATTAGCAGCAAATGTCTCGCTGTTGGAGGAACAGCTGATGAAAGGGAAGTAATTCGGAACAGGAGGATGCACGTGTAACCTGCATTCTCACCAGATCAAGGTACACACGGGGACTAAATGTTTAGTCATGGAGATGTAAAAATAGACTTTTTATCTCTCACTTTAAGCATCTACTTAACTACTAATGTATGTAAGTTGTTTCAGCAACTGCCATTACCATATAATAAGCCGTTTCTCTCGATTTTTGCTATAGTCCATAGTGCACCATTACACGTCCATAGAATCCTGGTGGCTTCACTCTTATTTATAAAAGTTTTCCATCTGGGAACCTTATGGAAAAGTCCACACATCACATTTTGGCGATGAGAGGAATTTGATGGCTGAGTTGCAGCACCCTGAATGATAGCACTTAAGAGTGGAAACGCTGACAGACCCATAACTCCAGCGGTGCCAGCGCAGCACACTGTGCGAAGAGCCTATTATAAATACACATTACAGGAGGCACACGAGCTCCATAACAGCTCCACTGTGGCGTTTAGATTTACCCTTGAAATTTATATCTAATTTTTATATTCATCTTTTTAACAGTTTCTCATTTTCTTCTTCAAACAACCTGTTTTATTGTGACTCTCTAAAAAAAAAAAAAGGAAAAAGCTCAAGTATAATCAGGTCAAACATTAATATTTGATTGTATATTAAATATTGAGGGCATCGGCAGAGACACACAATACTAAGAAAGATCATTGTTTTCTGTTTCCATGTTTTAGAAGAGTATTGGTGTTCTGGCAAATAAAGAATATGAGTAGAACCTGACATCTATTTCCCTTTCTATCTTTGCTTTCCTGTATAACCACAGGCAACTGGTTTATCTTTCTTCACCCTCCCGTGGCAACGTCTCCTATAAAATAGAAGCACGTGTCTTTCTGGAACTGGTTGCCCACGTCTGATGCAGAGAGGCCTCGATGAACCCTCTGAGGTCTGGTTTTATATGAATAATTATTCTTGTCATAGCTGTGAGGTACCTACAGGCAGCTACTCAGTATTTTTCATATGACTTGACCCTTCGTGCTTTTCATCTGAGGTTGTATCTCAGCACTTAATAATTATGAAGGACTTAATACAACATGACCCTGATAGCACCGGGGCTGCGAGTTGTTGCTGCTGTTATTAGTTCTGACAGAACTACATCTTCCCATGCTTTTAGTTTGCAGGATTTCACACTTTTCAGTCTCCTGGGCTTGATGTTAATGCCCCTGCATTTCTTAGGTTTCTGCAGCGTGCAGCCTGAATGTAAAGGGGAGGTATTTAGAGGAGAAATTCTCATTTATAAAGGCAACTACAATTCAAGAGGACAGTGGTCTTGTTTGTGTCTCCCAGCCTGCTGCAGTCCCTGATACACTATCTATAAACTCTGACAGCTCAAAGGAATATATTGCAATATAAAGAACTAAAATTATCAAGAAAATAATAAACTTCAATTATCATGAAAAGCCCACCAATTTTCATTACGACGCACAGGACCATGTTACTAGTAATTATAATTTCTATTGAACTTTCCTCTTGCATTTTATATGGTGCTTGTCTCTACGCTCTACCCAACAAATAACCGCACTTCAGTGCTGCTACCGAGTATATTTTACAGAGTGCTCTGGGTACACACACACATTCCATGGGCAGCAGCATTGAAACAACCTGAGGCTGTTTTCTGGCAGCTTCTCTGCTGTCTAGTAACACGGCTGAGCCCTTCACCCTTTCTTTCAGTGGAGGATTAATTCAGGTCTCTCCTACCATTTATAATTTTCACAAAAAGGTGCTGGAACTGTGCATCTTTGATGCTCCTGCCTTTCTGATAACATTTGATAAAAACTGGTCAAGAGGTTCAAAAGTTGTCGTGGAAGAACTTACAAAGAAGAAGTACCTTGATTGCCCAAATATAGCTTGCCTAGGTTAAAAAACAGTGTATTTGTTGACAGCAGGATCACAGCAGTTTTCTAACAGCACAGCCACGGAAAGAAAAAAAAATGCCACCATGTTATTTTCATAGCTTAGAAGTTGTTTTTACTGCTATTAGCAGCAACAACCTGGGGGAATTGATTATACAGGTGAGCCTTTACCTAATAGCTGTGTTTATCATTTTGCCTGCCATGGTGGGAGAGCTGCAGGTTCTTGAACAGACAGATTGAAAAGTTGTCTCTTCTACCTTCGCTCTAACAGCTCGGCATCTTCTGTGAAACGCTGTTTTGTAACATATGGCAGGAAGCACCCACTCCCTCCTCAGAGAACACTAACAGATAGCCCTATGCCAATAACAGCAGGAAAACAGGGATAGTATATTTAACTTCCTTCTCTTTGCTGGCTCCTACATACATCTTCATGTCCTTTTTTGTGGAATTGTTCTAATTAACGTGTCTGAGAACTTGCACTGCAGCCTGACTCAACCTCCCCCTATATGGCACAAGTAAGTCTTGCACTTAAAACAGCTTCACAATAATTTCTTCTAGAGGAAAGCCCATTTCTATTCCACATCCCTGTATCCCTTCATTCCCAAACCTCTTTCAGCACAGGTACCGACAGCACACGGATGGTGGCCCTCAGTAAGGCTGTTGAAGACACGGTACGATCGAGGCCTCAAGAAGCAGAAAATGGCAGAGAAGAACTTTACATTTAAATCTGTAATAATAACTAAAGAACTATCAGTCTCTCTGAAGGTAAACGCATCAGGCCTAGTGCAGCCCCTACAAGCCCTGTATTCCCCAGGACACAATGACACTGTCCCTTTGCTCCAGGAGAGCCAGACTCGGGTAATTTACACCCCACCCACCCCCAAGTTTTCACTCTTTAGAACCTGGCACACCGTTATTCTCCAGCCATGTGTAATGGGCTACAGAAACTTCAGTTCTGTGCCATCATTGTTACTACTGGTACTGACAGTTCAATGAGAGGGTCATTTGCTCCCATCTGATTTTTTTTTCTTTCAGACCTACAGATAACCTTCTCCTGCTGGCAGAGGTGAGTACAGGACACTAAATAAGTTGATAATCTGTTTAAGAATTAAAAAAAACCCAACAGATTTATTTTCCACTCAGCTCATTGACCTCTCTTGATACAAAACGCTCGCCTTGTCCTCTAGGATTATCCTGAAAATGAAAGGTTACCCCCAGCAAGAGGGAAATGTAAAATAAACACTGTTATAAATAAAACATCTTCCAGTATGTAGAACAATGCTATTATGTTCCTCTACACTTAATGTATCTATAGGGAGACCCATATCGTAACAGCATGAGCTCTAAACTGGAAAAAATATTAATACGTGTAGTAACGGTGCCTTAACACCTCAGCAATGAAGCTATCTCCTTACATGTCCACATGTCACAACTGGCAGAGTGGCCTTCCACCAGCAAGAGGCCAAGGAAATCAAGAAGGCAAGAAAGCAGGGAGTTGTCAATAGCGATTACCAAAACAAAGAGGCTCCAAAGCCCGAGCTCCTCCAGCGCGAGTCGCAATCACCTACCTGTGTAAATAAACCTGCCTGGCGCGCCTTTGCAAAACTGTTTGGATTTGTACGATAATGTCACTTCAACCACGCCGGGAATGTGACGGGGAGGCGTCTGAACTCGGATGGCATGAGGTGTGATAAGCTGGGAAACAATAAAAGGAGAGGCACAGTTATGACATGTCTGTGTTATTCCTCCTGCTTTCACTTTCTACCCTCCAAACATGTTTTATGAGTAAATAAATCGTTTATTCCTACATAGGAGACACCATAGGTCAGGCAAGTGATACGTGTGCTCCTGTTTCTTGCCTCCAGGAGAGGAAGACACATTTTAAGATAAGCTGTCGTCAGGAATATTGTATTGTTTATGCCCATTGGTTAATTGCTGGCTTATTTCTGGACCCAGAGGGAATTCTTTTTCCTTCCCACACTCTGACCCTTTTTTTATTTCTTTATCTTTACTTGTCCCCAGACACCTCCAGTTCCATTCTGGATATTACTGAGCAGTTGGCCTCCATAATATCACACAGCAAGAAGTTCCACAGACTAAACACATTCCATTAATTTCCTTTACGAAGTTTTATATGGCCCATCTTAGACACCACCAATTTTGTACAATTATTACAAAGGGAATTATCACCATTTCCCCTCCATTTTACTCAGAAAAGGAGTGTTTCTTCAGGTTAGCCATAGGGAGGCAGCCCGACCTACCTCGCTCCATACAAGCATGGTCCCAAATACAACTTGCAGCCCATCAAAGAAGTTATCTCCAATTATGATCACCATGGCTCCTCCCGTGGTCCAGCCTTCACTGGGGCTGATTGCTTTGATGCACGGTGTGGCTAAACAAAACAGAAAGGACATCAGAGCATCAGGTTATGGGGCTTTTCTCCCACAAAGTCTTGAGACTCTTTGTGATCCTGGGTGTAGAGCCCTGCAGCAGATGGGTGAAAGCAATTTCTCTGCGTGTCAAGCAGTCCTGAGTCATATTTGATGCCAACTGGAGCTTAGAGCAGCTTCACCTGCCCACGCCTGGAGCTTCTGCTCGGCTGCAGGAATTCCCTGGAGCTGACAAAGGCACAAGAAAAGTTCCCTCCAGCCATTCACCCATGAAGGCTGCTTTACTGTTCCACGAAGCCCAATAAATAAATGAATAAAATAAATAAATAAATAAATAAAAGCATGTTTTCTGCCTTGCTTGTGTTAATTACTTGCCTATTCATTACTGGCACTTAACATTGTGTCATTAAAGCCTAATAGGCCAACTGTAGTGGGTGTAAAAATGTAACGCTTAAATGATTGTGTAGAGGCTGTTTTAAAAAAAACCCCACTCATTAGCATATGATCACACAAAAGCTAAACTCTGTGGAAAGAGAGGTAGATTATTAAGTTTATCAATAAGTATAAAAGGAACAAGAATATTAAATATTTCCTCCAATTCCTATCAGAAGAAAATTTCTAATAATTTTCTTGATTTTATAGAGTAGATTTTTTTTTTCTCCTCTCTTCCATATGTTCAAGGCCTCTGGACTATACATCCCATCAGGAACCCAATATGGTTTCCAGGCCATAACCAAAGTCAATCCATCACTCCATTCCCAATGTTGACAGGGTCAGAGGTGGAGGGGAACTTTGGCAGAGCTCCAAAAACATGAGACTCCTTTGAACAGCCAGTCAATCACATCCAATCAGTCAAGGAAAAACTGGATGGCTTCCTAGGCTAGGAATCCTGGGATTTTCCTTCTACCATTTCACTGCCCGCTGGGGGAGAATTAACACCACTCTGAATTCTTTACTGATTCAATCATTTTCTTCCAGTTCATTAATTCTTCTTTTAGGTTGATATAGGGCACAGTTAAGAAGTGGGGCAGCAAAACATTATAATGAAATAATATCCTTGCTTGTCTTTTCTACTAACATCACTAGCTCTTCTCACTTTCACTAGCTGCAGGGGAGGGAAAAGTAGACACAGATAGCATTTTCTAAGTAATTTTGAGTAGACTGTCTGTGTGAGAGAGGGGGAACGTGTTGGTAATGAATGTAGGGGAAGAGGGAGAGGAGGGGCCAACCAGTTTGAAGCTTAACAGATACAAGCATTTGTAATTGCTTTAATATAGTCCAAAACCCATCCTGTAGATGGCCATGAGTCTTGCTTAGCCAAACAAACTAAAATCAATTAGTGTCAGTTCCCTTCTGTGCATTGTTATGCTTTGCGCGTAGTTTGTTTAAGGGAACTAGTGACACTTTTTCATACACATCTTGTGCTGTAACAGTTCTGTTTAACTAAGATGTCATGTTGCCTAATTTGCCTGAAATCAAATCTATCCCAGCTGAATGAGGAGTCTGAAATTCAGATAATACTTAGTGTTTCTGTGTTTTTCATCTTTGCAGTACGAACTAATTAATAAGTTGGGGGATAAAGGGGGAGCCAGTCTCATAGATATAAAAAGGATCATATTTTGCATGCAGTAGACACTGTTTTCCTGCCTCTTCCTCCTCTAAACCCCCTGAGGTTCTGTATTTCCCCCTGAAAACAAATAGAAATTGAAGAATGGGTAATATGCTTTTGCATTCATTTGCGTAGTGTTCTTCATACAAATATCCTACCTTCGGAAGGGTCAAGTCTCCTTGCTCTCCGTCCGTGCTTGGAGTTGTTGTGAACAAACATGTTGTCAGAGACTGCCAGTACATGCCCATCCACGTTCACTGTTGTTGACAGCACAACCTAGATATTCAGAATGGAAGAAAAAGGAGGCAGGTAAACAATTTCCTTTGAAATTCAACTTGTTAAATATTAATTATTCAGTTCAGTTAAAACTCTGTTCTGTTTGTAAAATGGCATCACGTCCTACAGTTTATTCCCTAACAAGAAGGGGAAAAAATATTTTCAGCCTTCATTCTATGCATTAATTCCATTTAGCATAGCATCCTAAGGGCCATATAAAGTTCTTATTGTATAATGAACCAGCTACTGCAGATGGCTCTAAATTTAGCTTGCTCTGATGTGCTGTAGCATAGCTGATGGCAAAGAGGTCTATCTATACCAACCAGGGGGGCAGGCTGTGGAGCACCCCAGCAATTTGCCCTCTGATACATCCATACAGACTCAGAGCCATCTGCTGCATCGCACACACATGCAAATGTATCCGCATCTGCTCCGAAAATACAGGTTTCCATTGCCTGAGCGAAATGGAAACTCCTACTACGTTAAAACAGAACCAAATGTCATGTCTGGGTTTTGACCTATATGTGCTTTGTGGCTCTTGAAAATCATCTCAGCCTGAGGACCTCAAATCAAGCAATTTAAACCTTAGCCATGACTTATGTTGCTGTGCTCCAAAAGCATATGAATTCTTAGAGGAAGTAACTGTATGTGTTAATTAATCCCACTTAGTTTTCCCTTTACAATACAACATCCAAAGCTGTACGTCCTATAAGATCCAGAAATATGTGCCTTTAATCCACAAACTTTTAGGAAAAAACGAACACACTGCGCTTTAACTACTGAGAGAAGATGCGTCCTATTGAAACTTTCAGGTTTCAGCCATTAGTTGGTGTAAATCAGCTTAACTCCATTCAGCTGCCAGAGGGCTACAGTAATTCACAGCTCTTCAGAACCTGACCCTGGATGTGTTCATGAATTTTCACAGATACAGCTGTCACAGTCCAGGTAAGGGAATGTCAAGCTCTAATAGTTGATAAAACTACATTCAGCATACAGCAGGAGAAACCTTGCCCTCCTACAGGATTATGCGAGCTTAAAGAATACTTTCTTTCTCGAGGCAAGTTTAATTCATTCCAAAAGGCTCTTGTCATACTGTGCTCTTATACTGCTCCAGCATTCTTGTCACCAAATGTGTTGCTTTTGTGTGCCAACTGATTTCATCATTGCACATTTGGGTGGAGTGAGACTCCTGTCCAAAGTGAAGGTTTCCCGCATGACATAAAGAGTTGAACCCACTCAGATGCACTTCATTATTTTCCCTTAAACAATGGAAATAAATTTTAATCTCTCACTGGCCAGCACAGAGCACACCACGGTAACAGGGGAATAGGCCTGAATTATTCCAGTGTCTGAAATATTTACGACAAGTGTTTAAATTGTAACCAAATGTAAATAAAAAGTGTATCGTATATATACAGTTACACTATATAATATATACATATCTGACCTCACATACACGAGGTACGTATGTGATAAACACACACCCACATGCTCTCAGAATGAGATCGTTATAATATATGCAGACTTCAAGTACACACACATTCCCTGTTGGAATAACCATTTGGGTGTAAATGTACACGACACAAGAGGCACATCTCGGTGAGAGCTGCAGAGATCCCCATAGCACGAGAAACGGCAAGAAACAGCCCTCTGTTGAGAAGACAAGTGCTGAGCATCCTCTGTTCCCTCAGCCAGCAGGAATGGAAGCTGCACTTTTAGACCTCTCTCCATGAGCAGTTCCATTTTTATTTACCTCTCCCATTCATCATAGGATGGTCAAAGCCACTTGGCATTTCACGGGCTGGGACCTAAGGTAAATAAATACAGCGCTCACAGGGACGGGAAAAAATGCAAAGTTTAGACCTGGACCAGAACCTTCTCAACGCTCTGGACCTTATTTGCAGTAGTCTCTAAGGTACTGCTGAAATTCAGCAGAGACCTTTGTCATCTTTGCTCCGACACTGGCAGCCAAGTTATTATCCATGATGTGGGGTAAGAAGACGTGAGATTAGGAACATAAAAATTACTGAACTTCTTCACTTCGCTCCAGTCATTCCCCCTTGTCTGATGAAGATGACAATCCAATTGTTTCATACTGAAGATTAAAAAACCATGTTTTATGGATAAAAGGAAGAGGAATGTGCATTCCACTATGGTCTCTAACTCCCAGGCCCTTCCCTTTCACAAGCCAACTGCTTTCCCCCAGTGAGTATTTCCTGGGTCATGACGGGTGACCCTTTCCATCTGGAATCAATCAGTCAACTCCTGACAACTTCCTGAAACACCTCACTCCATTTCCTGTTCTCTCCCCCTTCTCTCCTTCCCCCTGGTTTGCTTCACTCTTCAAAACTGCAGGCCACAGCAGCTTAATGTTAGAGGGTCAGACACAGTTAGACTCCAAAACACTACACAAGAACACCTTTGACCTTCAAAAATCTTTACATCTTAGCAAAACAAATCAAGGTCAACGTTTCTTACCATTACCTTGTTAACCATTTCTATGCATTTTTGCCAATACCATTCTGAACACATATTTATCAATAACACTTGTTCTCCTAACATCGTAAAACATTCCAAGCCTTTTTTTTTTTTAAAAAAAAACACCAACAACTGTATTTTGTGCCGATGAAAGGTGATGTGCAAACTTCCCTGTAGATTCAATGGCAAATTACTGGCAAATGGTTTCGATGCATTTTTCTTTTCCTGATCTAATGGCACTTCTTCTTACATATGATAATTTGGCTTCTATGCCTATTCAGCTGATGGCCTTTTACCTAAAATCAGTAGTTAATGCAAAATGTAATCCTAAGGGAATGATCTAAGAACATCAAAATATGTCAGGTAGGCCATAGATTCTGGTAATTGTAGCTGAGGGCTAAATCTGACACAGGCACCATAAAGTCTAAAGATTTTGTGCTGCCCCACAGCTAGATCAACCCATCACCTCTGTTGGACTTTCAGAGATCAACCGGTCAAGCAAGACACAAACAGGGCAATGGAGGTTCCATCTCTAGGAACAGCGAGGGAGTTACAGGCTTCTGAGCAGTGGTTTTGGCACTTCTTAAGATTCTCCCTGCAAATCTGTACGGGTCTCGCTATGAGGTACGAAGCCGCAGACACAAACCAACGATTCCCCAGCAGTACTGAAGAAATGCATGTGCTGTATCTCCACATTATTTTTGTTTCCTGGGTGGTTTTGTGTAATGTAATCCCTGCACAAAACCCCCAGTGAGGGATCACCTACTGTGACATTCAGTCAAACTCTCTTTAGCACGTTAAACTCAGGTTCTCCGAGCTCCTCTGACCCTCTTTCACTTCCCTGCACAGCTGAAAGTGTTGTAGTTCTCTACAAACCTTTACCTGGGTACTACAAACTCTCCTGCCCATCTATACATTATATCAGTATTTCTATATTCTAACGTATGCTCCTCTTCAAACCACATACGTGCAAGTAAATACACATCATCACATATAGAAAAGCTGTATCACTCACAGACACCTATTTAGACATATGGTACAAACATTCCAGGCATACAGGCATTTACTTACATGTAACATATCTCATCACTGTGTAAATGATCTCTCTCAAAAAATTCCTGTTACCATTCCAAGTGTGGAAAAAATTCTTTATGACATTGTACATCTGGAAACAATATTACATTCCTGATGCACTTTCCCTTCTAACTCTCTAGTCACAGCACCATGTTATTTTAACTTTTCAAAAGAATAACTACTATTGAGGATTTTAAAAATTATCATCATTATTATTATTTTCCAGCTGGGTGGAAGAAAAGATGTCAGGCCTCATCCTGCTGTCCTCACTTGGACAGGGCTCCCATTGATGTCAATAGGGGTTTTGGTCGAGCGAGTAACACAGGAGTGGATGCTACAAAAGAATGTGTTTGCTTCAGAGTTGGATTAGGAATAAGATAAACAATGTGAAAAACGCCAGCGGCCTCTCTCTGCTCAAAACTTCCATCGAATTCTTTGGGAAATCCTCCCTGAACCCCTGAGCCTGCTGCAAACACTGGGCTGACAGACAAAATCCATGCAAAAGGCCTTCATTTCAGGAATGGGGGCTCCTAAGATTGAGGGGCACAGGGTTGGAGACAAGGCCTGGGTCACTGACACCTGCTGTTACAGACACCCATTTTTATAAAATTATCTTCAAGCACTTCAAGCTTTTGCCTTTGGTGCTCCGCTTGGTTTAAAGCCTGCTTGTCCTGAGGGCTAGGGAATTTATTCCTAGTCAGTTGGTACTTAACACCAGGTAGGTCCTTTCTCAGTGCATGTCACTAAAGTATTTGAGCCAAACTCTTGTCTTCTCCCCAGTCACCTTAATGACCCGTTCCTGCACCTGCTCTGATTTCATTTTCACTCTCTTTTAAACATAGTTAAAGCAGTATATTGTATTCCAAAAAAGAAATCAGTGGGGTACGATGGTACAAATGCATCCTTCTTTCTAGAGGCAAAGCTTACGTGAGACATAGAATCTCAGCTGGGGTTTGGTTTTAATAGACGACACACAACTCTGGCAACTCGCTGCCTCAGTGGCTACGGGCTCCTCGGAGCTGAGCACATTAAGCTCCTTGAGTGTTTTTCCTTTTGCAGTTGCAGTCAGTCCTTCCCTTACTCATGTTGAAACTAAAATATCACACACACATCACCTTGTGTTGGGTCAGTCACTCCCTGATGAAGAAATCCTCCGTCCGCTAACAGCTCTAGACTCCGCTCGTACGCGTTGTGTTTGTTTTGCAATCTATACCTGGGGAATTAGTCCCCCATAACGACACCAGTCGTTATATTCATCTCTCTGACCACAGCTCAGCCACTCCTGTCCAGATCCAAAGCTGACCACAGGGGTCTCTGACACATTCTTTTACCATCTCTGAAAAGGATTTTGATTTAGACCAATTACGTTTCATTCCTGCTGTCCCTTTTTCTTTCAGACTACACCCCTAACTCACAATATTAACCCCACAACTCTCACCCATTTTTCTTTGTCCTGAATGACACACATCCTTCAGTGCTTCCCATTCGAAGCCCATGGGAAGGAGTCTCCAACAGGGCCAGCTTTGCTCATGTGCCTGATGCCGAACTGATCCAACCACTCTAAGGGCAGGAAGGAAACCTCCCCAGGGATCCACCTTGTTATTTTTCCTTTCTCCCTAGAGCACCTAGAGGGGGGTTACCTGCCAGGAAACATTCCGTGTCATGGTTTCTGCTGAAAACAGAGGGCAACTGCTGACCTTTCCCTTTTTGTTTCTAAAAAAGCATGTCGGTTCAAAGATGACCATTGTTAGTACTGATGTTCTGTTGCCTTGTACCATTTCTCTCCACCATGGATCTGTTTAATCAGTGTGTTACTGGCTGAAGCAGAATTCCCAATCAACAGGAGTCTAATGCTTTAGCACCAGGTCTCAGCTGAAGCATTTTAGCTGAAGTGCCTCATCTTAATTCCACAGAATTATTGTCCCCCATTACACACCGGTCGTTACCATTAAGTATCATTGGGCTTCAATCAAGTTATCTAGGAGAAGTCCTCATTAAATGGAGGGCATCATATTTATTTTTCTCCCATTCTGTTCCTGGGAGAATCACTCACTGAGAAGGCAGTGACAGCAATGACAATACCTGCGGAAACTCAGATTCGCGGAACTCAACTAGGGTGCAAATAGAGGATTTTAGCACACTGTTTGTTTCTGTTTTCCCCTGACAATCTTTATTCAGAAATATTTTCATTGATAACCAACCAATATTTGCTTCAGTTAAATTCACAAGGACGTATTACTCGATCTGCATATGTATGTAGGCAGACATCAAGTAACCATGAAAATATCCATTAGTTCTAGAAAGATTCTCTTTCCCTGCTTTAGCCACTGACAGACATTAAATAGTCAGTGATTCACAGAAAAATGATGTTACTACTGGGTAAAAAACCCACTAAAATAATGATCAGACATCCCTTAACTTCTGGGGGGTATAACTTCTTTTTCAACAGTAGAAACCCCTTGTATTTGTTTTAAAAAATGAAAGTTAAGAGATTTTCATTGCATCTTTGAAGCTCTACTTAATATCAAAGCAAATTTCAAATAGTTAACGTGATCACAAAGCAGCTGGTGTTGCTCTCCAAACTAGAGAATTATTAAAAAAAGAAAACAAAACAAAACCACCTCTTCAGGCATCTGGAGCTGTATTAAATTTACAATGCAGTGCTAATGTAACCTTTCCAGTCCTTTTTCTTCCTACCCCCCCTTTTTTTTAAATGAGTGTGATATAAGTGAAATCTAACATTTAATTTAGTTGAATATACTGTAACTATGCTACAAAATATCTGAATCTTCTGACACATCTCGGAGCAGGGCTGAGGCTGAGCTCGGAGACTGGATCCCAACGCCCTGGAACTTTGGTTCTCAGCCAAACCAAGCCCAAACCGTGGAGCTTCACACCCATCTCTAATCAGAAGCATTAACTTGACACTTTTCCAGACATGAGTAACCATTCTTCCATGCTGGAAGAACTCAATAAGATGCATTGTACAGCGCTATTTCCATGTCTTTTATTTATATTTGTGTCTCAACAACAAAGCCTGAGTTTTGGGCTTTCATTCAATCTCAATTAAAGAGGAAAAAGGAGGAAAAAGGTTTTTTGATGAGACCCTTTCAGTTCCAGGTTTCAGTACCAATTTAAATGAGAACTTTGATACAAGGATTTTCCTCTTCTGTTTTTTAAAATAACCATAAAAAGGAGTAACTTAATGTCTCCTGGACAAGTGTTACTCCACTGAAAATGAATATATTTGGTTCTGCAGAAAAACCTAGGTACAAATTGAAAGATACTCAGCTGAGCATCGCCGCAGAAGTTTGTATAAGGAAAGTTAAAGGCATGGAAATGTTTGAAAGAGTTAATGTTTGCCTTAATCACAATAGCTGTACAAATAATTTATTAGAAAAAAAAATAAAGGGTTTAAATGTGGCCCAAGAATAAAACATAATAAATTAAATCATAAAATGAATAAAGTACCCTACTGCACTCTGCTTTCTGACCCTGCTTTTACTTTGCTCCCATGTTCCTGTACTGGTAGGATGAACAACTGTCTTTTCAAACCTAATAAATAATTCTACACATTAGTTACTTTGCCTGATGTAAATCTTAACAATTAAAATGAGTATGTTCGCAGTGTGCAAGCACATCACTAATGTTTGAAGTAGTCTACCTTTTTTCCCCCACTTCTGACTCTAAGGGCAGCTGCCAGTCCGCGCTCAACAAGCAGCAGGCAAAAAGAGTTTGCCTAAATTTAAAAACAAACATCAAAACAAAACACACACACACAAAAAAAGGACGAGGAAACAGTGGAGAACTGAAGAACACCCTTTAACTTTCCTTCCATCCAGGGAAGTCATGTTTCTACCCTGAGAAACAACGAGGCAGCCAGAAACCAAGCAGTCTGTGCTTATTGTCCTTACAGTTCATCATAGCTAATTTCCTTTGGAACAGAGAGCATTTTTACTCCCAACGTGTAAAATTTTAGCAGTTGAACTACTTTTTGTATTTTTTTTTCATACATATTGACCTCTGTAGCCCAGAACAAAGCTCATCAACCAACACATCCAGTTTTGACCAAGCCTAAATGAAGATCCTGCTTTCACTCAAAACCTCAAGTATTTTGCAATCTGTCTCAAAGGGTTTATTTTTTTAACTCTGAAAAAAAGTCTTCTCAACATTTTTGGTTTTGACAAAAACTAAGCAAAACCTAGTGGGTTTTCCTGATCTTGATTAATTTTGGGGCTTGAACTGAGATCTCACAATGAAACTCAGAGGGTATGAACTCGCATGGACGGACAGTGCTGGAGGAGTTTCAGAAAGCCCCAAAAAACACAACCAGAGAGTTTCACTTGGCTCTATTTTCCCAGCTTGGCACACTGTAGATGAAGAGTCTCTCCCAGCTCATTTTCTGCTCTGATAAACTGCTGGGTTTGGTACAGAGATCAAAAGCAAGACCATACTTTCTCGTATCCAAGAGCCATGCCAGGCGGATGGGCCGGAGGAAGGCAGGCGTCCCATCACTAACCGTGTGGGGGCTCAAAGACTCCTTTCAGTTTCCCTGTTCAACGTTTCATGGAAACTGGAAGGTCTTTGGGCTCTACGACTTCCCTCTTTGGGGTGTGGAGATACAGAGATGAAAAAAAGAATGAGTTTGATACTAGAGAGACATTTCTGCCCCCAAAATATAGATCTAAAATCCTCCTGCAGTTCAGGACCTGATGGAAATGGGGGATTTCGCTGGCCAGAGTGAGGGGGCAGTGGCACGAGGCTGAAATCAGATCTCAATTGCTTTAGCGTTCAGGTGTGTTTGGATCCAGATTTTCTATTTTGGCTGTTATTACCAATATTATTTGTAATATGGCAGTGCCTAGAATCCCCAGGTGCTATTCAGGATACCCTTGGGTAAGATTTTTTACAAACTCGTAACCAAGCAAACCCAAAAGAGCCCCTGTATTTATGTTTCATTCCATTCCACAATCAGCTACTCAAGCTGGCTCTAAGAGCTAACACGATCTGTTTACATCCTATAAATTGAGTTTTCCTTTACTCTCAGATTTTTTTTTTTCACATTCTTGGCAGATGATATCTAATTGGTGTTTTTTCTTTATGGAAATTGCCACTTTAAAAAAAAAAAATCAGAATAAATTTCTTAACAATGAGCACCTCTTTTTTCTCATGTCTTACTATCTCTGAAAACACAGAGCGAAGAAGTCACTGCAATCTCTTTAAACTACTAGTGAAAAAAATTAGGTTGGTCAGGAATTTTTCTTCAAATTTATTTCTGCTCAAAACAAAAAATTAACTCTTTTCTATTTTTTGCCTAGATTTCTTTAACATTTTTGGAGCTTTCAGAAGCTTTGGTTTTGCAGTACTTAAAAGCTAAACATTTATTTATTTTTTTAAAATAAAAATATACCTCCTGTGAATTTTTCATTGCTAGTAAAATTAAAAAAAAAAATAAATCACTGGTCTGTGAAAACGGGTTTTGGTGGAAAGTTTGAAAGAACTCTCAACTCCTGTGGAGCTTTAACTTCATTTATAAATGAGGAAACTGATGCAAGTGCCCAAGCACTAAACCAGAAATTACCAAGCCTAAGGATGTCACCTTCCCACCATAAGTCTTGCAGGTCTGCCCCCCTCAATAAGCTAAATTCCAATTTGTACCAGGGATGTGACCCAGTGAAGGTTCAATAATAATAATAATAATGATAATAAGCAGTAGCAGCATTCACAAGGATAGTCCTGATTTTCATCAGTAGATGTCAAAGGCTCTGGCTGGCAAAGCATGAATGTGCTCTCCTGAACCAAGACGACAAAGTTTTACCAAGAGGAGCAACCCCAATTGGAGAAGTGGAAATATACTCCGAAAGAAAGGAAAAATAGCTCATCAAAGGTCTCCCAGCAAATTAGTGGGACAGTCCAACCACCTAACTGCAGTCGTGTCCCTGTGCTGGACCACGCTGCCTCCCTCCCAGCTGCACCAGAGTTAGTTCCAGCATCACTTCTCTCCAGCCTCCTCTGCCTCCACCTTCATACCGCACGGAGAGGACGCTGCATCCAGGATGTAAAAGGCCTGAGCACTCCATTTACATTTTTTGTGAGTGCTAAATTACAGGAAAATACTTATTTATTAAACCTAGCTGCTTAAAAGGTTAGGGTATGAAAGCTGGGAGGCTGCGTCTGCCTTTCTCCTCACCAGTGACACACTTCACCTCCTTCTGTGTTTTTATTAGCTGGGATTCACAATCCATCAGCGACAGCTATGATGAAACCAGTGGCAGATTTCACTGCAAAGCAGCTGGGTCATCGTCCCACGGGTCTTGTTGCTTTGCCGCGTGAGATCTTAAAGTGACCATCACTGGTTGGGCTTCTTTTTTTAAAGCAGCTAAAAAGGAGGGCATGAGAGAGTTAAAAGGCAAAAGAGATGGAAAGAGACTGGGAGTGGAGGGAAATGAGGAGGCTGCTTGTGTACCACGTACAGAGCTACTTTGAAAAATTCTGAGGCATCTAAGTATCACAAACACGATCCCTGCTGTGGGCAGCTGTATGTGCGAGTGCTTTGCCCGAGGGTGTCAAATCAAATATCCACTGCTGGTTGGTACAGTACACCACTTCCCCTTGGGGATTCAGAGTGGAAAAAGAGGAAAAACGAGGGGGAAAAAAAGGTTTAAACACAACAAATGGAGAAAAACTTTAACAATATGTGATACGGCTAACCATATACTGTCATCATATTTATTATGAACAATGTAGGCAAGAGGAGAGGACAAAGGAAAAGAAGAAAAAAAGGGAGACAACTTAATGCTGAGTCTTATAAAACTTACCTGGAACCGTCTCATATCTCTTGGGTTTCCTGCTGTTTTCAAACAATTCTGATTGCACTTGAGAAAAAATTTTAAGAAGAACCTGGAAAGAGAAAGAACCACGTTACTTCTCTGAACTGTAACAAAACGTGCTGTTATATTCGCTTTTATATTCTCTGTTATATTCTCTTTTTTAAAGCATACACCGTAGTGATTTACATGATGGGCTACCAGTAGACCAGGACTGTAAGAACTTACCAAACCAGAAACAAAACAAACCCAAACTGCAACGAATAAGTTAAAAAAAGGTAAAGTACAACCAATGTGGCTGTAATGCACAGAGCTGGGCTGCTGGCTGGTATAAATCAATGGATCTACTCCGATTTATACCCATTTCCTCATTGCATGTTTGACCACACGCTTTTCATCTCTCTCTTTATCTCTCCCTCGCATACAAGGGCTTTCTTTCACTGTCTGAAGGGATTTTCCGTGAAACAATATAGAAGGATAATGTTATTGTAAAAACTACAAAAAAGGACAGGGCAACTCTGAGGCAGATAAGCCTTGGAACTACTTAGAATGTATTAAAACCCAGAAACAAATACAGCTCCCAGAAGAAGCTGCTGAGATTTCATCCTGACGACGTTTTCAGTTATTAAGATTTCAGGAAGTGAAGCAGAGAAGCAGAACCGCCAGGAGTCCGGATTATAATCTTACACCGATTTTGAGAGAGGATAACAAAAACCCCACCTCGAGTAATACGTGACAGCTCACGCTGACCAAGCAGATAAACCTATTAACATCGTACAAAGTTCTCGTGCCAATTATTTTTGCCCTGTCACACACGCCCATCTTTATGTGCTATTATTCTGTAGAGTTTAGCTTGCCATGTACACAAGTTGAATCCCCAGCGTGCTCGACTGGCGTATCCAACACTATGCACTAGAACACATAGATTTTTCCAGTTTAGAAATATCAGGAATATCAGGCAGGCATTTCTATAACCTTTTGCATGAAATTTTGTGTCAAATCCAGGCAGGAGAGGATTCACCCCTTTGTTATCTCATTAATCTGATTAAATTTGGGAATTTCAGAGGTAAAGAAACTCCATGAAAAATCATAGTTGTTGGAATAAAAACAAAACAAGCAAGTCTTCAAAATCAGACACAGCAACCAAGAAATTTTTTTGGCATCCTCTATCGCAAGCGAAAATATTTTCAGGGATTCTTTTAAATTCCATTTCTCGGACGAAATGGGTTTAACTGCAACAATTAAAATAAAAAATTCAAAGACTTCAGGATAAGATTTAGAAGGAAGAAGACTCGGATATAAGAAAAAATAAATAGTTGAAGAATTGATTTAGAATACAAAGAACAAATTATTTATTTATTTCTCTTGCTGAGTGCTTTCCTTAAAAAAAAAAAAAAAATCCGCTTTTGCAGTAAGTTAAAGTCCCAGGTGAGCCAGGCCTATTTCCCTTTCTGTTACTATGACAACGATTTTTTACCGCAGTCCCTAAGTCCCTTCAGAACTCACACATTCATGCCTTGAATTAGAACTTTAAAGGAGAAAGATGTATATTTCCTAGGGTTTACCAACAACAACCACCAAAATAGTCCTAATGCAAGACAATAAAGCAGAAATTCACTCTCCCTTCTTATTGCTTCTTCCTTTGCACCACTTATAGGGCGGTATTTCTCTTCCATCTGCCCCAAACATACAAAGAAATAGCGAAGGATCTGATCCATTTATATGTTGCTTGAACAAACAAAACCCTTCGAAAACCTCCCGACAACTCAACCCTCAAAAAAGACCCAGATAACAACATAGAAAATGATTGTTACAAAACACATCCTTCCAGTGAGCCTTTAAAATTAAAAATGTTCCTTTTTTTTCCTTAAATCTCTCACAAACATTTCAGAAATATCCAAAATATTTATTTTCTCTCTGTGTGCATTTTGCAGACTCTTATTTTTATCCCCATTGTTCCTTCTCGTTTTACGACTCAAAGAGCTCACTGGTCCTTCCCGTGGCCCCGAGGAGGGTGACATCCCCGTGTCCTGCCGTGGTCCCTCTGCAGGGTGGCACCGGGGGCAGCGGGAGGGACGTGTTGGTGGCCAGCTGTCAGAGGGCAACGTCTGTGAACAGAGCCCTGGTCACCCCCGTGGAGGCTGAACCCAAAATCCTACACAACTTGGTGCCTCGAGAGCAGCACTGAGTGAATAGATTCTATAAATCAGTCTTCTCCACTCCTCACACTAAAACCTGTGACCTCTTTTATTTGAATGATTCTTTGAGCAAGATTTTATCTGTGAGAATGTTTTCAGAAGGAAAAACGCGATGGATGCCGGCACTCTCAAAAGATTCACAGGAGAATTTGGGCCAGAAACCTTACTCACAAACACTCCTTTTTATCCTGCCCTCTTGTTACAGATATGAAAAAGATATTTGCAGATCCATAAACTGCTTCTGAGATCCACCTATGGAAGGGAAAACTGCAGAACAGAACTAAACTATATAATGAAACCGAGGCAAGTCACTTCTACAGTAAGTTGCCGAGTAACTGGTTATTTTGGAGGATAACTGCAAACAAAAATCCACAAGAAGTTGTTACTTTCAGGGAAAAATATAAGATCAAATTATTCAGGAAAATGCCCAGATTCCTTTTTAATTTTTTTTATATATTTTTTTTAATTCTTACACCCCTATTCATCTAGATAAAAAAAATGCTCAACATGAACTAAAGAATGAAGAAAATCAGAGCAAAGAAAGGTGTCGGTGAGAGACTGGGCTGTGTCAGCTGAACCAGCATCAGGAAGGGCTGAGACGATGGTGCTGAACGTTCCCCAAACCCCTGAAAGGCACATACCCTTAGAATTTGTACCTTTTTGTATGTTTAACAGTATCCATGACCAAACTGCGCAACACCACATGGCAATGAATTATATTTATATTTTTATTTCCTGTTAGAGTTCTCCAGAAAATCAGGGTTCAGATCCCCAGCAAACGTAAATCGGCAGCGTATATGAAAATTAACTGGGATTTCAACGAGCTCTGTGCTGATTCACACCAACAGATGTATTGTCCGTTACAACCACACAGAAAACAGAACTCTGCTTTCTCTCCGAGCTGTCTGCTCCTCCAAGACGCAGAGCATCCTCCTCGCCCAGCGACTGCTTTGCAGCGAGCAGCATTCAGCACCCAAACGTGCTCAGCTCCGAGGTATTTAGGAGGACATTTAACCAAGGGCAATTCTGGAGTCCCACCTGAGACAGCTGAAAGGTACCAGACTTTCTGCAATCGCCAAACCCCTCAGATGTTGAAAATTGTGCAGCTTTAAGATATCCCAAAACAGGCAGCAGTAATTCCTCATCTCATGTTTGGAAGTGCTGCCCTTGGGTTGGAGTACTCGAGCACCGTGGCAATGCTCACATATATCACCTGTGCCAAGACTTTTGTGGTTTCTTGGGAGCTCACTGGATGCACTGCACCAAGACAGACTTCCCTCCATCACCCCAGGTTTAGGTTTAGTTTTATTTAGATGCACACACAAGAATTTTTCTCTCTCTTCTAACTGAACCACATCTCTCTCTGTTTTTTCCTTTCAGAGTTCCTCCTGTCAAATTTTAGCTGCAACTGGGCATCTGCATGAAGTATTTGGTAGGTCGTTATATATACATATATATTTTAAGTGGTTGCATCTGGGAAAGGCATTAATATTTATTGCAGCATTAGAATAAAAATGACTTGGGGGAGCAAAGAGGAGGGAAGGTTTAGCACTAAATGAAGCTGATTTAGGGGTAACAGGAGAATTACAGAAAGGCTTTATTAATTTTTTTAAATGAGAACCTTTAGCCAGTTTGTGGCCTTAACCTATACATATATCAAAAAATAATAAAAAACCCAACAGAATTCTAAAAAATTAGCTCATTTTCATGTTTCTTATGGCCTTTATTCCTTGCGAAGGACGGCGTTAGGTATGAGTTTAGCAGATAACTCTGACTCCAGCCAAGCCGCGAGAGCATGGCCCAGCCTTCTCATAGATCAACATCTAAGGGCGCTGGGGGAAAACCTAAATACTTTTGAATGACTACCACTAAAATCCTGGCCTTGCTATAGAACACCTGATTAACTTAATGCATAGACATAAAATTAATTAAGCCATAACTATAGATTTATCCTTTTTTTCCTATTCTCTCTCTCACATAGTTGAGCTTTCTATCCACAGACCGATACACTTGCAGAGGTCTCCAGAATCCCACCTTAAATATAACTCCCTCTTCTAGGGTTTAGAGGGAGCTATTTTAAAAGTTACTGCTCCTCCTGCTGGGAGTTACCATCATGCCGAGGAGTTTGGTTGATGAATCATTTAAGTGCCCCTTTTCCACTCCAGTACAAAGACAGCTGCATTATCTCAACTCTTTATCCCCAATCCTATCTGACTCAGTGGGAAAGCGGAGTGGGAACACTCAGATGATCCATGAGGCAGAAGAAATTCCCCTGCAGAGGGCTGTCCATGGGCAGTGAGAGAGGGAAGGGCAAAGCAGGTAAGGCCTGGCATCTCCCAAGCTCTTTCCAAAACATCTGCTGAGCCAGACTTCCCACCGTGGCTCTGTTTGTCTCTATCATTATGTTCTGGAACTACCTCAGGCAACTTAAAAATGTGGCTGGACCTAGAAAGCATGTCCCACACCCTTCAGAATGTTTATCCTCCATCTCAGAAGAAGAACCTTAATCAATCCTGTTGGAGTCAGGAAAAAAAAAAAAATTAAAAAAAAAAAATCTTTCTTGTGACTTCAACAGGACTAGACAGAAGCCCTAAAGAGCAGTCCCATGTGCAACAGAAGGTGTAGTTTAAAAAAAAATCCATTAATGTTTTTTTAAAACCCTGCCACAAGACCTGGGACTGATTAGTCTCACCACATGGAACCACAGAAATAGATAATATGCTTTGCGCTTTTATAGCGCCATTCTGTGGGACTTAAACTGCAATTAATTCTGCCTCACAAACCCCTCTGCAGCAGGTGGTGTAACTCACCATGCCACAGGCAGAGATGCCAGGGCCTGGAAACTGGGAGGGAATTGGTCCCCGTCACATCGCAGGTCTGGCGCAGAGCTGGGACTAGGACTCGCATCTCCTGACTCCTGGTTCTACATCTTAACTAACCTTCCTAGCTACCTTTTGTGCTTTCCTAAAATACAGGTACAGAACCACGAGATAAAACATTGTTTTTAACTGATGAGGAGTCTCTGGAGATGCTTCAAAAACATCCCTGGTAAAGCAAACCCTGAGACAATCCTGTCTGGTTTGGGTTACCTCACAATTCAGATGCATGGCCTCAGTCATTTTTTGGCATGAGAACACGCCTGCCATCTAGTACGGTTCTGGTTATCAGCAAATCCTATGATGCTATGATCTAAGGAAAATATAAAGATATGGTGGCATCCTGCTTAAATAATTAAAGTGATTCTGAAAAGTCACAAAGTGAACAAAGAAAAAAAAAAGAGAATGTATTATTATGAATATCTTTGCTCCAGTTAAACAATATTAAGATTAAATATACTATGAACCACAAAATTATCATTAGAGTGAGGGCCTGACTCCAACCCCATCAAAAGTAGTCAATTCTGAGATCAGGGTCTCCCATGTGTGTCTTGGCATTGCAAACTCTGAGATAAGTGTGACAAGTAACCCTACCCGATGCCACAACACAACAAAGTAGAAGGTTTTACTTCAAATGTCTTCCTTTCAAAGGGATTAGGTCAGATTCTGCACATACATTTGAAGGTCAGCGTTTCAAAATCAATTAATTGCATTTATTTGATATCATCACCTCGATTTTAATGAATATCACAGTAGAAGACTTCTTTATAATCTGAATATTTATCTCTGGAGTAATTTTGTTCTATTATGTCAGTGGGTATTATTAGGGAGCTGATGAGAAAATTTCCTCCCCTTTTCCAGCAGTTATAGTCAGAGAGGGATCAGGCATTGCACAAAGGCACTCGAAATAACACACCTTATACTGTGTGAGAAATGAGTGAGGTTATTACAATAATCCAGAGTATTTATACCATACTCCACAAACAGCAGCTAATTAATCTTCACAAAACTCCTGTGCATAAAGTGTGAACCCAGTTTAACAAATGTGAAAACCAACATATGTAGGTCAAAAAGACTTTTCTGAGTTTGTCAGAGATTTAGTGTGAGAGAAGGGAGCAGGACCCAGCTGATACAAAGTCCCAAGCCCAGGCCAGGAGAAGGAGAGTTGGCTGTTCATTTGTCACTTGTTTTTTTTTTAATAGAAAGACTCCAGTTGCACTAAAAAATGCACGTCAACATTATGGCTCTACTCCTGCCCCCACCAACGTCCTCATTTCCTAAAGGGAAAACCATGAAACATTCTCCATCCTCCTGCCCTAACTCACAGTCATTTCTTCACTTGTGGGGTCACTGACCTGGTAAGCCCTTTCTCCAAGTCCACACCTCTGCGTGCTGAGGACAACCAGGGAATTCCTCAGCCTTGCAAGAGAGATGAGTTCGGTGTAGGTGCAAACGCCTTGAGGTCCCTTCCTCATAAATTTCTGATTCTTATTTTTACACTTCCACCTCTACTGTCAGCCCCACACAGACCCTTACGTTGCCATCACATCCTTCTCCTCGTGTCACCCCTGATTGTCTCTCAGCTTCCAGGCACTGATCCTGACTTCTACAAGGAACCTTGTCCTGTGCTCTCCAATTCTTTTCCAGCTTTGAAATCGATACTTGCCAAGATAAAGTCTGCTCCTGCAGAGGTCTGAGGAGTAGAGAACAGGAGGAACCACACTGATGCTGACAGAACTGTAATGGCAAAAGCAAAGCTGGCTTCAAGATGTGAGGCTTTTGTATATTTATATTTTTATTATTAAATCAAGGTGGTTTGGACCAAAATCTACAGGACACAAAGATCCTTCGCACTGGGGAAAGTCTAGATAAGAAGTTTTCTGGTTAGGCCCATCTTTATTATTAAATTAATATTTAATCTATCGATAACAGCATGCTCATTCCAAGACACTCGCAATGCAAAGCATATGAGGACATGCAGATCAGATAAGTGTAATAGAGAACAGGTGGAATTAGTGCTTTAGTTTGAAAAAAAGGAGAAAAGCTCAAAAAAGACGTTAAAATGCCACACAGCACTATATCCCCCAAATAAATTAGAAACACCAGATAATTTTAAGTATCAAAACAATTCAGGTTTCCAAGGTGAACAGTCCAATGTCATTTACCAACATCTACTGTTTAACATTCTGCTTTCTTTCTCCCACACCAAGTCAATGACTTCAATGTAGGTTTGAAGTTTAAGTTTTGATGTGGGACCATTATTTAGGGCCACTTTTTCTGTGCTTGGTATTCACATCTGAAAGGCCACCTAGAAACACCATGGGAAGGCAGAAAACTATTACTAGTAAGTGTCTGATTTGTACAGTCTCCAGCCCCTTGCACCTCTGAGCTCAGAAAAGCTGATACTGGAGGTGGATGCGAAAATGGAACAAAAAAAGGTTTGTGATTCAGCTAAGGCAGGGCAACAGACAAGACTACCTTGAAAATCAACCTCAAAGTTACAGATGGAAGAACCTATCTTAAAACTGGTTCCAATTCTGATTTGTTGGCCATGCCCAGAAGTCCTAATGACACTTGGGTAAATAGGGTAAATACCACTTGACGTTATATATTAAATAAGCTACAGGATGGAAGTGCTGGTATCCTGTATTTCAGATGGATCAAGAAAGAACATTGCACCTTGAGTCCACCGCAACCATCGGACTTGAATTCATCTCCGACTCCCAGTCTCCTGCCTTAACCACAGAACAATTCCTCCTCAAACATCACATCTCTCTGCAGCCTAGGACATCACATTTCTCTCTGCCTTATGTCTAGCGGCTGTTTTTTAAGAGTTTAGTTTCCAAACAAATAGTAACTGAATGTAAATCTGCAATATGTCATCCAACCCCAAAACACGCCAGTGAACGCGATATTTATATTCTGTACATCTTCCACCTTCTGCACAATTTTCATCTCTCCAGCAGACTCTGTTCCAGTCTCTGGGAGCAGCAACAGGCACAGGCATCCACTGCCGCAGTTCACACTCAGTTGGTAAATGCTTATTCTGTCTTGCAAAGTGATCCCATTTTCAAGAAACAAGGGCTGGGGGAGAGCGCGCTGCCGGTTACACAGATAGTCATTTCTCGGTGCTGAACGCAGTTATTTGGCATGGCCACATTTGCTAGGAAAAAAAAATCTCCAAGGAAAACCTCCTTGTTTGTGCACTCTGATGAAAACCTGACACCATTAATGAAAATAATAATTGAACTCTATGGGTTCGAATTGAAAATGAAACACAACACTAACAGCGTGTTTGTAATTGCAATTGTTCTCCAAAAAGTCTTTGGAGGACTCTCTGCAATCTGAGCAGTTTCCCTTTCCCTTTGGGTTTTCCTCCTTCCTCCCACACCAAAACTTTCCAGTAACTTGCAAGACAATGGCTAAAAGCTTATTTATACTGTAAGATCCATATTATTCATGCCATTTGGCACAGGACCAAATGCCATAGCATAATCAAAAGTCAATAGGCAGGGAGGTAATAGAGGATTGGGCTGACGGGCTGTTGAAAGGGACGTTCAGATAATATTCCCTGGTTTATTACAGTATCTGTGGGCTCCAACTGTGCTAAGCATTGCACAGTCACGTTGTGAAATTGTTATTGGAGAAAAGATACACAAAGGACAGGAGGAAAGAAAGGCTTTTATACACATTTCACTGATGGGGAAGTCAAGGCACCTCGAAATTAAGTGACTTACCCCATCGCATAGATCAAGTTGCTCTTCCAGCCAAGAACCGTTCCTACAAGTCCATGTTTGTCATTTTACAGGTTCTTTTTAATAGTGACAAAAATTTCATAAAGCTCATTGCCTCAGAACATAACACCCAGCAGGATTTTGAAAACACAGCCAAATCCTTCTTCATCCCACTTCTGTCAGCCCCAGCAGCGCACACCCGGTTTGGTGCTGAACTCTATCCCGGAGCAGAGGCCTGAGGATGCTCTGCAATACTGGGTCTAGTCATTCTTTGGGATCACTTTGTCCTTACAGCTCTACACGGGTGCAAATTTAACTCAAGTTCTACTTTGCAAACCCTCTGGACCCCAGAAAATGCTGACATAGGTGTTAAATGAGCACAGAAACTGATCTCCACTCCTTTTTTTTTTTTCCCTGTACCCAGAGAAATCTATGATTTCTTCATCTTTTGGCTCTTCTATGCTCTTACCCCATCGCTCTCAAAAAATATCTGTGCTGCCTATTGAGCCATGCTAGGCTGAACAGTGAGCACCAATTACACCAACAGCCTTTTTGCTGCTGCTGGGTCTGCTGGTTTTTACTATTTCTGCCAGATGGCAGAGGCCGGCCCGTAAAAACTCTCTACCCTGCAGTTAACGCAGAACTTGGTAATAACTCTGCGGTGACTCCGAGAGATCAGAAAGTTGCACCGACGCGAACGTTAGCGAGGGAACCAAGGTTAGGCACCCATTTTACACCTGCCAGAGTGGATATCGCTCAGCCGAACGCTCTCACTCATTGATGAAGGCCAGAGTATTTGCCTGTCCCTAAAGCGGGTTTGTATAGAATAAACCTGCATTCATTTGCTAAAGAGGCAAAATTTACATCCCAGCAACTTGGGTCCAGGCACATTTTGCCTCCTCCCTTTCCCGAGGGCTATTCAGTGGGTCGATTCGCACCTATTGTACTTCTGGGTCTAGTCACAGCTGACCTTGAATCTGAACATTGGTGTAACATTATATTCCTATGACAGATTTATAGATTGGCAGACAGGGGTGCATTCAGCGCATTCCTTCCCTAAGACAGGACAGCATCCAATGTTTGTTAGCATCATTAAACTAAAACTGACTTTTCACCTGCTCCCATACCATATGCAGCTGCAAATTTTTAAATTAAACTATGAAGCCATGCATAAATTTACATATATTACAGACTAGCCTCTCCATTTAACATGCAAATGTACTCCAATGTTTCAGAACACCTTCTGTCGCTAATTAATTTGCTGAATTATAATTAGACTAATCCTGCATAATTAATAAGCACAGATTTTTTTTTAATTTCTAAGCAGCTTGATGAGATCATTCACTTCCTTCTATAAACTGCTAAGTAACTGTTAAAAAAAATCTGGAAAGAACATATGTGAAAAGGTATGTTTGATGTCGCATACAAATTTAAACTAGCGGGCAAGCTTCAAGAAAGTCAAGATTAATATAAGTATATGGTTGAAATAGAGACCATCACCGCATTATTTTCAGGGGCAAGGACCAAGATTTTCTGTGTCTATTTTATTCCTTTTGCTTTTACCCATCGGACCTTCCAAGATCATAGACCGAGACAGAAAAGGATTACAGACCCGTGTGTAGCATTAGGAGATGTTATGATATTAACACACCGTTGTGTATCAAACCCCTCCGCCTGTACATGCTGTGTGTGGATAAGCTCCTTTGATGGTATTTGGAATTGTTTTCATTTCGGCTGCCAAAACCAATGGAGATCATTCTAGCGAAACAATTAAGTGCTATTAGCACTGGATTCATTCTCTAATGATTAAAATGAAGGGTCTTGCTTTAATGTTGAAGAGCTTGGACTCGGAGAAATCCGCACGGCAATACAGCTCTGAAAACGTGCAGCGTTACAGGCCGCAGAGGAGGGACTCTCCTCCTCATGCACAAAGCATCCCTCCCGCAGAAAACAGCCAGGTCCTGAGATCTCACCCAGCAATTTCAGCGTGCAGAGAAAGAGGCAAAGAGCATCCCAAAATATCACAGGGTATTTTGCAAACAAGACTGCAAACAATAATACGAGTGTATTATATTTATAAACATACACATACATTGTCTGTAATCTCATTTGCTAATTAGTCTATTTATTTATATACTTTTTGATGTCTATTTCTAACATCCTTGTTTAGTCTTCACTTCAATCTTGTTCAAATGCAGCACTCGCCAACATCCCTTCAGTTGTGAGTAAGCAAAATCTGAAACCCGACCTCATGATTCAACCCAAACAAAGGAAGGAAGAAGAAAAAAAACGAATTCCAGTACTAGGAGATCGCTGCACCACTTAAAGCCTTCAAGTGTGACTTGTCTACTACAAACATTAGACATAAAATACTTACCAGACACTTCTCCCTGAAGCCTCTGTTGGTTTTTTTGGTAATTTGGACAAGTGCCCTCCTTCAGATAAATATATCGTTTAAATTGACTTGGGTTTTGCATAAATAGAAAATGTAAAAGGGACCCGGCTCACACAAGACAAGTTCTTGGCGCTGTGTGCCAACCAAGCCACTTTCTAGTATTTCCTACTGAACAATCAAGAGAAATCACTCTTTTATTAAAAAAAAAAAAAAAAGGCAAAACCAACAATTTTTTTGTCCAAGAAAGACTGGAAATTATCCTGCTGTGCTTTAAGTCATTGTAGACCTCCTCAGAAAAGCTAAGTGCTTGTGAATGGCACGTGTTTAACAGAGACCTCTCTTTAGAAGAAGAAACACCATCTTGAAATTAAAACTATAGAAGAATTGCACACTTGGAATCTCGAGCATTCACAAAGCACAGCAACACCGGGAGACCTGCTTGTTGTGGCAGATTGCTATGGGGCTAAAGGACTCCAAACACAGAATAGCTCCTCTAAACATTCCGTGATACATGTTTATAGGCAGCCCCAATAAACGTTGTTTTCTAGTAGCTGCTGAACATACCACCAGATGACAAGTGAAGCTGAAGAAGAACAAAATTAGTAATATAAACAGAAAACATCTTTTTGTCTCGTACATCTCTATTTCTTATCTTCCTAAACCCCAGCTCAGCAGACAGAAAATACTTAATGAGTTAAAAAAAAATTTAAAAATACAGGATTTGGTCTCTGGTTTTCCCCTCCTCCTTTCTGCCGGCTCCTCAGTTTAAACCATGGCTGAATTGGCCCAAAGAAATGTAGGTCTCGTGGCTGAGGCAGAAATAGAATCTGTATCTCCAGAGCCATGGGGCCGGGTACACGAGCGAGTCTCTGACGTTCGTTAAAGCTACTCCTGTTTTGTCAGAATAAGATATTTTGCAGCCACAGCATTTGGCCAAACCCAAACGTCAGCATCCGCATCTTCCAGGAGATTTCTGACGTTCAGGGCTTCCAACCCTTTCCCAGTTCTTTGCCCATGGAATTTGCCACCATTGATATGCTTCTGCACTAATATAATATATTACACTATATTATATAATTTTGCTTTAAAGAGAAAATTTCTGAACTCTGAAACCCACCTTCTTCTATGTTACAGCAAATATCCTCAGAAATCAACTAATTTTCCAAAGAAAAAGTATTTTAGACATATACACACCACCTTGTATTTATGAGGAATATGAAAAATTCTAGTGTGTGGTAAAGGAATTAATACATTTAAAGTGATTCCACCTTTCACCGCAAACATTTCATTCATCTCTGCTTACCAGCCTCCAAATTTAATTAACCTTTTCAGTACCCTTTGATGTAGCACATATGTGCCAGAGGCCAAAAATGAAGCAAAATTTTTGGGTCCAAACTCTGTTAATTGGCAATGGGTGAGCCTGGAACAAGACAGCAGTTGGGGAACTTGCTTTGACTCCTCAGTTATTTCAGGGCAAGTGTCTTACCCAAAGAAGTTTTGATGATTATGAAGATAGACAGGAAGATAAGATATTTTTGCAGTGGGCTTGGTATGAAGCCCTTCAGAAAAAGCACTGTACTGAGTCACACTGTATTAAACCCACTGTACTCAGATGTGTATCTCCAGAGTCCAAACACCATCACACAATTTTTCTGGGCTCACGATTCAAACTCTCCATCCCCACCCCACACACAAGCCCAACGCACAGGTTTCGTGCAAGAAGAGCCACTCGGTGCAACTGCACAGCGTCAGGTCTCAGTGCTCAAAAGGAGCCCAGATCTTCATGAAATACATCACGAAAGCCATGCTCCTTTAAGGTGTCTGAGATGGGGCACCCAGAAATCAAGACAAGGTAAAATTCAAACACTTGGGCAATCAGTTTGCTATAAACTCATGGCTGTGGCAAGTTATTTTGCCCCTGGCAAATACTCAATGCTACAGGAGAAATTGCTTCTCTTCACTTCATCCCTCTCTCTCTCTCTCATGTGCACACACACACACACACACACACACATGCACCTCAAGTTGACTGCGCAGTGATGTTAACAGGAGAGAAAAATTGCTTCCTGACCTTTCCAGTGATCAATTTACACCCTGAAGCATGAGATTGGTTTCATTTTAGTGTGTATATGTAATAGCTATGCCCACATTGCTTTAGACAATGCAAAATTTGCCGTTCCCTTGAATGGGTGCATGTGTTCGGGTCTGGGTTGAGGCAGTGGCCTCCTTCAAAACACCCATCTGGTAACTGAGCTTTAGCATGGCCATCGGTGCCCACGCTTTTGTGGTGAAGGTCATAGTTTTGATTTCCCCCTTGATCACTCCAGCAGATCTATGTGCATATTCATTAAGTTGTTACAGAGCCTGGCGTTCAGCTTCTCTGGCTGGAGCAAAACACAGTCCTGGGGCTTCTGGGAGAGATCTTAAGTTAACACTTGGTAATTTCAGCTCCTGACCTTCCACCTTCTGAAAGCAAACAAGGGCTGCAAAACGTACCAAATGCAACAAGCAAATATCTAATTATTGGTCCTTTTTACATGGCAGATACAGACCTGGCTTTAGAATACGTGCCCTTGAGGGGAACAGCCGGAGGCTGCAGGACGTGGAGTCTGGGAACAGGTCTTGACTGGCCAAACTTTCTGTCTCCCCCCCTCAAGCTTCTGATCCCACAACTCCAGCCAGCAATTAATAAATACCCCATGGAACCAACAGCTCCTGGAGCCCGACCCGAGTGGTCATCCATGCACTGGGTTGTTTGTGCTTGTTTTTAATCTCATTAAGGTAAGACTTCTGCAATGCTCTGCTTTATGAAGAGACTAATGAGCTTGTGTGAGGGCTCCAGATGTTTCCAAACACAGTGACTATGATCTGTATTTTTCATTCACTTCAAATTCTAATGTTCTTCCCTGATTTGGGGAGATCATAGGGACAGATTCACCTCAATGTTTACGTAGATATTGCTAAAGCCAGAAACAAGGCTCTTTCAAGAGGTTGGCAGCGAGAAAGCTGGATACAAACCCCACAATTAACTGACTTTGAAAGACTTCTCAGGGAAAAAATCCAATCCACTTTATCTCTCGGAGATGTACAAGATATTTTTATGTGTACATATTACATATTTTATATACTGCAACTGCAGGCACACACACTTCCATGCAGAGCGTGAATTTTAAGCCTACAGTTGGCTTATTGATTGGAAAATACTCCTGTTTTGATGCTTTAAGTAAGAGAGGTATCGTTCCAGATGCATCATCATAACGTGCTCTCTGCAGAACAAGGTCTCTTGGCAGTTCCCAACTTCAGGACTTCCTGCCCATGTCCCTGGTGCACCAAGAAGCTGATGCCTGCAGTGAATTTTGATTTATTTTTTTTTTCCTTCTCAAGTTCTACTGCAGTCATAATTTCTGGAGAAAAGTTTTAGAGTGCATGCAACATTTGCTGAATGTTTTCTTCATTTATTTAATCCAGATGTTTGCATTTTAAATAATTGAAAAGCTGCTATGGTAAATAGACATCAAGGGAGGCTAATGGGAGTAGCACTGTCATTAGGAAGAACTTGTACGATGAGACATTAGACTAAGGAGCAAGTCTCTGCAATGTCAGGACAGGTTACGGGAACGAAGGGATGGAGCTTGTTGAAAAACATTGCACATCGACGCAAGACCATGCCTGACACTTGGAGAGAATGCTGAGCAAGGTTTAACACAAACTGCAGAGAACACGTAATGAAAAGTATATTGTGAGCTTTCCCACTAGAAAAGGGTCTATTTCTTCATATAGTTTGATTTAGTTGCACTCGAAAACTTAAAAAAAATTTTAAAAAGGAATTATTTCCATTTCTCCACTTTGTAGACATTCACTAAGCTCATTTAACAGCAAGGGTGGTTTTTGAAGCTTCCAAATGAAACACTGGAATTGCTGCATATCTAAGTAGGGATGTTCTGACTGAAGACACTGAGACTGACAATTTTTAGTCTGAGGGTACCTGGGCTCTACTTCAAACACCAAAATTGCAGCCTAAATCTCCAGCTCTCCTAATTTTTGTCTCCATTGTTAAACTCTTGTTCTGTTTTAATTTGAACCTCCTAAAAATCAGCCTTAACCTCGTTACAGTCAAGTCAGCTTAAGTGGAAGTGAGATTATATGCAGGTCTGCAATAGCTCTATTAAACTGATTTTTAAAAATAATTTCTTTAATTATACTGCTGTAACTGAGGATAGTGACCAGGCTTGTGATCACTGGACTTTCTAAATTTTCTTACAACTTTTTTCCCCTGATTTATAAATACTTGCAGCTGTATCTCAGCTGTGTAAACTGACCCAGCAGAAGTTATAATGATTTGAAGCAGGTAAAGACTTGCTCCATGAAAGTCAGGTACTGTATGTTGCCTCCCTCCTCCACAGCACAACTGAGCCTTCTCCCAGTATGCAAAAAGATCTTCATGACTCCACATCATGACATAACCCCTTGTAAAGGTTCCTTTGGAACTATTGAGAAGTATCTACTGAAATACCTATGGAACAGTAATTTTATGGGACTTGTGGTCCACCAGGCCCCAAATCCATCTTTTATAAGGAGCCAGCAGAAGAGGTCCATAAAAGACCAGATTTCCAAAGACATTTTTCTCTACCAAGAAAATTAACTCTATGAAGTTTCTTCTCGCCCAAATGTACAATTACATCTCTTATGAACGCTGAAGTTGAACAGAAACCGATAACCCATTCTGACTTGGTTTCCACTGTGATAACCAGCATGTGCTTCTTACAGGACCCATGTATGGAACTGTGCATCATTGTTTCAATAAGGCAATTATAGGAATCTTTGCTGTGTGAATTCTTACAACCAAAGTAAGTTTAATACAGAAATGTAAGGTTAAGTGGCTTTATATAGTTCACAGACAATTGCAGCACAATGTGTTTTCCTGGGGAGCAAGAAATAAAAAGTTGCATCTCTTTCTAGAACATCAGCATTTACTGCAGAGATCAGCTAGAAGACTTGCATGTCTTAATATACATGCTAAAAGGATGTGCCATAGCTTTGAAGCTCTTGGGGTTTAAATCTACTAATCATGCTCATAAGGAATCATCAAACCAATGAATGTCAAGGCAGAAACTCTGATCTCTGCCAGGACACTTAAGACATTTTTAGAAGATTAATCAGTTGCTCTAATAATAGATCCCTCCCTTCCTCCCTTCTCTATTCCCCCCTTCCCTTTCTGCCTTCCAAAAAAAAAAAAAAAAAAAAAAAGTATAATTCTGTGAATGTCAACATAATTTTCTGTTGCTTAATTAGGCTACAAATTTGGAGGACAGCTTAGGAAAACATTCACTATAATTCTCAAAGTGAAGAATCAGAAACCATTTAATCTGTCCTGTGGAATTACTCTGTACTTATCTCTTAGCAGGTAAAATACTAGGGGGAAAGTGGCTTTTACACACAACAAGGGGTTCTTTCTAATAAAAAAATAGCCTGCTCATTTTTTTACTTGTTGAGTAAGCTCATATTCCTGAGCACCTGAGCAAAAATAATAGTGCAGCTATTATGTTTGGCAATGTTTTTACTTTAGCTTAGAAAATGACAAAACTTTGAAAAAAAGTGAAATTGCTTTTCTAAAGGGCTTCTCCTCTGCCCTTCACTGCCGCGGTTTGGTTTGGCTCCCTGTGACTCCAAATGCCATTGGAAGAGGCGAGACTGGCAAGCAGAGCTGCAGAAACAGTTGGGGACTTGTGAACATCTCTCCCTCTTAATGACAGAAATTATTTTTACTGTGAGACTATCCAAAACCTTTAAAGAGGGCTCAGGGCCTCACTGTCCCAGCAGTTATAAAAGAGCAGGAGACAGAGCAGTCCCTTTCCCGAGCCTCTAAGGATCTAACAATGAGGGGAAATTGGTTCCAATACCTTGCTCAGATCCAACAAACTTTTTTGGTTTACAAATAAATGTTTCCACCGCAGCCCATGTGCAGCTCAGTCATTACAGCCTTCAGCCGAAACCAGAACTAGAAAGTGAAGCTGACTGTAAGTTGTTATTCAAAACCTAACTCTCCTGATGAATAAACTCCCCTGGCTTCTAGAACCAATCCTCTCACCATGAGCATTTTGTTCCTTGTTTAGGTGGGAGGGTGGCTTTCATTTTCCTACAGCACCCTGTTTGGTCTAAACTTTGGGGTAAATTTTGCAAACTCTGCCTGTCACAGCCTTAATGTGAATCTACCCATATAATTAGCATCCCCAGTGGTAGTTAATATTGTTTTTGTAATAGCTATTTACAAAAAGAAATCCAACTCTGACAAACACTCCAGCTTCATTTCAAGCAGTGTCACTTAAAGTTAGTAGGAATTCTTTGATAATTAAAGTAAGACACAACTTCTACTATCGCTAGGGCTACATGAGTTCTGGTATCTGCGAGCTCCGGTGCATACGCCTTGCAAACAGAACTTTGCTCTGCATTATCTTATCCGCTATTAATCACAGGAAAATAGTAGATCTGACCATAAAGCACAAGTACTCAGAAGAAAACAAAAAGCCTTCTCCTCTTTGGCCTAGTTAAACTTCTCACCAGACGGAAAACGATCACGCGATGTGGGAAGCCCAATCCAAAACTCAGGCAAAAGGTACTTGAAAAGAGGGAAGTGACAACACCCGGAGTCACTGGGGAGAATTGCTCTCTGAGGGTGAAACACTCCAGTCTGCAGAATATTCTTGATTATAGAACAGCAATATATGCACATGAGAGTGTAGGTGTTTTAGGTTATATGACAGAAGATTATATACATATGTGAGCAAGTTGTAATTGCTCCTACAATCACTGAACCACACTCCACTTCTAGCTGTTTATCACGAGTGTAACGAGCTCAGAACTTCAAGCTCTTACAGAACTTACACTTCAAGCTCAAGACTCGAGGACGTTGGGCTTCCAGGACAGCTCAGCATATCTGAAATCTCAAAACTAAGTAATAGTAAGGATTTCTTCCAAAAATTACTCCCACTGCCATTAACACACACACGGGGGAAAAAAAAAAAAAGAAAAAGCTGCTGTAATACTTAGCACCCAGCAGCATTTCCCGTGTCCCTCCCAGCTGAGCTCTGCCTGGCCAAGGGTTGCAGAAATGCCCAGTGATTCCATACCCAGTGCCTAGTTTGAGACATCTTCAGATGTGCCTAATTTTTTCCAGCTTCTTCGGTGTCTTAAATTTAAGATCCATCACTTCCAGCACTTTTACCCCATATTTTTGTGGCTGTTACCAGAAGAGTTCATTTTATGATTCAAAGACACTGGATTTGTGTGTATGTGTGCCCTGCCTGTGTGTGTTTATGCAAAGAGAGAGGCTTAGAGGGGTAAGAGGCATAAATCACTTCAAATTGTTACTGTAATAAATGTGGACAAAAGAATAAAATTTGTCACCAACCTAATATTACCATCAATGTTTTGTCTAGCTACATTCCTTCCAATTTAAAAACAGTTCAATACCTCTTTTACCTTCAAGTAGCAGCACTTAATAAACAGTGATGGATGCTTTTTATTCCCTTTCCCCCCTTCCTCCTATTCCAGGCTTTCCTGTGTCTGTTACAAGGGGATTGTTTCGCTTGGGGGAAATGTAGATGCTCCATCTTTCTTGCATTGACATGCATCCCTCAAGGAATGACGACCATATTTAATTCATAACCCCCGTTGGCTACACAAACATACAACTTCCCATCAATTAGGCAACACAGAGATGCTGTTAAAAATCAATGAGCTTATTATTAAATATATTTTCTTTTCATGTAACAATAATAGTTATTGCTGCTCCATTGTTATAGCTGTAATATCAGCTGGTTAAGCAGCTCTAAAAAAGGGGGGCTGATTGCTTTTTGATCAGCCGGTGCCATATCAGAGAGTACCAGAAGAACATTGTCCTTGCTGTACTGCTTGACACAGACGCTGAAGGATAAAGGTGATAAAAAGTGACCAAATGGATGCATCTTGAATAAAATCATCCAGTGTGAGTGGAGCACAGCAGTCACTGAATAGTTACCTGATTTTCATAGCCATAGACAGAGATCTGGGGAAGTACGAGGTGCTGAACACCCATCGCACACCAGCCCCATCAAAACACAGATAGGCTCCTATTTGTGTTTTCACTGCGGTGTGTTTATTAGAAATTATTTGAATATTTTGACACATGCCACTACTGAGGGAGCTCCCTGCCTACAACAGAGATGTAAAGTCTGTGCCAGCTCATGCAAAGGTTAAAAAAAAATTCTACACACACACACACACAAAAACCCACAGTGCACAGATTTTGGCAAGTACATCATATGCTGTCTGGCCACAGCTGATCTGAAGCGAGTCCCCTGTAATTATGGGAGAAGGTGGAACAGGTTTCCTGCTAATTGGAAAATTCTGCAAATGGCACCACTGAAGTAAATTGACAGTCGTTAGAATATTAGCAAAATGAGGGAACTGATTAGGAAAAAGCTCAGATGTGGACTTTTTTTTTTTTTTAAATATTGCCTGAATCTACCAACAAATTGATAATAAAAGCTAAACTTAATAATAACAGCTGTTATTTGACCTGGATGCAAATATATTTGTGTGCATATGCACACATACACGGAGACTATAGACATATTCCCCCACACAGGCGTATAAATGCAGTAAGTGCATAAACACATCCACACACATATTACTCCTGTCACTCTTCTCACATTAAGACAAATACACAGAATGTTTGCTAACTTTTTAGAAAATATCTATTTTCCCCCAGCATACACACACACACACGGTAGGGGAGAAAAGCTGCATTTCAAACACCATCAAGAGGCACGTTCTACTGAAACTGTACTCACTTTATGCTTCAAACAAATCTTGCAAGGTATTTGTTTACCTCCTTAAATCTTTAAGTGATTTGTTCCTTGGGGAAGCTGGATTTCTATTGTAAATTTGTTCTTGATTGACTGCTGTTGAGAATTCTAGTAGCGACTTCTCTTTGTGTTTTAGTTTAAACCGTACGGGAAGCACAAAGTGGGATTTGGCCATGACTTTGACCATCCATCAACACTTTGGGATTTGTATTCGTTATTTTTCAGCTACTTGGAGCAGGGGAAAAGCAGACGCAAGGGGAAAAATAAGACGTTCTAATTAGAGACACTCCTATAAATACCATCAAATCCACCTCTCCGTAACTTCATGACGAGGCTCTCATTTCTGTTCCTACAATCCCCTGTTTAGTCTCAAAATAATCTCTGAGGGCCTGATCCTGCCGTCCTGACTTCATTGGGAGCTCTAACTCTCATTGTGATACAATTTGTTTTGACGCAGAACGATCTCGCTGGTCCCCAAGACCTCTCATTTCCCATCAGCTTCACCAGTACGAGAAGATGCCCAGGTTTTCTTTTGCTTTTAAACAAGCTTAGATATTTCCTCCCCTTCTCAGAGAGAAGTCCAGAAGACTCTACCATAATTTAGCCAAATATTCCTAAAAGAAATTCCTCCAAAATCCTGTGAAATCTATTTAAAAATGAGATTTTATCGGTAGATTAGTAATATTTTTTAAACAACCCAATGGAATTCCAGAATAAATATACAACCGACTATCAAATCCTATAGACAGTCCAATAAAACTTCAAGTTATCGTTTCAATAAGACCTTTCCTCGTAACAGCTACCACAGAAATTTTTATTACGTCTAAACCAGTGGAGACCACGCATGTTCGCTCTGAATTTGAGATTACTTTATTCATCCCAGTGATACCATAAACCTAATAAAAACCTCTAGCCTGCACGATTATATCACGCTAAGAACCAAAATAACTACACAGCATTCTCCGTGCCTCACACAGTCTAACCCCGAATCAATTTTAAGTAGAATATTTCCAGAGTTAAGAGATTTCTCTGTAATGCAGCGCTTGTTCCTCTTACTTACACATTTGTAACATTTTTTTCCTTATGTATAATTATTATTGTAGGTTTGGTGTGTCTTTTGTACTTTGCTATTTGGGGGGATGTTCTTGTATCTTTGCCAGTAACAGAAATATTTATATCTAGCATACAGTTTTACTTAAAAGAATAAGCACAGAGAGAACTTTAACAAAGAATGAAGGTTTATGGGCTGGATCCTTAGTTAATTTAAATAAGCATGTGTTTGTGGGCATGGGAGAACCTCAGCTGTACCTCCAGCAACAGACACCATGGCTTTATAGAGCAATTTCAACAGAATAATATTAGCTTATATCCTGTTAAAATTCTACAGGACTTTTGTAGCATGATGTTTTTTCCTGTATATTTTTGGTCGACCTGATTAACAGACAGCCTACTGTTTGGATTTCAAGTATCCACGTTTATTTTCACATGTTTATTTAAACAAATCAGGGAGTCAAAATAATGCCAGATCTAGTCTCTTCATAGTGGTCCCCAGATGACAAGAATACACAGCAATTCCCAGTCCTCATGCTATTTTGGCCACTTCAGCATCTAATATCCTGCCCCAAAGCCAATTCAAATCAATGGACTGATTCTCATCAGCTGTTATGGATTTTGGATCAGGTCTTTTGGTGCCAAAATTCAGCTAAATAGTTTCTACAGGAGCAGATCTGAGCGCTCACAGAGGCAGCTTGAAAACCCACATAGAGCAACATGCAGGAATGGAGGCAGATAGGACAGCTTTAAAAAAAATACTAAGAGAGAAAGGACATGCATAAAAAGTTATTAAGAAAAATAATCATGTTATTTTCTTTCCTATTGCTGTAGATGTTGAATGTACTGTCCAATTTTCAGCCCTCCCCGCCCCCAAAGGAATTCACCCCACGTTCAAGAGATACAAAGATCTTCAAGACATTTGCTGTCAGTCCTACGAGTAGTTGGGTTTTGACAGCTTTTATAAGTAACTAGAGTCCACCACACACAAACCAGGATTTTCTCTCCCACCTTTCCAGGGTTTTCGCTTTTCAAGTTATTACTTCATTTTCCATTTTGGTGTCCTCCAATTCCTAGTTTTCATTCATCCTGACAGTCCCGCTTCATGAAAACAAAAGAAGGGAGGAGGGGGAGAAAGGAAGGGGAGGAGGAGAAATCCTACCCAAAATTTTAAAGAAAAAAAAAAAAAAAAGAAGAAAAAAAAAAAAAGTCCAACCCAGACAGTTTGTGCCAAATACAGTTAAGGGTGGTTGGGGAGAGGGGGAGGGAAGGAAAAAAAAAATATCAAGTCACTTTCAATCAAGTGTCACACCTTTAAATAGTGGTTAAATCTTTGCATTATGCAGCTCATCCCTTTTACAACATGGGGTTCCCGTAGAGAATTCCCTGTTTACACTGGGAATTCCTCCAGGAGAGCATCAATAAAGCTGAACAGATGTCAGGGTGGAATGCCAGCGGCGGTGGCTGTTGTCAGGGGTGGTGGGGAGAGAGGCAGGAAACAATAAGAGGCGGCATCTGCTGCACAAAGCCCTTGCGTGTGGGTCAGGGTTTGCCAGTGTGTCGAGATTCCACCCTCTCCTTTGTCTGGGCACATCGCCTCCCTTGTTCCTGGATGACAGGGGGTGACACATGTCACCCAACCCTATCAGAAAGGCTATTTGTTTGGCTCTTGCATATGCACCAGTGTTTTTGACCTCCTCTGCTTGGAATACATTGAACAACCCTGGAAGGGGGAGGCGGGGAAACCTGGAGAGGGGGGGAAAAAACCTCCACAATAAAAACCCCAACCTCAGAGGTCCTCCCTGATACACAATTTCATCACACACTTTGTGCCCAAAGTGAGGACGGAGATGCCCTTTATTTGATTAAAAGCATGCTGATAGAACTTAACTAAGAGGAAAACCCAGAAACACTTCTTAAAAAAGAAGTCCACACAAATACTTGAATCAAATTTTGGTTTAGAATGAATTTATAAAAAATGAAAGTTATCAGCCTATAAAGGAAAAAAAAAATCAAGCTGAGCTTCAGGAGTAAATGATTCAGCTGAAGGAATTGAGCTCCAGTGTGACTGCAGATTTCATCACAACCTTAACTAAGGCTTGCAATGACACAGACTATTCAAAGTCCATGCCAAAGCTCATATAGGATTTGAACCTCAGTGTGACTTTGTATTCAGATCTTCTAATGGCTCATATGGTAAGAAAAATAGAGAATTAAACAATAGTGCAAAAGGTATCAGGTGAAAAAGGAGAGCTCTTACTAGTGCTAAATCAGAAACCAGGAGGTTGCTGAATGGTCGATAAGCAGTATGCATACTGGGGTCCCTGCCCCTAAAACTGGTTAATTATGTATATTTGAAGATCCATAATGAAGTCTGACAAAGTCTACATGCTTACTCTTCAGAAATAATAGCAAGAAAATAAGGACAAATTGGTTAACTTTTTCCTTCTATGAAGACATTCTTGCTGTTGCACTCATTCCCTTCAATTAATATTTAAAAGACTTATTTTAAAACAACCTCTACTGAAAATTAAAAGCCGCCTAAAACAATGTTTACTGTTTTGATAGCCTTTAAAACTGCAATTTTCCTCAAAATAACAAAATATAATTAATGAGTAAAAACTGATTAGTTTTAAGCAGTACAGTAAGTCTTCACCAAAAAGTAACCTCTAAGTAGTAATACTTGGGTTTAAATTGAAATTGTTTGAAATCATGAACAAAGCCTGAAGGCAAGTGTCTCAGCTAGAGAACCCCCTCCACGGCTGCTCTGCAGATCCCCCACGGATGGTCCAAGTGGGAATTCCCGAGGCTGGGCCACTCACTGCAACAGGGCACAACAGGGAATGTCGGAGAGTCAAGGGTTTCAGCTACAATGAAATGGTTTGAGGCGAGATTTTCACATCATCTTTTGTCTTCTCCCAATACCCCAGCTGGGAAAGGGAGATTTTGTGGAACCCAGAATCTCCAGTTACAGGGGAGGAAAGCCCCATCTTTCAGCCGAAGGGATTTAGGGATACGTTCCGGGCTGGCGCTCGGCAGCTCTGCACAGTCAAACCTTTGAACCTGCCTCTCCCCAGATTTCCTCAGCACTTTCAGAAGTCCAAAAAACAAACGCACACATGCAGGGTTTAGAATTTCTCTCTGATTAAACGCTTGCAAAACAAAACAGAAATCCCATTCTTTTTCATCTTTATATGCTTCAGAGGTTCAGTATTTGGGGTAGGTTGTTTTTTTTTTTCCAATTTGACAATTAGAAATTATTTTTGGCTGCAATGTAGCTAGCAAAGGTTAATTGGTCTTGCTGCTGTAAAATACTGAATTCTGATCACTTGATTAATGAGGTGTCAGAAGCCACAAGTAACCAACACTTTTTTGAAGGAAAAACACTGAAAATAAAATGTACTTTTAAAGATTTAATGTTTCTCCCACTCCTCTTCCCATAGAAAAGGCAGCTGTTTCAAAGGCACTTTTAGTTTTCAGCATGGTCAGAAAAAAACAGAATTTAAAAAAATCACTACTGCAAATCAATTATGCTTAAAAAGAGAATCTACAAATTTGGGGGGGGGGCGGGGGGGGGGGTGTAACCCCTTTAATCTCTAAGAACGTGAATTAAGGAATTCTTGGGGCCGGGTCTCTGGCGGGCACAAAGAGTGAAGCGCCGCGGTCTCACCCGAGCCGGGAGTGGGAGCAACGAACCGTGCAGCGCACACTTCCCAAACCCCCTACCTGCCTCCCTCCCTCCCTCCCACTTCTGTCATCAGTAACAGGCACAGAATACACAGACTGGGATGAATCCACACCTAAAAAAAAAAAAAAAAAAAAAATAAAAAAAAATCTTTCTCTGGGCAATTTCAATAGACTCCGTGCAATTTAATTTTAAGCGGCATAAGTTTCACGTAGATTTGTCTTATGTCTGCAATGAAAAAAAAAATTTGTGGTAAATAATATTATGCTCCCATTTGACTCCACTCAAGAGCAAAGTGATCTTTCTTGATTTGTGGTATAGATGCACTTTGTCACAATAAACCACTGTATATTCTGTTTATATATGTCCTTCAGGCATGTCACAACAGTTTGGCATTCGGAGTTGCTCTACCACTGTGTACGTTAAATAGTCATGTAGTTACATTAAACAGTGGGGAGTTCACACTTCACAACCACTCAGTGTTTTAAAACAGATGTGGGCTGTCTGCTGTCAGGCTCTAATAGAAAGACTTAGGAGGATCTTGGTGGGAATTTAATCTCCAGATGATTGAATGCTCCCCACCCTCTTCCCACTGGAGCTCCCCTCCTCCTGGAACCCCAATTTTGAAGGAGGAGGATGGAAATATATAAATAACTGGGACCTACAACTTTGGTACCGGTGAGAGCAGAGCGGGAAGGGAGGGGGAATTCCGAGTACTTTGTGGCTCAGAATATTTTTGAGTGGGGTGGGCTGGAAAGAGTACCCAGGGATTTACTGACAGGAGAATTTTTGACAGTTGATGGACAGATGAATTCCGTCATGGAAGCGTTAGTCAAAAGCGGCAAGGCCAGATGGAAACTCACAGCTTGTCTTTAATATTAATTTTCTCCCCCCCTCCTCTTTTTTTTTTTTCTTTTGCAGGAGATCAGAATTCCCTAATTCCCTAAAATGTTTCAATGCATCTTGAGGTATTATTTTTCCAATGCCTTTACCCACCTACTCTTAATAAGAAGTGCTCCTTTGTGTTAACGTGGGTATTTTTTTTTTCCTCTTTCCTCTCTGCTTATTCCCCTGCCCCCCCAAGAGTCAAAAGAAATCAAGGAGAAAGACAAAAAATAAATCAGTATCGCTACACAGCTGTTAAAAACCCTGCCTGGGTTAAAATACACATAGATGAGTAATATCTTAAGCTTGCACAATATTTTAAAGACACAGATGAATCAGGTACTATGGGCGAGCTTTAGCTGAAAAGAAAGAGAACCAAATAAACACCCGAAAGAGATGGACAATCAGGAGGGAAGCCCTAATGACATCATCTGGTTTTTTAATAGAGGAAAAAAACCCAGAAGTGGGAGCGCAACCGTGTGTCACCTTCCAGAGAAGGTTTTTCAGCAGTTGTGCAGGCGGCTCTTTTGATTAAAACAATTTGCTAAGCCAGAGAATCAAATAGCAGCCAACAAAGAAGTCACACATTTCTAGATTTTTCTTCTATATTTGTTCACAAGCTTGACTGTCAGAACACCTCTCCAAATCAAATTGACTCTCAACATCCCACAGTGGCCCTTCAAAAAAAAAAAAGAAAAAGAAAAAAGAAGCTTTTAACAGCTTCATTTCCCTAATATATACTTGTGAGACTGATGCAAATAGACAATGATGGTTATGCTGAAAAAATTTATGCCACAATCCTCCTTTTCAAAAGTCCTATATTCAGTTGGGAATAAACCATATGGTTCCATCATAATTTAGCATGTAGGATCCTATGGATATTTACTCAGTAAAATTCCAAGAGGGAAGCAATAAATATTTTTTCCAGCTACTCTGGTGAATTAAATCACATTGATACAAAATTAAAAGATATGTATACAGAAGTGTCAAAAGACTTGTAGTAAGGTTCTCCTTCTCCAGAAAATTCACTGGACTCATCTTAAGTGTTTCTAACAAAAGGAGGCTCATTTTAGCTTTGTCATCTCAGGGAGCAAACCCAGGGATACTCTCTGGTAACAGTGTTGCTCCAATCCAGCTGCGTATTAACAGGCTTCAAGATTATTATTTCACATTGAAATTAGAACATATGCACATCTTGTCTATTTGTTTTCTTCTCAATCTCGGTTATGTGCAAACATTTGCAATGTAAGATGACTGATATGCAGTATGATGCCCTTTTGTAATTGCAGTAATTAAACATTTGGCCAAACTGCTAAAATCCGGGGTATATGACGCAACTGTAGTTCGGGGGAAGAACAAAATAGCACTTTACTGCTGCAGGCACACTCAGTTCCAGAGAGGTGTTTGAAGCACTACTCCAACAGAAGTAATAGTTTGCACAGAACTTCAGAGGTTCCCTGTAAGCGGAACTGCAATTTGCACGTTACAATCCTAAATTTACACAATGTGCCAGGATCACACATAGATGATGCAAGAAACAATGATTCAAATTCAATGTAAGCACCATACCTCGATAGAGTATTCCTGCACATATGACCTGGGATTGTTTCATCATGCACACAACACCTTTGCATTTTTGCTAAATTGAGACCCCTCCGCATAAGAACATTTACATTTCCTTGCTGCTGCCTCCAGCGTAATCCTGCCCTCCCCGACAAGGAGAATTTGAATTTATGCTGTGAATTTAAGGGAACAAAACAAGCTAGAAAAGAAAACACAACAATCTAAACTGGATCTGAACCAAGGAGTAGCTCAGACTGTAATATCACATCCCAACGCCCATGACTGTGAATCTGGAACTGAATCCAAACCTTGTGGCTCAGACACCTCCTTATTCACAGCTGCAGTTTTCGCATAGTTTCAACACAAAAACAGCACCATTAGCCGCCCCCGCGGGTCAGGAAGTCCTCTCAACCTTAGTAGCAAATCCGATCCTATTTTTGAGTCTGGAAATGTACCATCTTCCTTCTCCAGTCATCACCCATTCAATCTCCTCAGCTTACACAAACTTTAAGATTTAAAGATTTTTGCATGTACCTTAATGCAAAGGTTGGGAATTTTGACCTTTCTCCATTGTTAATAGAATGCAACTGCCAAGAGCCTTAATTAAAGTCCCACTGTGTTACAACACTTATCCTGTGGGCAACAATCTCACAGATATATTTAAACCAGTGAACTAGAATATCCCCAGAAACAAGGTACCCACCAAACCAATGAGCGATCCATAGTTAAATGGGAATCATATCCCATACTGTCCTTCAACAAGAGACAACTGCCCAAACTAAACCAGTTCATTTTAAGCACTCGTGCAAAGATCTGCAACTTTAAAACTGAGACCGATTTTGTCACAGTCAGAATTGCACGTCTTGGATAAAAGAGGAAAGATCTCAGCTGTGGAAACATTTTTGATTCCAATCAATGATATAACCTTTCAGTCACTGATCTAGATACCATTCAGCATTACCAGATCACCTGAAATTAAAAGACTGCTTCTTGCCAAACCAATGCTTCTTTGTCAGCAAATGATTTTTGTAATCATAAAATGGGTGTCTGCCCCATCTTCAGCAAGGGATACAGCCTGTGAAAGAGAGATTGAACCAGGAATTATCCCCCCAGAGCATTAGCTGGGTAACGGAACCAACCCTTCAGCACCCCAGCTGCAGTGGGCATAACAAGGCAGAATGGAATCGGCGAGCACTAGGAGACGGCCAAAGGGGGGGTTCCCAGAAGAGGTGCAGCAAAGAATCTTCCCCTAAACAGACATCTGATCACACAAGGATCAGCAACTGAGTCAGCTCTTTGCTCAGATTCCAGCTCAAACTGCTGGATAAACCCCTCAGACACAGACAGCTTCATGGAGTCTAAACCCCTCGTCTTGGTAACTCTTTGTGTGGCAAAGGCACATTAAGCAGAACCCAATGAGTGTGCGTGGGGCTCCGAGGCTGCACAGGTTTGTGTGGACCGTCTTTTGTTTTAGGGGAAGGGGCTCAGTCCTGTTATGCTGCTATTTCAAATTCTTCCCCTGGGTGCAAAGGACAGTGCACCAAATTGCTGATGACAGAGACGGCCGCATTTCGGCACTGCCATACATACAGGGATTTAAAGATGACTTTGCAATTAAAAGGTGTTACATGCAACAGAAACATCCTTAATATACATCTCTTCCCTTGAAGGATCCCTATTTGTTTTTAAATAAACCCTCCTTGTAAAAAGGTACCAAAATAATTTATTTGCATGGAAGGAAAAGTAAAATCCCTATTATCTTCTTCAGTGACAACACCTAAACTGAACTTTCAGCTCTTAGGCTTTAAGGATAGTAAGAGAATCTGTACAGGGAGCTAGGGACAGACAGGAGGACAGACAAAAAAAACAAACCATTACTTCTTATCCTCACATTATGTAAATTCCAGAGCAACACATCCATATAAGTACAAATCTTCTGCATTTAATCCTTCCAGAGCACAAGGCACCAGCTGCACAGACCCTGTCCCTAATTCTGGCCCCGGCCAGCAGCCGTGCCTTTCCTGAGCCTTTCTCTGCTAGACATGTGACAGAGCTTTGCCCTGGGCTAGTTGTTGCCTTCCTGCTCCCAAGGGTTTCCCCAAGGGACATGGTCAGAGCTGTCCAAACGGCTGTCCCAAGGAACAGCCCAGTCCTGGTCTCACCCCAGTGCTTCCTCTCACCTTCCTCCATCGCTGCAACTCAGTGCCCACAGCTCCCCCAGCTGCTGCCCACCCGCTGAACTTACCCCTTTGCACACTGCAGCGTGGACCAAAAAGTAGATTTTTTTCAAGCCTACCCTGTTTTCAAAGACTATTTCTATTTCCTTTTTATTTAATTTTTAAATAAATTGCTGCTTCTCTTTATTCTCAATCCCCTTTCCGCGACCTGTACTCATGCACCCTATGCGGGGTGGGGACATCACAAGCAGAGATGGAAAGGCAGTTTTCTCTCTGCCCAGCATTAACACTGGTATTCATCGGGTGACTTTTGGGGGGAGGTGGGAAGGGTTCGGTGCTCTTCTGAGGAATTAGTTTTGCCCTCACGTTAACACCACGTGGCAGCTCTCGCCTGCCTGATTGCTGTCCTCCGCCCTAGAGCTGGCTGCGTGTCAACAGGCTTGTCTCTCTCTTGCAAAACACTTTGGGGATGACACGTGCCAAATATTATAAGCTACACATTATTATTAGATGTGCTTATATATTATTAGCAACAGGAATGTGTCTTCAGATGGAGTCTTTTGAAGACTTGATAAACAAACACTAAATATCACCCCTTTACACAGGTAAGTGAGAACATTTCCCTCCAGCCCCCGGTGTGGTTGTTAGTGGAAGGTAGAATTGTGGCACTGATTTTCTTCTCCATTTGTTGGTTACTTCACAGAAAACCCGGTCTCTCAAGTCCTGCTCTTTGACTGTCCCCACCTCTGTAGGAAGGAAAAGGTCCTGTGAAGCAGCAAGAGCTCAAAACTCCGATTAAAAGCATCAGTTTGCCCACTAAATCCTGCCCTACTCAAGAGCAGATCAGCAACCCTTGCCTGCACACATCTCATCAGCTAAACTGCCTCTTTTCTTTTTTCTTCTACAAATCAAAAAATATAGTCCTATTTTGCACCGGTTTATGTTCTGCTTTGTTGGGCTTTTTTTTTATTTTTTAAATTATGTTTCTATCCTGCAAGATCATCTGACCAACCCCAGCCTCGGGGTGTGAGGGGGTTTAAGCATTTATTTTACATCTTCTGATGTCTCTGCCTTGCGTTTATATAGGGTTTGTTATTCATAATCCTCCAAGACTGCTCTCTCCTACTTTTGTCTGGTCCAAAGTTTTAATCCAGGATGTAGGACTAGATCCATTCTCTGATACCTTAAATCCTCAGGAGTGGGTAATTGATAAACACTAGTTGGCCATAATGTCCTTTCCAACTGGTGGGACAGGACCACTCTGGATGCCCAAAGTCTCTGAACACCAGTTAGTGGGAAAAGATCCTGATTCCCATGTTATTAATGCAGAAAATGATGTATAAAAAGGCACTGACCTTACTGTTAAGGGCTGTAATAAGAACTTCTCCCTTTTTTGTCCCACTTCTAACTTCACATAATCCAGCAATCCATCTCTTCAGTGACAATGCCCCACATATTCGGGAGAGCTCAGATCAAAATATTAATCCCCGTTTTGTTGTGGGGTTTTTTTTGAAACTGAAGTAAATAAACAAATTATATCCAAAAGTCATATAAACAGTCTTTGCCTATTTGGCAAAGGAGGTTGTGGCAAAGGGTGGGAGGAGAGCAAAGAAGAGAAACTTGAGAGTTCATATGAGAAAGGAGCACTAAGAGGCCAGCATCAAAATGAGAAGCCCTGTGCCAAATGCATTACAAAGAATCCACAGATGCACCCATTAGAAAGCTGAAATCCAGAGTACGGTAAGCCAGATGTCTGGGCGTGCAGTAAGTGGTAAGGAACTAACATTACCCAGAGTTATGGCCAACCATCTGCAGTTCCTAGGTATATAAAGATGCTTACTGTTAAATATCAACAGGTTGTACTTCCCAGCCTGTGACAGAAGATTCCACATGCAAACCTCGGATCTATCTGTCAGAAATTCCCTATTCCCACCCCCCGCTCCAATCCTCTCTGCTTCCAGTGAGGACAGGGCAGCAAAGTTTCACAAAAGCCCTTTGCTTGAGAAGCACATCTTTTTTGTCTACATGTAAAAAGTTCACGGTAAGACCCAGTAGGATGATCTTCAAAAATCTCCCCCACGCTGCTTGCTTTCTGCAGTATCTATTGCTGCACACCCTGTACCTTCACGAAGCCAGTTGCTCCAGAGAGGTGTTCCCAATCCTGCCACGGAGGCTGACAACCTCCAGGATGGGTGATGCCAGCAGAGCCCCTGATGTAAGGGGCTGCTCACTGAGGACCGCTGACTCCAAGATGTACATTATGCCTTTTTAAAGAAGGGAGGGAAGATTTACACTCCCCCCAGCAACAATGGGACACCTGGGCAAGACAACAAACAGCAGAGAAGCACAAGTTAAGGGATTTGGTGATAGGACCATGAAAGCTCTGTGTTTGCGAAACCAAATTCTGAATCCTTGGTATAGGATGAAAGATTTTGAAAGAACATCAAAACGTGATCAAGTTTGCCATCTTGCACCACCACAGCATTCTAAGTTTGTCTGTTTTTCTCTTTAAAAAAACCAAACCCAAACTCAAAATTAAAGACAACTATACTCCTTTCCCAGGCTACCTAGTCAACGACTTCAGCATTACCTTCCCTGCTCTAGCAAAAGGAGATAAAAATCAGTGCAGAATTCTCCTTTATACTGAATTCTCCTTCCCCTCTCAGAAAGGGAAGAGGGTGAAGATTCCAGGCCCCCGATGCGGTGACAGTGCTGTCCATATGTGTATCTCACCACGCCGCATCTGTTCGGCATTTACAGGGGGTTTGCACTGGTAGTTTTACAGCTGTTTAGGCATGTAAGTAGCATCTATACTTAAAAGACTCCATAAAGCGAAGGGTGGGTGGAGAGGGGAAGAGATATGAAGCAGAAATGGGGAAATAGAAAAAGGAAGGTGGCCAGATGCTGCTTTAAAATCAGGGACAGCAACCCTTTTAATGACCAGGATTTGTCCCCCTTAAAAATGCATTTGATTTTGCAACTCTATTTTTTTTTATTTATTAATGTCACCCAGGAACTGACATGGGAAAAGGCAAGCACTCTCAGCTAATATTTAGGACACTTCAAAATGATTTCACAAAGGACTTTAACGGAGTTCAGCTGTGAAATCCTTAGCGCTGACATTCACTTTTGTTTATATTTGAGCAGTGCCTCTCTTGGTTGGCCAGGTTTGGTGACTCAAGCTCTTCAGAGCTGCTCAGGTACCAGTGACAGGTATTCAGCTCCCACAAGGACCAGGCATGACTTGTGTCTCTCATTCTCATAGGAAACCCTTTAAAATCTGGGAGCAAGGGCAGAGAATACACAGTATTTTACAGGACTGACCATATGCAAAGAAATCTGATTAATATAACTTCTTATTGTAAATTCTGGGAATTTGCAGCGTAATATTTTGCAGAATACAGCCAATAGTTAAAATTATTACATTTAAAAACATGTAGAAGAGACTTTTGAATGAGCTAACACTAAGAAGTTTGGTTTAGGTGGTCAGAGACTGATCCTGCAAACTTAAATTAGGCAGCACTTCTATGGAGGGGCATCAGAATAACGGCTGAAATATTAGATCTGTGCATTTAGATCCTGGAGATGTGCCAAGAGCCTTCCAATTTGCCAAGGAGTTGGGCATACAGAAATCACCGAGTACCCCATGGTAAATTCCAGAACATCCATGAATTGAGTATCAGAACTATCTAGATGTTAAGGGTTGAGAAGGGGTTGTTATTGCAGGATGGAGAAGCCTTCCCTCCTGCAAGTCTCACTTTTAGAGTTCTCTAGGGTTTGAGAATGATGGTTCTGGCAGAGCATAGTGGCAAAATTCAGAATAGATAATAATATAACACATATTTGGTTAATTTTTTTAACAATACCCTGAAATATAAAGGAAATGTTGTGCAACAACTACTCATAGTTAAGAGAAAAACAACAGCTGTGAAAAAGCACTACGAATTCCTTCTAGAGCTTGAAGGAAAATAAAAACTTTCTGGAGTCAAGGCACTTTATACTTGAGCAAAATACTAAATGATGCTTAGACACCAAAATACCCCTTATTTTCTGTCTTAATTGTAAAAAGATCTGGAGTCAGATGGCCAAGTCCTAAAGTGCAGCAATTAGAAATAAAATAGCAAACAAACCTACAATGATTTATTTAATGGCTAATCTTTCATTTCTTATAAGTAATATCAAAGTTAAATTTATTATTACTGCTTTAGATTTTGTAACATAGAATCACAGAATCATAGAATCGTACAGGCCGGAAAGGACCTCCAAAGGTCATCTAGTCCAACCTTCCCGCAGTCAGTCAGAACAGGTTGCCCAGGGCCTCACTGAGCCTCACCTCAAGTATCTCCAGGGATGGGGCTTCAATCAACTCCCTGGGCAACCTGTTCCAGTGCTCCACCACCCTCACAGTAAAGAACTTTCTCCTAATCTCCAATCTAAATCTGC
>JAOTQQ010000015.1:2572534-2610791 GCA_026546715.1 Gallinago undulata | reverse complement strand
CAACCCCAGCTCCCTCAGCCTGTCCTCGGAGCAGAGGGGCTCCAACCCCCTGAGCATCCTCGTGGCCCTCCTCTGGAACTGCTCCATCAGGTCCATGTCTTTCCTACATTGAGGGCTCCAGACCTGCACACAGTGCTCCAGGTGAGGTCTCACCAGAGCAGGGTAAAGGGGAAGAATCACTTCTCTGGACCTGTTGGCAATACATCTTTTGATGCAGCCCAGGATGTGACATGTTACTTCCTTTCAAAACAGCCTGCTTAATTACCATGACTACAGGAGATCTAAGCTCTCCTGAAGTCTCAGCTAAAAATACTTATTAGAATAGTTTGCACAAGCTGGTATCACAGAGCTCAGAGACAATCAAAACATCCATAATTTGGCTTTAGTTCACCTGATCCAAGCTTTTGAAGCAAACAGTTTTCATGAGTGTCACTCATACCATCGAGCCACAGATTTTCAACTGCCCGCCCAAAAAAACCACCACGGAAGGCTGGAATGATTTCACTGAATACCAACAAAATACCAGATATACCCATTTTTGAATCAGAAAATTGTCTAGTCGTTACATAAACCCACAGATAAACAGAAAGCACAAGGACTGGCACCCCAAATCACATCCTACATTGTGCCATATTCTAAAATGGGCAGTTCCAAGTGTCTCCAGAAGGAAGTAAAAAGACAGACAACTATTGCAAAATCCACTCAAAGAGAGTTTCTGCTTATTCTGAAGGCTATGAGCAGTCAGTTTGGGCACTAAAACACATGGGTTTCTTTCTCTCAAAAAGTCAATGTCTAACACAACACTGATGAGCCCATCTTGCCCACCAGTGCCACAGCAGAAAGTTGCCAGCTTTTATTGGAGCATTGGGCCATTTAAGCTAGTACTTGGTCTCTGACCCAAGCCAGCATGGGGCACCATTGCAGCCAGACACAAGACAGTCAGCAGCAGTCAGTCACAAAATAGCACATCATAAAGCCATATAGAAGTTGGCTTTAGCCCTGAAATGAGAGCTTCAATGTCTCTTCATAGCATTTCTCTTAATAATCAGTATAACTTTGACAAATTGCATCTCAAAAGTTGGTGGAAGGGCTGGGTGGTGGGAACAGATTGAAATCCATGTGAGTATTTCTCTTATTAAAACCCTGTTTTGTCCATTAAACTCACTGTCAACTTTGTCAAGACAGTTGTTCAACCTGTCCATGTCGTGTTTTCCTCATCTGTGTTTCAAGTATCACAATAAACTTGAAGTTCTGTTTGTGAGCTTTAAACTGAACTTTAAGTCAAATAACATGTCCTTCGTAGGCAAAAAGCAATACCCACCTTTAGACACGTGAACGCCCAATGTATCAGTGAGTGTGGTTCTCTGCAACGGCCTTGGGTTAGGTCCCAGTGTAGTGAAACCATTTTCCTGGACAGGTTCTTTAAAAGCCAACAGGGGACAGTCCAGATTAAGTTACAAGACGAGGCTCTAACACCGTGAATCCATAAACCACAGCAGAATTTGGTCAAACACAACTCAAAGACTGCCATTCTTTTTTGCTGCTGGATTCAGAGAGCTGTGGCCTCGTGCAGCACCGCACTTCATTTATTAATATCAGCTGCAAAGCAGTACAAAACACTAACTCTCCTACTTCATAAATGACACACATGGGTCAATACAGAACCAGGCCCTTCAGAAGCCTACCTTGACGTACAAAACAAACATATTTAAAAATGTAAGTTAAAGACACGAGATGCCTATTAAAAGTAATCAAGTCTGCAGGATCTCTAAGGTGAATGCAGTTACACTGCTAGGACACTGCTTAGTCCCTGGACTGTTTATTCCATAAACTACAGCTCTATAAGAGGACTACAAAGAAGATCAGGGGCCTGGAGCATCTCTTTTATGAGGAAAGGCTAAAGGACCTGGGCCTTTTTAGACTGGAGAAGGGAAGGCTGAGGGGGGATCTGATCAATGCATATAAATCCTTAAAAGGTGGGTGTCAGGATGGGGCCAATCTTTTTCCAGTGGTGCCCAGTGATGGGACAAGAGGAAATGGGCACAAACGGGAACATAAGAAGTTCCATCTGAACACGAGGAGGAACTTCTTCACTTTGAGGGTCGCAGAGCCCTGGCAGAGGCTGCCCAGAGAGATGGTGGAGTCTCCTTCTCTGGAGACATTCAAACCACCCCTGGACACGTTCCTGTGGGACCTGCTCTGGGTGGACCTGCTCTGGCAGCAGGTTGGACTGGGTGATCTCCAGAGGTCCTTCCAACCCCATATCATTCTGTGATAAGCACAATACTGAAGGAGTGTGGGTTGACAGCTGAAGTCCCAGCCTAGATATAGAAGGCCCAGATACTACTCTCAGCACTGCTACAGGCTACGTGATCATTTGGCAAGTCCCTGAGACCATATTTCTTATTTTATGTGCTCAAATCAACAAGAGACAAATGTTTAAATGTCTTCAGAGCTCACAGGGTTTGGGTTTCCGAAGTGTACAGCGGTACAACAGGAGTGACAGGACTTCCCTCCGTCACCGGGGTAATCAGAAGGCAGATGTATAGAGAAGGACTCAGAAGCAACGGTAATGTGGACCATAAAAGGATTTTAGGGAAAGAACACAACAACATTACTCATCAGATGAACTGCAGAAACGGAAACAAAACTGTAATTAGCCTGCCCAAATGCAGGGAAAAATGGGTTCATATTCACAACAGTTTAAGCAAATAAGCCTACTTTGTAATTAGGAAGAACATACCCACTGTCAATTGCCACAATGTGGGCTTATTTAAATAATACACAATAAATTTTGATTGTGCAACCATATGTCTAGATTTAGGCATAAATACCCCACTGTAGAGAGGTAGAAAGGAACAAAAACAATCGAGAAAATGGTAATAACAAGAAAAAACTGTAAACAAGACTTTTACATCCTCATTTCTTTATAAGGACTCCAGAAGCATAAACCCCATGGTCCCTGAAATGATATCACCTCCTCTTCCTGAAGAGATACTGCCAGATGATAAATGAGCAAATCCCTCCTCACACCTCAGTGTTGAATCCTGCATAACCCAGAGAACGCGGGGCTGAAACACACGAGGGACAAGAACAAGTTTTGTGCAAAAATAGGCTCCCTGTAGAACGCAACAACCTGAACTAAGCCCAGACCTGCCGTTCTCTACAGACTCACAGAGAAAAATTGTTTAAAAAAAACATTAAACATGAATGCACCTCCTTTCAGCATTATTTCCCCTCAATTTTTTCTCCCCCCCCCCCCCCCTTCTTTATTCCTCTTTCCCTATGTCAGCCCCCCCCTCCCCCTTGCCCCCCTTCCACTTTCTACATCTGTACTTTATTCAATGAACACATCTGCATTCTTTCTTTCTGTTTTTTGGCCAGAAACTCTATCCAACCTTTATCACTGACACCTCTCTGCAGTTTCAAATTCCAACCTTGTGCCAAATCCCCATTTCCTGCTGCTTAATTTCCATTCATTTACTCTTGTTTTTGCTTCTTCTGCCATTCCCAGCATGGACCAGCTCCAACCCAGCTTCTTCTAATTTTTTAAGGAAGGCTCCCTATTGAGTGCTATTGGAACTTGATCCTCTGCTCCAAGCCAATGGCTGGCTATTGTTTATACTACCTAACAACAGTTGCCAATATTACTGCTTTTTTCCTTTTCTTTATTTCACTCTTTAAGTGTATATCCTAAGACCCAAGAGAACTCCTCTCCACATATGGTGACCCATTAGGTCTGGTTTTATTATTACTTCTGCAGAATCTGAAGTAGCCTCTTTATATATATAAAAAAAAAGAGTTTAAAAAAAAATCAAGAGGAAAGTCTGTGGTGTCTTGTTTACACAGGTCTGTTGATCTGGCTCTGTTTTTACCTGTGGAATAAACTGGTATTAGAGTTGTGGCCTTTAAAGAAAAATCATCCTCTTAGTGGTTCAATAAAAGATGTTTCATGCAGGTGAAACCCAAAAGCTGAGCTGCAGCAGAACTCAAGTCCTCACTGTAACTGTCAAGAGTGTAGGAACTTTCCAAGTTCTAAATTACAGAGAACTATTCGGGTGGGTTTGCAAAATGTCTCTCTTCTTTCACACATAAAGGAAATACTTTTAATAAATAAGAGTCTCGGTGCTCTCATTCCCCCTAAGCAGCTGTCATCTACCAGTAGATAATCAGAGGATCAGCTAAGGACTAAGATATTAGGCACAACTAGCCCTAAACAAACACTGGGGTTATACATGAAATTAGCTTTCCCTCAAGTTGCAAACTCTCTCCTTCATAGCTACTGGCTTCCATGTGCCTTCCTTCCAGTCTCCTTGGCTCTTCTTCTTGATCAGCGTCTCCCTAAGACCTTCTTCCTCTAGGTTAGCTTATTCCAGTAATCCCTATACATTTTCTTGGACTCCCACTTCAAAGTAGCCTGTCTCATCTGCTGTAAAAGCTCACAAAATTCTCCAGATCTCCCCAAGCATTCTTTTCCACTCTTTATAGGAGCTGACCACTCCATAAACATTTGTATTTAAGGCCTTTTAAAACTTAAATAAATATTCCTGGCATCAGTGTAGCACTCATGTCTTCTTCGTCTCTCCAAACTAGGTCCTGCAATCAATGAGTACCAGCAGCATTAAGGCCACCTGCACTTTCCCCTCTGGTGTAACAGTTTCACCTTCTCTCTTCCAGCAGCCTTCAGCACCTTCACCCTTCTTAGATTTGGGCCTTTCTCCTTTAACCTAAGGACTGTAGATTTGCTGTCAGCTAACCATTATTACTCAAATACCTTGGCTTTCCTTGGGACACTAGAGGACCTAATTCTGAGGACCCTCAGGGGGAATATCCCATGTATTACACTTTGGTGGGAGCTGACTCTGCTTTACAGCCGGCAAAACCAGATCCCACCATCTCCCTTAAGCTCCTCACTTGACCTCGCTACTTGAAAATAAGACAGAACTCAAGCAAAAGGTGTGTTAAATACATGTCCAGACACAGATGAAAATTTCAGGCCCACAGAGTGCAAGGGGAGTTGAAATGGGCTCCAACACATTCTCCTGACTGGTGCTGGGGTTGAAAATCTCAGATTTTCAAATGGAGTTTGCCTCCTTGTAAGGTTTTATGACACAGATGTGCTGCACGCTTTGCCGAGCTACGTTCTTGTTTTATTTATTTATTCTATTTAAAGTAATAATAGTAAATTTTAAAAGCAACATGCTTCTTCACAGCTTTGGTCCTGTTTCCACATTTGCTAGCAGTGTTGTGGGCTAACACTGCATCTCACAGCTCCTTCTCATGCTCTACCCAAAGGCAATAATGGTCTGTCCAAGTCCACCTGCCAGTGTTAAGATCTAATGATGAAGAAAACAAAGTGGAGTTTAAACTTCTCGACAGGTTAAGATTTGGAAAAACTGTTTTCTAAATGTAGCTCTGAACAAGTCAAACAGGATATCAAGGGCAACGAGCCTTTGATGAAATCAGAGAAACACTACAGGACTGTGTTCAGCTCTTCTGGTGCTCTACCCTGTCAACCTGCTGCTTCCTCTTCCAGGTCAGCAGCTGTTTTTCTGTATTTAGACTGGGAGCTTATCACAGCAAGTACTGTCTTCTCCTAAATTTCTAAAGATGGGATTTTTCATCCTTATTGGCATGTCAAAGACACTACAACTTAATGCTTCAACATCTACATTCCAGACATACTCAGCCAAGATCAGTGAAAGGCCTTCGGCCTCCATCTTTTGAAATAGCTGGTAAGTGGCGCACTGAGGAATCAACTACTACACAGTCACAATAAACCAATCTAAATAGTCAGAGTGGAAATGATACCTCAAGATTTCATCATCTTTCAGCCTTGAACACCTCAAGAATGTCACGATAGAAAAACTGCCGACTCAAATGCAAAGGCACTAATGGAACAAGCTCTGAGGTCCCAGGTTTTGACAGGCTCAGATTAAACCATTCCTTCTCCCAAAGACAATGGGAGTTTAGCTTTATTTATTTTTAGGAGAAGTAACAAAACCAGCTAAGTGCATTCTTACCCCACGTTAATTAAAACACAGATAGCTGTCAAAAGGTAAAATCCTGGCAAAGACAATGTAGTTTTGCTGTCAAGGAGTTTTACCAAGTCTGAATGAAGCTTCATCTTCTCTAGCGTTATCTTGACCTGCCAATACATGTGAACATTAAAACAAGCTTTCTCTTCACTCAGAATTTCTCCTGCCACTTGAAATTCATGCATCTGTCTCCCATTTATTTTTATGAAGATATTCTTCTCAGTTTAGAACATTCCACTACCATGAGAGATTTTCTCTAAATCCAAGCTTAGTATTTCTTTACGTATGTTCCAGTTGTTACACAGTATGGCCTGATTCTGCCCAGACCCCACCCCAGAGGCAGATGCATTTCCCTGGTGCAAAGCATGTACCCCTTTTTGAGATGTGGAGTGCAAACACAAATATGCTTTTATTGCTGCCTTTCACCCACTGTCAACCTTTTAATGGCACAGAAAGCAGGTAGAGCTAATGACTGCTGTCAAACTGTAACAGCAGCAAGCATAAGCGTGCACAAGAAGGCACAGGACTGAAGCTAAAATGATCTGCTGGTGATCAACATCATATGAAAATTAGTGTCTACTACAACAACCAGCAACCTTAAAAAAAAAAAAAAAGTTACTAGTGTGAACCAGGGCATTATACCAGTCTTTCCTCATCAGAGGATTCTACCTGACCTCAAAGAAGGGACCATAAAGGTGATACATCTTTACTCTCAAATGTTTTGTAATTCTAACCTTTGTTATGGTCCAAAAGTCTTAGTAAGAAATAGAGGTGTCATCATAATGATTAATAGCATTTTAACAAATACAGAAACATGTTTGTGCAAAACAAAAGAAAAAGCAAAAACATACATAAGCTAGAGATATCCACAGTTTTCCTAGTGGGCAGATGTATCAAAAGTACAATAGTATTTTATTATCACTTTTTTTTTAAACTAGGGGTTTTGATTTTAAACCAATTTCTGTTGTGAAACTCTAAACCAAATAAAATTCTAGTCTAAATCAACTTGAAATTTCCTATTTTTAGCATTCCATTTTGTTTGATTTTTTTTTTCATTTTGGATCTCTCAAATATTTTAACCGATAAACTAAAAAGGCAATTAACACAGCTCTATTCCAACCACATTAAGTTCTGCTTAATGTAATGCCGCACGTAACATCCGAAATCAGAAAACTTTGCTGTGAGATAGGAAACAGTGAGGAGGAGGAGACTTGCAGAAGAGAATCTGTAGCAGATTTAACAAATGACTCAGATCTTCCCCACCCTTTCACTGAGAACCTTTACCCACAAAGGCAGCCGTTCCCCGTGAAGCTCGTACGGGATGACTTATGAAGACCAAAACAGCAGGTATCAAGATTCTGGCAAAGATTCTGCGAGTTTAATGTTTGCCAGTTCTAGAAACCGTCATTGTTGGCTATGAAGCTTCGTAATTACAAAAGTAAGATTATTCACTTGGAAACAGATCGCTGATACATCCTGAAGTGAACACTGAACCCAAATACAAGCAGAGGGACTGGTTTTTGTCCTCAACACAGAGCTGCTTCGAAAGAGCCAGCTGACTGCTTCATACCTCAGTTTCCCCGCTAAAAAAAAATATAAAAATAAAATATTGGTGGAGTAATGCTATCATAACTGAGCCTGGGATTTCGGGAATATGCTCTAATCCTAGAGCTGCCACTGCCCCGCTGTGAAATCCTGAGGAAGTTGTTTCACATGCCGCTGTGGTTTCTGTGCTCAACACCCTGTGTTTATACAATCTGGTTTGAATGCAAGTTCTCTTTGGCAGGAACTATCTTCTGCTGATGGCGACCAGCACCTAACACAGACAGACCCAATCCCAGCTTCCTCTCCCAGCACTACTGGAACACAAACAACAGAAGTTTTGTAAATTTTGATGGCAAATGTGTAAATTACCGTGGAACATGAGCGGAAGGGGGGAGAAGGTACAATCCAACTCCTAAGTGTAATAACGATAATAAAGCCAGACAAATAGATGTCACATATTTTGCTGATGACTTGTGTGTCAGTCCAAATTCCATTTTGTAAGAACCCTCTAACTTATGACATCATTTTAGAAGTATTTTTGTGTTTCTTTCCCCTCCCAAATCCTACAGCAGGGCTGCTACTCTCTTGGTAGCTTTGCACCCCTGGCGGCCTGTAAATCTTGCAAAGGATAAAAAATAGGGGTATCGGAACAAGGCAGAAATTCCCCCCTGTGCATTTAAGCCCTTCTTAAACCTCCAAAAGGAAACAGCTTTCGGCTCACTACAGCGCAAGACTGCAACACAGGATATTTTTCCAGCTCACTGGTATTTCATAAATACCATTTGTTGTCATGTGGTTAAATTAAAAACTCAGGATATCAAACATCAAACAGTATGTTAATGTCAAGTATGCTTGAATAAATACTAAAGAGTTCAACTGACTGAAATATGTGGACTACTAGCTAATTAAGAAAGAAGCAGGTGTGAAAAAAACCTAATTTAAGCAATTTTTTTTATAATTAATAATGTTTACTTGTAGTTCCCCTTATAATAAGGCTCCAGTTTAACCTCCAGAGAATTCATAGCTGTAATCCAGCATTTTAAAAATAATAATTGAACACGGCATTTTTAAAAGGAGATCAGTTTTCAAACCTAGATAATCTGCCTGGCATATATTCAGAGAGGACTTTTATTTTAAATAATGATGAAGCTTTGTATCAATTGGATCAGTTACCAAATTATTCCAGCAAATTTAATAAACAAGCCAGTCCGGTGTCCATCATGCTAATACCTGTAGGGATTACAGAAGTAACAAGGAGAAAAACGTTTGGTGTGATTGCTGCAAAAGCCATCCACTTAACAAAACAAACAAAAGGCGGCAGATAATTTGGAGGCGGAGTTTTCTGCTGGGTCTGAAACTTCTCAGAGGAACGGTGTCTCTATGACATTATAGTCTAGTTTTACATAGGCAAAAAAATAAAAAACAACATTAAGATTTTTATTTGAACTGTTCTGGCAGCATACACACAGCCAATCAACTAATCCAAGACTGTATTTAACGTAGAATTTCTTTCCAAGAAGGCAAATGGAAGTAAAGGAGGAGAAAATGGCTACAGATGTAAAAACAGACCTGGAATATTTCATTGACATGACATATCTACTGCATTTAATTAAAAGAAGAATGTATGGGAACAATGCATCCTACTCAATCCGGGTCGGGGGAACAAAATAGGACTGGATTAGATAGGACAACTCTAATCCCCAGAGAGATTCCCATATTTAATGGGAGCGCCACATGTTTGATATGTAGGGAAGCAAGTGGGTGTTCCTGGACTTGATCCACTATTCATCATAATACCACAGCCTTGTTCATTCCCAGTGAGGAGGCTTAAAACCATGAAACCATATGTAGAATATTAAAAATCATTTAAAGTTAAAACGAACATTATGAAACCATGCACTCCGGTTGAGGCTTTGGTCCAACAGCCCTCCGAGTGCTCACTGTTCCTGTTGATATTGGTTAAGGGAGTAAACGAAATCACACGCACACACACCCCTTCAGAGCTGCAGTGTTTCAGAGCAGAGGACGGTTCCTTACTAATACTGTAGAGAGCTCATTATCAATAATTGATGTGACTTTAATACCTACAGCATCTATGCTTTAATTTATAATTAAAGATCCGAAACTCCAGTTCTATTTTTCCACTCCTACTATTTGGTGTTTAAACTTTTTTTCTGACATTAAATTGTTTCTCAGACACAGTCAATAACTTTACTATATTCTCATTGCCGTTGAATTAATCATAGCTCTGCCCTAACCACATGGAATTTAATTTCCCATAAGAGAAATGTTTACTTTGGTTTACTTTGTTGGAACTCAACATACTTATACAGTCTATAAAGATTTACTGTAACATATTTTGTTAAGCAACATTAAAGCCTGTGCTGACAGATCTTGTCTTACATTACTTCACTTGCATTCAGATCCTTAACGCTTTTGCTGTACACCACTGCACCAACACGGCATCAGGACCAGCTCAGATACACGACTGAAAAGCACATGAAACGTAGGAATTTTGGGGCCACATTCTGTCTCGAGTTTATTCTGAGCCAACTGCTCCCTACTCCGCATGAATTTTTATTACAGTCATTATAGCCATTGGGATGAATCAACAAAAGACAAGAACTTTGATATTTAATTCCTTGTTACACTTTAATTTGATCTAAATTGATTGCATCCTAGGAAGCTAAAGGAATTTTAAATTAAAGATAACACCAGTCAAAATAGTCCAGGGAAGGGACTGGGATGATTTGAGGATCATAACCTAATGGTGCGGTGAGTCAGCTCGTTCCTCCAACCATCTCTTTCCCTGTTCTTCCCTTTTATTGATTTGGACCATTTATAGTAGAGCATCTGGATGTGGGGATCTTGCACTTTGCATGTGTGCATGGTCCTAGGAGCAGGAGCTGTCACACGGAGCTGACAGCACCAGCACCGAAAATCCAGGGATGGATTTTCCCTGGATCCACTGGACGGAAGAGTCAGGGCTGCGGTTGGTATCACACGAGCGCAGCCAAATGCAGAGCATTTAACCGTTCTGCTTTCCAGAATCCCCCTCCTCTAACACTCCAGCAGTCAGACTGTGTCACAAGTGCCACCAAAGTCCACGGGAATTGCAGTAGATCGGTGCCAGGGAAAATTGGAATTGGAGATCTCAGAAGCAGAAAATTCGCATAAATAACCAAGCTCTGAAAAGCAGAGCTACACGTACACATTGGGCAATCCCAGCACACAGGCTGCATTCAAACATCATTGTTTTGAATGTTAAGCAATAAAACCTAAAATATTTACTGTAACACTAAACAAATTTGGTTCAGGAATTCTATCTGGTGCCCACAGGCTTCATCAAAAGCTTCAGCAGACGATCTGGTGGTAACTCTGACTCCTCAGCTGATGGACTGTCTCTATTGTATATATTTTGTTTCCATTCTCACTCTGAGATGGACTTTTACCCCAGGATGCAAAAAGGACATAGGCAGTGGGAGAAGAAGGGAATTAAAAAAAAAAAAAAGAAGCTAGTGAAAAAAAAAAAATCATGATTGTATTAAGTTCTGGTGAAATCAGACCTATCACTGCCTGCGAATGTGAATTCAGTTCACATGCCTGTGCATACGCACATTATGGGGGTGGGAGTTGGCAGCAGGGTGGAGGAGAAAGGAAAAAGTGATTTTTAAATATATTTATTAAATCACTGCTGAGAACAGAGGGGAAAAGAGGAGCCTGGGAATCTGCAGCTGAGGCTCAGCTGGTGAGAAGACAAAGAGAGATCACAGTGTATGCACTATAAGAAAGTAATTTATGAAAAAAAGAAAAAGAAAGAAGTTCCCCAAAAATTTTCACACACACCTCCCAAGAAATAGCAACATTTGCCTTAAAGAGACAGTACAGGAAACCAGTTCCACAATTTAACATTAGGACAGTGTCTTGCAAATATTTTGCACAAAGCCAGCATTTGGTATGTCCCCACCACTTTTAAATGGAACTACTCATGTTAATAAGCTTTTATAGTAATTAAATGTTTATTGCAGGGCATGCTAATGCAACCACTTGCTACAGATAAAGGGACTTCATCAAAAGTCAGTGCAGCTGCTCCCTGGGCACCGGCAGGGCAGGTACCAACCCCTCACCTCAGGGACTGTGTCCAGTGGGACTGAACCCTGCTCCAAGATGGTCCCAAACCAGTTCCTTCTCACATGCTGGTCCTCTGGGAGCCCAGGCGCTTCTAATCCCTTCCTGACACAACCTTCTTCCTTCCTGGTGTCAACCACAGCCCATTGAACCCAAAACTTTACTCTTTGTCCCCCCCCAGCTACTTACACAAGGAAGGGGGAGAGCAGACCAAGAGCAGACCTTTCCTCCAGCCCTCAAATTGTGTTTCAGTTGAAAAAGCCCATTTTCCAGGTGGTCACTTGGAGGCTAAGGACTGGGATGGCATCGGTGCAGTACCTCAGCATCGCACCAGGTGGCTTCAATCATCTGCTCCAAATACTGCGCTCGATCAAACACTGGCTTTGAGCTAAAGCATTTTAAGGGCACTACTTCACCACGCCAATTTTCTCATTTAAGTTCATTCATTGGTCAATATATTAATTTTATTGGAGGTGGAATGTAAACATAACATATCATCGTGCATAGTATACAATTTACTTATTATTCAATGCTTATTATTTTGCAACACAACAGTGAAATTCAGCCAGAAGATTCAGCTCTGTAGGGAATAATTTCTCATCAAATCGGAGCTGATGAAAAAAAATATTTTTGAACTACTTGCTTAAATAAAGAATAACCCTGATGAAGCTTTTCATTAAAGGTGGTCTCTCTCCCCGACTTTTCCCATGTTTGGGTAAGAGTAAAAAGGACAGTATTTTGTTCCTTTTTTATTCCTTTTCCTGTCTTCATCCTTAACCTCAATTATCTATATAAAAATGCCAGAATAGGAAAAATAGGAAGCAGAAAGAATTAAGGACTATTTAAAAAAGCTGTGAATAACCAAATGATAAACATATTTTGAAAAATTATGAAGTCTTTTTGAAGAAAAAAAAAAGTTTAAGCACATACTGAATTTGCCACTGTTTGGGAATTTTCCCCCATGAAAGTCACCTAAATTCTGTATTTCTTTCCACCATGCAGACGCTTGAACCCAAATACACGAGCCCAAGACTCACAAGCCTGGATGAAAAAAAATTGCAATATGACTCTCCTCTCATTTCCCCACATCTGCCCTGGCCTTCGGGGAACAGGAGCCTCTCAAAGCACCACAGAAGCAGGTGTAGGCGTATTTTAAGTAACAGAAAATCAGTTTAATTAAGCTCTCCTCAGGCTTAGCAAACTGGGAGAGTTGCTTTTCTTTCCCTAATAAAACAGCCCACAACAAACAGAACCACTCATGGGTCAGTTCTCCCACAGTTTCACACCTCTGGTAGAAAGGACAGTGCTCAGAGGGAGAGCTATTGAAGCACTTCTCTTCTTGCTAAAGGTTGTGGTTATGGAGGGAAATTTTTTGGCCCATTTGAGTTTCTGACTTGAAAAATCCCAAGACCCCTCATCACAAGCCCAGATCCCAAGGCACCAGGATCCCATAAACTCAGGAGAAAACACACTCCCCCCTGACAGAACCCTTCCAACTGCAACTGAGCATTGTTAGTGCTACGATGAGAAGAATACCATTAAAATAAAAGAAATAAATAAAATTGTTAAATCGTTTGTCCATTTCTCTTCTGTATTTAAATGGCAAACTTTTAATTTTTCCATAAGTAGGAAATAATGGAATAATAGTATTATTATCCATATGTGGGAAACTGAGGAGCAGCAAAGGAAGGGCTTGGTTTTTCTAACCCAGCTTATTTAGTTGTTTTTTTTAAAACTTTCTAGACTCTAGACACATTCTTAGATATCACAGATATCCAGTCCCAAAAATAGCCTACAACAAACCACAACTGAACCCAGAACTGTTTCTTGATTTCATGTTGTCCTAATGGCTGGCCTCGCCTTCCTTTGGCCAGAGAGCTGCTCAGAGGTGTGGTACCAGGATAATGAGGTGCTCTGTTCCACCGACACTGGTCTTCAGCAGCCAGAGCAAGCTCTAGTGGAATAAAACCCACTCCATGCCCACAACTGAGTCAACTGACAGTATCTCTGAGGGTTACCTGTTGCTACAGCTTTAACCATAGTTGCTGAAAACTGATGGAAGCTCTCCTCAAACACTACGCCCAAGCTGTGCTCATAATGATGATCCAGAAAGGTTAAACCAGGGACTTCTTGGTTGCATCCACTTGGGGTGTTTTACAAGGCAGGAAGAGAGCAGAAAAAAAAGAAATTATCTCTCTCTCACACAATGAACGGGTTCCCAACAGAAAAGATCTAGAAACATCAAGGGGGAAGATGCAAACACCACACCAGTGGTTCTGGATATTGATTTATGAACCCTGGATGATATTGTAGGAAAGTCCAGAAGGAGTAGTTTACAACAAAAATTAGTGCAGGCAAATGGTAGTTGGCATTTTAAATCACTCCCTGAAATTTGTAAGTTAATGTATGTCTCACTTGCTGAAGGTTCATGGGCCAAAACCCCCTCATCTTTTTGTTACCACCTCTAGGCCAGCAGATACACACACTTCACGCTGGTGAAGTCTGTTGTAATATTTACAGTTTTATGAGTCACCGACTTTAATTATACATCTGGATTTTAGAATTACATTTGCAGAATAATAACAGAGACAAGCATTTTCCTTCCCAATCTCCCCTTTTTCTCTGGGGGAGAAGTGGTAAAAATTCAGCATTTTTCAACATCCCTTTGTTTCAAGAAATTGAAAAATAACTTTGGTCTTCAATATTGTTTGAGCCAAGTCTTTTTTTTTTAATTTTTCATAACATTCCTGCCTCAACAAAACCTGAAAAAAAAAGTTAAATAAAGAAAAACGTTTTTGAATAAGGTTAAGTGTCTGGCTTAAGCTGAAAAAATCCAGGAAATTGAAAGTTAAGGCTGATAATAACAAATTCTGCCTCTTATGAAAAATAAAAGGCAAAGACAAAGTGGTATGAACTATAAATAACGTCTGCCAGAACTTCTCATCTTTAGGATCAAGCCCACTTGTCCACAGATGGAAGTACAAGTACACACACATAACCCTACTTATATTATTTAAATGTTGGTTTGTGTACTTAATTCTTACCAGCTTCATAAAACACATAATTTACGCCAGGGACACCGCTGTATCCGGGCTAAGCGTGGTAACTAAGCACTTCTGTAAAGGCTTCATTATTTACCTAGAAGGCCAGAAAACCACCGATGGAGATGTTTGGTCTCTCAGGTAAATAAGGATTTAGTCTGCAGCAATGAAGAATTCAAATACCTTTTCTAAGACTCCTTTGACAAAATACTGAATATATATGATGTTATTTTTATAATGGAGCATGATAAGCCCATTTTTTCTTTATGTTTGACACTCATTACATTGTTTTGATGATACTGAAGTGGCTGAAAAAGCAGCAGTTGCGATTCAAGCTTTCAGACTGGTATAAAGTGACCAGTAAAGGCTTTTGCCTTTCCTGTAGACCTTAAAAAAGGCATTACTCTTTTGGCATCCTTCTAGTATTTTTATTTTCAAGTAGTAGACTTTACATAGCAAGAACTGTTCCTGTTTCAGGAGTAAAAGTACAGGATCTTGTGTATACAGTGTCTATATCTTTTTATATATACATATATGTTTACATATATTAGCTATGTCTGTTGATTTCTTCAGTTAATTAAGAATCTTTTGGCATATCTAAATGATTACACCTCATTAAGAATAGCATCTTACAAGAAAACCTCACCATCCATGTCAATATCATTCCAATTCAAAACCTACTCCACCTCCTGCAGAAGATGCTCCGAGATCCACTAATGAAACCACATCAAGAACTAGGGAACGTGAATAACAGTTTAACAAATACACTACAATGACTGTGCTGAGATAAAGGTCTCCTTTGCAACAGTAAATCATTTAGACTTCTTAAAAAATCCAGTCTCAGTTCCTCTTAAAAGTCTTTTTAATCCCTTTAAGATAGGGAAACCAAAGCAATGAGAAATTAATTTATTCAACCCAGTCTAAGATGAACTTTTATTCTCAGCTCCTAAGCCCATCACAGGATTCCACATCGCCTTTGTAAACAGGAGAGAATACACGCGCAGTGCAGCAAGAGAAAGGGCAGGTGTTAGAAAAAATAAAACCCAAACCCCAAAGAGGTGCACTGTATAAACTTTAAATCAAATACACCCTTCTGTCCTCAAAAGAGGAGGGAAAAAAAAAAAATATCTTGGCTCTCTAACTGAAATCTTAAACTGTTGACTAAACTTTCTGCAAGTTGTGTGCTCACCATACACATTGCTGGATATTGGCAAAAAAATCTGGAAATGCTTATAAATCTGAAATTGCAACATCAGTCCCAAACAGCCAGTCTGCAATCAGAGCTGTTATTATAGAGTCTCGGGCGCTGCTCTACTCCACTGAACAATACTTGGGAATTCAGAGAAGCAAGTGTATGATCCATAACCTTCTATGTGTCCAAATGAAAAAAACTGTTGCCAAGGAAACACCCAAATATCAAAATTGAAATATAGCTCGGCCCTTAATGAGTCCAAAAGGAGCTGTAGGAAGTTTACTCAAGTTCAGCAGAGATTTTGGCTAAATGTGGGGAAGACATTATTAAAAGAGATCCCAGTTCCACGGTGGAGGCAGAAGAAGAAACAGAATACAATTTTGCATTGTAACTGGGTTTAGAGTCCTCTATTACTTTTTTCTCCTCTTGGGACAATTGCAAACACCCTAAATGCAATAAAAATGTGAACATTATTGAAGGAATAAAAAAAAAAAAAAAAGGAAAACATGCATTTGGGGACAAAACAAAACAAAAAGAAGGAAAACTTGTAATGTTAGCACAACGATGCAACCTTAAAAAAAAGGTACAGTTTTCCAAGAACTGCATTTTTCTGACATCTTGTGCATATTGAGGTCCATGGAGACTTCCCATTTTCCACACTCAGCACTTTGAGGGTCAGAGAGGTCAAGGTACCAGTATTCCCAGTGGATCGCTGATAGTTCATCCAGAACAATCAAGCTACTGGCTGTGCCTCCCCCCTCGTTACCGAGCTGACACTGGGGTAGAGAAATAGCCACCACCTCTGCCACTGGGAACGAGAACTCCAGAGGCAAAAAGATTAATTTGAGATAGTCTGTTTCTTTTAGATTTTAGTGGTTTAATTCTTTTAAGTCACAACTCACATCTACCCCCAAAAAATACAAATAAAAGTTTCTACCAATCTGCAGCTGAAGTAACTCCAGCCCAAACCGCTCCTTGGCATCTATGAAAGCCGAGTATGGGAAGTATTTCTAAATTTCTTATAGCCTTATATCATGCAAAATTAAAAACTCTTGTAAGTACTTTGGGACAGGAACTGCCTTTTTTCTGGACCATTCAGAAAGCACCTAAAACAAAGAAGCCAATGTTTGGAAAATTCAGCAATAGCTAAATTGGTCTATGATTCTATGAAAAATACCACCAAACCCAACGTTATTATGCATGTTGAGTCTCTTATTTCCAAGTAAAAACTAAGAGAGGGTTTGCTTGAAAAATTAGGCAAGAAAATTATTTGTAATGAAAGAAATAATGATTTAAGCAAATAGGTATAAGAGCAATCTGTCCTTCTTTTTTCACAAGAAATTGTTTGCATATTTTAACTAAGAATCCATATGAGAATCACTGTTTCTCTTCTCTAACACATGTATTTGTGTGTTCATGCAGTATGTACACTGATTAAATCATTTTAAATATTCCATCCAACCCATCTCTACCTGAAAGAACTTTTAACTTTTTATGCAAAATAACTGAGAAGAGGCACCCAATGCACGTGCATGTTTTTATATTTATCTAAATGTTAATATTCAGAACATGTTGCTAGTTTTGTTCCAAAAGAACTTCCAAAAGAATTAAAAAGAACCCCAAACATTTGCTAACTACCTTACATCAATGTTATTTTTCAAAATAAAAAATTAGGCACGATACAAAAATATATGTATGTTTTTAAAATACCAGCAAGCCATGGATTTGTCTTTAAATAATAATGGTTTCTCATAAATGTTTTTCAGAGTTTACATAGCTACCAATGAAAAGTAAAAACTTCAATTCAGAAAATGAACTGATGCTTCTGGCTTAAATCTTTACAAGAATCTTAAATAATATTTAAACCAATATCCAGTTAAAAAATAGATAAACATGCACACACATAAATAACACATATTATGAGTCAGTTCTGACTTGTTCTTTCTGATTCTAATGAATAAATGCCTCATAAGATAAATCATATTGCATCATGTGTTTCATAAAAATAAATTAATTTTTTTAAATAGGATGTGGTTAAAACTGTTAAATCATTATTGAATATAGTTCTTAAAAACCACATGCAGTTTTTTCCATGTTATTTCCCCACTTCAGAATCAAAATCAGTATAATTTAGCCAATTTGGCAATCTCCCATCATAGACTGCTATTAAACACTGTTCAAGTGCTAAGCTTTCTGACTTCCATAAAGGTTTGTAGGCCCCAATAGATGCCGAATGGCTATTTGACATCTTTAGAAGCGCTCATAATATTCTGGGCAAGAGACTTAGGAAAATGACATAAATTGGGAGTTAGCTGCAAAAATATACAGTCTATTTCAGCTGAACACAGCTATTATTTGGGTACTACTTCTATTAGTTATTAGTTATTCTTATATAGTTTCCAGTGCTTGAAATTTCCAGGCTTTGTATTTTTAAAAGAAAAAAAAAAAAAGGAGACAGAAGTTTACAGGAAAAAAAAATTAGATTTCACCTTGGAAGTGTCTTTGCTAAAAATGTACAGCCTGATTTTTATTCTTACAGTTCTACTGTAATAAGAACCATGATTCTAAGAAGAGAGAAGAAAAAGAAAGGAACAAAAAAAAAAACAACCAAAAATGGTCGTTGCATTCTCTGCAGCTACTGTAAATATTTTATGAATGGATACCTCAGAGCAAAGTATCAAGATAAAAATTCTCTATAATTATTTGTCTAAGATACCAAGTAAGGATTTGGACTTTGCCATAAGTCCTTAATGCAAAGAACTTGTCAACATCAGCTTGTTGAGACATTAAGAGGATTTCTTTAGGTGCCACCTTTTAAACTCCAGTATTAAGCCACAGCTTCTAGTAAATTTACCCTGTGGTAAGCAATTCCAGATGAGTTCCAGTGACAGGCTTCAGTCTCAAGGTACTTATTCATTGCACATTAAAATCTCATGTTCCCAGGACTGGGTTGTTTTCTGACTGATATCCAATTAGGGAATAGAGAAAAGAGGCATTTCCAGAGCTGGAGTTGAACAAAATAACCCAGAGCAGTAACTCACTGATAACCACCGTCAGCAGCCGGTATTTTTTGTTTACTAACAATAAGGGAAGCTGGAAAGAGATTGGAGCAAAAACAGTAAGAGCTCCTCAGAAATAATTGCCCGGTAAAGCAAGGTCAGCGTTTCAGCCACATAACCCTCTTCAAAACAAACTGGAAAATATTTGTAAATACTAAACATTCAACTTCCAGTCCATTTAAAAATCTTTCTTGCCAATCCATACATGAAACACTATCAAGGGCTGAATCTCAGCAACTCAGACCTTTACTGGTTATAAGGAAAACACCATAATAACCATTTCATAGACGGGAAAACGAAGGCTTGGAGAAGTGAACTGAGTAACCTCAAGTCACTGAGGAAGCTTATGACATAGTTCAGAATGGAAAGCAGGCCACTTCGGCATTAAATTTTAACTTCAGATGATCACTTTTCTTTTTCTCTTCCACACCAGACAGACTTATCAGCGCTACTAGAACTAGCACTGGCCTCTGACAAACACTGGATTCCAATGCCTTTCTGCAATGAATTAATACAATACATATATACCAGTATAACAACAAGGGGGGATGCTTTTCTCTCTTCCCACCAGCATTTTTAACAATAAAGCGCATATCAACTTAAGCAGATATAGTAGGTTATCGTTCATATAGAACAAAAGGCTGTATCGATGGCCAGGGAAGGAGGAGCAGGCATCTGGCTTTGCTGCCTAACACACATCAAGCCTTCTTGCCACTGAATCAAAATTGGGAGCTACAGCTGAGTGGCAAGGATCAGAGCCTGGCACCAAAAACGTAAAGATTAGATGTCTCGCTGCTGAATTTAATGAGTACTTTGCTATCTTTTTTTTGCTACCTGCTTTGCTACCAATACGCAGGGTTTCCTAAGTGCCAGGATAGGAGTGGAGTGGAAACAGAATGTCATATCCATTTGGGAGTTGTCAAGGATGGAGCCTCCATGAGCACCTCTGCACGAGAAACACTTGGGGGTCTTCACCCCTATGAGCTCCATGAACAGGCTAAAGAGAAAGCAATCCTGGGATAATGACCGGAAGAGAAGAAGCAGGAGTTAATCTGCCTCTGTCCTCCCCATTTCCTTGTCCCTTTCTTAGTCACCTCAGAAAAATGACTTGGACCCACTGTCACTTTGAAGTCGTAGGCAAAGCACCACAAAGCCCACCCAGCAGCGAAGTCAGTTGTCACAGGCTGGTGGGCAGGTCAGCCCCAGCCCCAGTGTCACCAAGAGTGCCTGTCACTGAACTCGTGTCACGCCATGGAAACCAGAGTGAGTAGTCATGCAGGCATGAATCTTACCTCTCGCTATGAAGGGAACATTTGATAGACAGACAGACAGACATGCCAGAAAGAAACCAAGACACATGTGCCCGAAGCTAAACAAGAGTCAGGGCTGCAGACCTGCCGCAGGAGCACTAAAATAAGAGGTACAAAGCAGGAATCCTCTCCAGCAGCAGCAGCCGTTCCTTTTATGACTGCTAAATGCCTGCCTTTTTCCCTCAGCAATTTATAGTCACGATGGCTGGTGGGAACCAAGATGCTCCAAGTTACTCAACAGAGATCAGGGATTCTACCGACAGATGCCTGTGGTATTTGCCTGGCTAATTTGCTTTTATTATGGCAAAGGAGGCTTCTGTTAAATGTTTGCTGTCTACTTCATGTTTATTATGATGGGAAGGTTTATATAGGTGTTTTTAGAACTTTGTCTACTTTTGTAATGGTGTGGGGTCTATCAATGTTTGTATTAGCCTACTTTCATCATGATGGGAAGGTATGTTTTTAATAGCCTACTTCACTTTAATTATATTGGATACTTTATTTAAGAGGTCCTAACAGCCTCCTTTTAACACATTTGTGTGAAGGCTTTTATATTCAGCTGGTTTTATTACACAGGGAAGTTGTTGCCCCTATCTCTGCTAATACTAAAATCTACATCCATAGACTGTTCCCAACAAGATTTCAATGTGAACTAACCCTTTGCAAATATTTGTCAAGCATTGGTAGAAATTTAAGCATGCCTGGCAATATACTGCACAAACAGTGGCTCTCCATAGGGTTTCCCATACAAACTCAGAAGATAATGTCCTAAAGAAGAAAGAAGGAAAATGGAGTCAACCAGTATAGTATGAAGATGTGGCTCATCACAAAAGTTATCACGTTAAAGGTTATTTTGATAGAAAAGATTGGGAGATCTTTTCTAAGTTCCCAAAGGTGCTTAACAAGTTGGGAACAGAAAATGAACAAAAAAAACCCCAAACTCATGAAGGTTCCTGAAATGGACAACAACAGTGAAAAGGTGAGAAATAGGTCTTGGTGCAGCAAGAAGGCATAATGAAACAGAAAAGGGACTGCACAAGGGTCATATGAAACCACAAACAGTTTTCAAACCCAGAGGGATGCAAAGTTGTAACGATGGGAATGGTTTGAACTTGAGTGGGAAGGAGAGGAAGTTGTAGTAACCCATGTATGAAATGACCAAGTCTCAAACTGGAGAAGAAAGAGGTCAGCTTTACAGAGGGGTCTATAAAGATGTTGAGACAAAAATGGAAAAAGGCAAAATAAAAATGAAGATAAATTGAAGGAGAAAAGCTGAAACTGCTTTCAAGGGCATGGGCACAAATTACCAGATGGAGGATGCTGCCCACAGTTATCAAGAAACAAGAAATTAAGATTTACCTTGAGCCTGTGATTCTTTAGAGTAATGAAACATTAAAACTTTTGGGGAAAGAATCTGACATCATTGTCAGAATAAGAATCAGGCACATTTACCTTGTAAGGCTATTGTTAGAAGCATACAAAGCCACCATAGTAAATCTTGACCATTCAGGGAAACAGCATATGTAAGAGGCACGACAAAGGAGGAATATTTGAGGAAATATAAAGAAAGGATTGCGTAAGGGAAGGAAAACACTGGAACAAAGTCTGAGAAGAGAAAATGAACTAAAGAAAAAAGAGGCTTGACTGACTTTGCAAAAAGCAATGAGGATAAAGATTATACAGAAAGGAGCTGTTGGACAACAGCATCTAACGAGCATGATAACATGGCACCTAACAGGTGGAATCAAAGAGCAGCCAGTCTAATCCATTAAGTTTTACACCCTGATGGGAGGCAGAGAAAGTATCTTAATCCATATTGAACAGATGGGAAAATCTAAGGCAAAATCCAGACCTCTTTTTCCCCCCCCACCTCTCAAGTCACAAACAGAGCAGATCTCATCTATTCCCCGATGTGTCCTTTTCTTCATCTCACTACTTGACACCAGACACGGCAATGCAGAATACCGAGAGGCCCCATTTCCAGTTTCCTCATCTACCAGTTCAGGAATAAGACCCCAAAACTACAGGCACTGCCTTACTTCCCAGGACTACTCATGAAATCAAAGTTAAGCATGTGTTTTAAACATCTCCAGGATCAAGGCTAAGTTAGTAACTGCCTGTTTTCACAAATATTGTTTTACCAGTCAACCAGTAGGAAGAGCACAACACACTACAGCCGTTAGATTTATTAATGTCCCCCATCCAAAGTAGAAAGCCCTTAATAGCCTCAAAATCTCAGTCCCCTGCTGGCATTTGGAGTTACTGACTAATCACAGCAGTGCCTGCAGCACCTTGCACTGTAAAGGAGACTCGAGTCACCATGATACTGCACAAAGCTTTACAGAGAGGGGTTTGCAACAGCATTTTACATCATCTTAGAGGCTTCACGGCTCATAGAGAGCAAGTCATACCCTCATTAAAGGAGGAAACAAGCGGATAAGGTTTCCAGGGGCAGATCCAGATGAGAACACTCAAATGGGACTTTAAAGCAAGCACAAACCCTACCTCAAAGTAGGAGGAGACGTAACATGCGCAAAAGCAGAACAGTCATTAGATCAGAACAACCAGGCAGATCAGCACTGCTGTCCAACGAGGTAGGTGAGGGTTTATTTTTCCTTTTTATTTGATCTAATGTTCCAATTCTGCCATGAAGAGAAGAATTGCGTGTAATACAAAGTGCTTAGCACTAATAAAACCACATAACAATGAGTTTCACAGGTTAACTGTGATGTTCAGCTGAGAAAACAGGACCACTTACCAACGTGCTGCATCCAAAAAGCATCACACAAAATATCCTGTCACCCTGCCCTCAGAACATAATGGGAGAGGGGGAAACATTACTGCCCTCGGAGCTAAAAAATCTGACTTCTGAATGTGGGGCAAAGCCAGGCCTTACAGTCCAAGCTCAAAGGACCAAAAGAGGCTGTGACAGAGCCACGGGATGGCTGGTGGTCAGGCAGCCTCACACAGAGAGCAAAGGAGATGCTGGTGTGTCTGCAGGAGGGTACTAAAACCTGGGCCTGGCTCTGCATCTCCCATTGCCTTGTACCACAGGTACTTGTTTTCACAGTAGTAAAAGGAGCGCGTCAGCCCTTGGCCTGAAGGTTCTAGTCCAAAGCCCACTGACTTCACCAAACCACAGCACACCCTGTGGCTCTGTTATTACTGTTTGTAACACACAAGCAGCAGGAGGTCCCAGTCAAAGCCAGGAAGCTTACTGGGCTGGGCACTTAACCACAGACACTCTGAAAATCTCAGTAGGTGAGAAAGAGATGAAAGGGTGGAAGGTGTCCCGGCCAGTCCGTCGCAGACTGGTCACACAGTCAGGAACACAACATTTATTTCATCAGCTCCCTGCCTCAACAAGAATATGCCACCTATGAAAAATCGTATCAAACCATTTCTGATGTAAATGCTTTTCATCAAATCTTTTTCTTCTGAAAATTCTGCCCCCCCCCCCAATCCCCATCTGAGCACCTGTATCACCATTTTCCTTATTTCACCAGATCTAACCCTGGCTTTTCTTACTGATGAAAGCTTGGGTCCATTTGCCCAGTTTGACTCTTGACTTTACAAAAGTTGAACATCAGTGGTTCCTCTTACTTTACTACAAGATGGACCATATAACACCCAAACCAAAAGAAAACTATAATTACATCCAAAACCAAAACCAAGAGAAAAGGGCACAAAATCAGATTTACTTATTGAAAGCTTTGTTTTAAATAAAAACAACTTAATTAAAAAAAAAAAGAAACAAAAGAAACACACAGGAAAAACAAACACAACCCCCACCCCCAAACTAGTATATGATGAAAACTGGTTAAAGTCACACTGGTGAACATTTCACCTGCAAAGAGGAAGGCAGGGGTGTACGTTTGTTTGTGTGTACGATGGGAAGAAGAAAAATTATAGCTCTGAGTAATGTGCACTCATACACACTAAGTAAAAGCAAACCCCTCATTTCCTCCTCTGCACTGAAACACAGTCAGACACTCCCAGTCCCAGGAGTGCCACCCCCATGGACCACCAAAATAAAGCAGAACAAAGGAGGCTCATTTAGACCATATTCAAGGAAAATATCTTGTTTGCTAATCATCTTTCGTTTTGGAGGCGGACATCAGCTAAAAAATCTGTGCTTTACTGAGAAGTTGCAGAGTGGGAGATGTTGGTTTCTGTTTTCTTGCTTTGTAGGTGAGAATGGGGCAAGGGAGGAGAAGGAAAATTCAGACATCTTTATCCTAGCAAACACAATCAGCAGGGCTGTTCCTAACATTGCTAAAAAGAAAAAAATATTAACATTTCACAAGTTCCCCTTGTGGCCTCCCTTGCTCCTCCTTCTCCATCAAAAATTCATAAAGGGAATCAGCATTCTTTACCGAATGGGTCCCTGAGGTGCCATAGACCTTGTTGGAGAGAAAGGCTATAAATATCGAATTATACACCTCATGGGAAGAAAGGGTTGAAGATTCAGCTTCAAACCCACTGCATTGTCCCCAGGGGAACTCACTCCAGACTCAAGGTCCAGCATGGCAAGGAAATGGGTCAAGTGTGTCAATTTTGAGATCGCTGACCTTTGACACCTTTAATGATGCCCGGAGTCCACCTCCTTGACGTCCTGCTGCCCCCTGTGCACCACAAACTTTCCAAAGCCCCTTCAAGTCAAAAAATAAATAACTGAGTCAAGCAGCATCAAGAAGCTGTGCTAAAGGCTACTTCACAGATGTTTCTGGCCCATTAAGGCAAGTGCAGCCCTCAGATTTTTGGGCCTTCTTCGCTTATCTCTATAGCGCTGCAATACAGTGAAATCAAGGGCAGCCACATTCTGACTGTCAAATCCTCTATGGAGGCTTTGTAGGTAAAATGTAAACTCCACACTATTAGACTGTACAAGACTCAAAAACAAGTGACTTGTCTTTTTTCTTTCTTTTAAAAGTATTTCCAATGCAAGCTGCAGTAAAAGGTAACAGGTGTTAAATAGTTAAAAAGCAAAACAAGCACCTTAAAAAAATAAAATAAAATCAATAAAAATTGTGTCTGTAGGCACAATCCAGCAAATATTTACTACTGAGACACGGGAAGTCAGAAAAGCTGCCTCCAGCTCAGCATCTCCAGGATCTGGCCTCTCCCCACATTTTTCTCATCTTAGGGAAAAGCCACTCATCTCCAACAGCAGAGAAGAGAAAGAAAAACATACTCCTCTACACAAGCCACTCAGTGCATCATCACTTACACCACTGCAGTGTAGTTCATCTTCACAGACTTGGAAGAAAATACAGGTGAAGGAATATCTTCAAGTAGTGCAAGCAGAAGTAGGAGTTACTGGCCTCCTATAGAAATGCAATCACACACGGGCTGGAATGCATTTAAACAGAGCTAGGTCCTAGCACAGAGGACAGATGTTATTCAATAACCTCGTAAGGAATCATAGGTAGGAAAACACAACATCCAGTTCCTAAACTGGGACCTGGCTAAGACATCAGGGACAACAATTCCTCTTCCAAAACAAACCATCATGGTACTGTAATGATGCAATATATTTTCAGCATAAAATAAAAATAAAATAAGGCTTAATGCACTGTGGTTCCCTGGAAACACATGAAAAAACCCAATCTACTGCAAACCTGTCTTCTACCAAGCCAGCCACCATCTCCCCATTAGGCACTGGGGTGCAAGCTAGTGGGGTTTTTTTCTTCTGCAGTACAAATTCAACAGGCAAGTGGTGCTTGTAAACCCTGGAAATGGCCCAGGAATCTCTGATCCTGGAATTTACTGAAGAAAAGATGCAAGATTCAGCTTCCAGGGCTGAGTACAAACACCACTAATAATCTGGCTCACAGGTCACCAGCAACACAGTTGTACTGCAGGAAATTGTCTTAGACAACATCATTCTAATTTACAGCTGCTGTCATTAGGATGAACTAAAAGGGAAAAAGATGCCACAGTGACATGGTTAAGACACAATATTACAATTCAGAAATGCCGGGTTCCATTCCCAGCTCTGCTGTAGAGTCCCAACACAGCCGAGTGAATCAACCCCATAGCTCTGCTCCAGATCCTCAAAAGCCTGCTCCTAATCACAGCTGGCTTTCTCAATGGTAACGTAACACCAGTAATCAAGAGTAACAAAAAACAACATTTTGCTGTTGTAATTAAACATATGCATATGTATTTTTTAAAACTGAATGAAAGTCTGTGCTGCCTTTTCTTTAACATCTTCTGTAGTCCAGCTCTCCTCTTGTGAACTGGTTTGTCCTTTAGGAAAGAAAATTTCCAAGCCCCCAAAGTATTTCGGTGCTGCAGGAACGAAACTCGCCTTTATAGTGGGTCATAGGACTTGACTACCCAAAAGAGACAAATTACTACTATAAAGGTAAAAATAATTTAAAACCTCAAGAAATATACTGAGCTAGAAAGGGTTTCTTCCTCACACACACCTCTGTCTCCAACTTGGACAGACTCTCTCTTTATATTCCATTGAAAACTCTCTGCCAGGCCAGCTCATATAAAAGTATAAATCCCATTTATCCACCATCTCAGGGGAAAACAGGTTGCTTTGGATAAGCAGGGTCAGAGATGGTGGGAACTGTGAGCCTCCCAGCACAGAAAAGGCCATGCTCCAGGTCCCCACCCCTGAGGCACAACGAAGAGAAGACCAAAACACTTTGCTGACTGGCTGGATTTTTAAGAGATCGTGCTCCAAACAAGTGAAAAAATTTAGTGGGTGTACGTACAGAGATGCAATGCACTCCCCTCTGCAGTCCCAGGGATACAGATAAATGTCTGTTAACCCTCTTGCTCCCAACCTTAGGCCAGTGAATGTAATGCTGAAAAAAACAGATGACGGTTGGTCCTTGTTTCTTCCCAAGTCGGGAACAAGAGAGGCCGCAGCCAGACAAATAAACTGTCTCACATCCAGGCTACCTCTACTGACCTCGTGTCATTCTGAAACTACCACAATATGTTACTTAGTTCTACTGCAACCCTTACTGCATTTATGCATACCGATTAATAGTTTATATGTCATTTCTGTGGGATCTTACAGTTATTTTTTTGCAGGGCAGCAGAGGTGAGAAGGGGAATGTGAGGGAATTGTGCTCGCGACACCAGAAGGGAAACACCCTCCAAACTCATCACCATCATTTCTCCTGGCCTCTTCCAGTCTGAAAGCACTGGAATTTTTAGCCCACATCCAACATTTACATCCCAGTCCCACGTAACGCTACACAGTCTTTATGCAGAAGAGCACATTGACAGGTCAAAAGCAGCCCCCCCTGCACTCATCTGCATTGGACCTGCGACCTGTGCAGACGTGATCCAAACCACACGTGTCCCACGTGCACCATCCTGCACATTGTACACAGGGAATAAGGTGTGTTGTGAATGCCTCAACTCACTCCACTTGCACCATGAAGCCACACTTTCCATGTCTGCTTAGTCAGAACTGCTAGAAATCTTTGCAGAAATCCAGAAAACTGGTATAGTTACAGCTCTCTCTGCAGGACAGCAGACAGTGCTTTAAAATGCACGAAGATTTCAGAGACACCTATAGAGGAGATAATTTTCTCCCCTGTATGCTGGGGAAAGAACAGAACAGAAAAAGGTAAGTAGACTCACCAATCATCACCAACGCAGAGTAGTTGTGGATACAGCAAGGTATCCTGCCTCTACATCTTCCCATCCTTAAAAGATTATAATGTGATGCATGCCACATGCAGGACAAAATTTATCTGCAGATAATGTTTATGTAGGTAACATTTTAACATTTCAACATCACAGATCAGAACTCTAATGAGACCTTTTAGCACAAAGCCCCAACTTCCTCCCTTCTCCTCTGTGACTTCCAGCCACCAAAACCCCATAGCCCTGTGTCTGGTCAGACCCACGGGACTGGGCTATACCTTTATCTGCGTCCAACCTTGTTCCCCCTCACAGGTAACATGAACACAGGCCGCTCAGGTCACACACTGCTAGGTTTAGACTACACAACCACATCACATTTTTATTGAAAACAACAACAAAACACACACAATGCAAGTTTTGTCTAAGAAATTCAAGGCCTGTGGCAAATTATTTGACTGCATGCTGGTTTGGTTGTACAGGTACAAGCTGGGAAACAGAATGCAATATAGAGTTAACAGAGATTTATCAGCTCTCAGAAGAAAAAGGAAAGCAAGTTGACAGGACACAAGCTATTTATGAAAGGTATCAAGAGTAAATCTAGTCAGCCCTGTTCAGTAAAAATTCAGCAAATCTTGCTTTACACAACTGAGCTAAACAAAATCAATTCCCCAAATAAATATTTCCTATCTTTATATCATCTAAATATGACAAAATTAGATTTGGGCCTCTAAACAGTCTTCTCAGTTCTGAGTACTTCCCAAAGGCAAAGGTGCCTTCTAAATTACCACTTCCCACAAGACATTTACCATATCAGAGAGAAGCAGAAGTGGGGCAACATGATAGATATCAACGGGAATTCTGAGTATCTAGAAGAAAGAACAACCTTATAGTCCAAGCTGAATTGTATAGCTTAAGCCCTCCTTTTAATTATAGCCCCAAATGGTTCAGGCGTGGATAGAAATGAAGTACATGGAAGGGATCCTTTGCATATCCGTGGAATAATAATGAATATTTGCAGTCTCCTGCATTCACCTATAAATCAGCTCGCAGATAATTCATTTAACATTCACAACAATAGATACAGGTTTACCAAATGTAGGCCTCATTATACCCATGAGCAAATGGAGATACACAAAGTTAGGTGTGAAACTCCAAGGATCTAAAGTTACAGAATTTAAGCGGCTTGTCTGCTAGTTCGGATTAGTATGAGAGCCCACATTCAAGACGCCGAAGTCCTCCCTATTATTTGTTTGAAGGCCAGACAGGAGAATTCTCTGGGGTGACCCAGCGGGGAAACGAGAAGCAATTAACAACAATTCGGCTCACTTTCTCTGGGTCTGGTGTGTGTTCCAGGCAGCTTCGGAACCAAAGCATCACCCTTGGAAAGCAGAACATGGCTGTATCGAACCAAAGGCGCAGGTTACAGAAAGAAATAAATATTTGTAATAGAGAATAGACCAAAATTTTAAATCTCTCATGCCAACATTCTTTGCAGAATACCGAGTGATTTTGTTGAAAAGTTTACCATACAACTTCAATTTTGTTAAGTCAAAGCAACTTAAAGCACTGAAACAGTATTATTTGCTTGCAATTTGCTAAGAACATCTCTCCACTTTGATCAAAGACACATTTTAAGAACACTGTCATTTATGTAAACTCATCTTCCGTGGACAATTCATAACTGCCCTGTTTTCTTCTCTTTTGCTTATAACACTTCCCACGTTGTGTTTCAGAGTGTCATTAAATGCCCTTTTATTGCTCCCTCGTTGTAAGTACCTGAGTATTAACCAGAGCTTCAAGATTTACAGCCTATTTTAAACTCAGATAATGATGTTTAATTTGTTATTGGCTGTGTAAAGGTTAACAAAGAAATAACTCAAACTATTAGCAAAGGAATAACACATCACGACAGGACAATTAAGAGCTATATCTGGCACTGCATGAGAAGATTGATCTCATTTCAAAAGCAGTTCAATGATCTGAAGATTATTATTATTTTTTTCTACTATGAAGATTGTGAGACCCTGGCCCAGGTTGGCCAGAGAAGCTGTGGCTGCCCCATCCCTGGAGGAGTTCAAGGCCAGGTTGGAGGGGGCTTTGAGCATCATGGTCTGGTGGGAGGTGTCCCTGCCCAGGGCAGGGGGGTGGAAGGAGATGATCTCTAAGGTCCCTTCCAACCTGAACCATTCTATGATGCGCATTCACAACCCATGGAGCACAAGGATAACAGGCGAGTTCATCCTTTATGTATCGAGTTGGTTTTCATCAAGAAACTTGTATGAGTAACGTGCTGACAGACAAGCTCTCACAAATCTACCTGTGAGGTTTGAAAGCAGTTTCTGCCCTCAGCAGTCCATACTCTCCTTCTCGGGGGGTTACCTCTCTCAGAGCTGAGCTGGCAGAACGCAATAAGCATTTACCCCGTGCTGCCTGCCTGTGAAAGCCAGCTAAGCTTAGCTTGAACACACCTTCAGTGATGCATCGAGCTATGTCTTCGTCCATAACTTGAGTAAGACGCAGGCACACTTCACTCTACCAGCTCCCCAGTGAAAAAGAGGCACCATCTGAAACTAATGTACTGTAAATAAACACAAATCAAAGCCCTAAGTGAGAAGATTTCAAACTGATTTTATAGCACTGCTCCAACTGTACCCCAAGGCCTTGCTTTTAAACTTCATTGCAGCAGACTCCACTGATGACATGTTTGGCTGGGGTGGGGAAGGAGCCTTGTTTTATTTAAATTTGTTGTACTGTTACAATCGTTCTCATGCAGATAAATCTCTTTTTTCTCATCCTTATTCAGGCCGTTGGGCAATTGCCGGAAACGCTTTTTGGAAGAGTTGGGGAGAGGTTATTGGATGTAGGCCCAATGGCTTTTGGAAAAACAGAGTAGAAAACATGCAGAATTCATGGAACAAAGACAAGCAGATGCTGCTTGAAAAGATGGTTATATTCTTATGTCAACAAATTAGTACATGAGTGGCCAAAAAGCCCACACAGAGGTAACACAAGCAAACGTGTCCTTAAGACATTGAAGGGAAAACACAAACTCTCCCTGTAGAATCTACACCAGCAAACATACCTCCAGGACCCAACTGAGCAATGCAATCAAGACCAATTCCCATAAACTTTGGATCAAGGCTGTGGAGTGGCCAGGCACAAAGTGAACCCAGGTCTTGAAACTCCTGCAGCTGAATATTTTTTTTTTTTATCAAATCCTTGCATTTAGAAACAGTTGCAAACCATCTTCCACAGGGCTGAAAAATATGGATGGCATTGAAAAAACCTGGATTCTGCAACTTTGGCTCAAACAACATCCATTTTATTTCCTTAAACACTTACCCACCATTGGAGCCAAACAGTGGTTCATTCAGTACCCCCCCAACCACTGTTTGGGAGAGGAACAGGCCTCCAGCTGGTATAAAATGGAATGTGACTTCAACAGCTTTAAGACTATTTCCACCAAGCCCAGGGTCAAACTTTGTATTCTTTTTAACACCCCTTTCTTAATTTTTTTCTACTGCAAGCCCTACCTCCATATCTTTTCTGACACTTCTGCCCAAATTTTACATTTCTTGGCTCCAAACTTGCAAAAACATTTGGGGGTGAGGGTGGAGGGGAGTATACTTTCCCTGTAGGATTTTAGCATAAATTCTAAGCAGTTTTATTAAATTCAGCGGAACCTTCCCATCCTACCCTTCCCCCACACTTTTTTTTCTCCTCTTTTTCCCCTCCTCCTAACTCTTACCACATGTTGTAAAGGCCAGACATGAGTCAGACCAAGCTCCTTAAGCAGTAGGGGGGGAGGGAGGAGGTGGCAGAGCGGAGGTTACTCTATCAGCTCCAAGAGGGGCCATTTCCCAGACTGCCCATTCCACACTCCAGTGCTACCTCAGCACAGCACCAGTGCCGGCAGCAACACAGATACACCCATTAAAAATATTCCTACCAAGCTGCTGAAAATTGAGGACCAACAAGAAATTCATAAAAGCAGTATGCAAATTGTGGAATTCATTCATTTATTGGCCAGTAAATTTCTAGTGGGTCAGCATGTCCTAAATGACGATCAGCTGAGCGGGTTTGGTGCACAGGTTCCTGGCTGTTCTCAGACCAATGCCAGAAACGGAGACCGAGGATGGAATAAATCTTATGAGCTACATCACAGTTCCATATTGAAACAAGGGGACATCTAAGCCAATCCACAGCTGTGAGCCTTATCTATTCTCTCCCACTGCATTTGTGTTTGATTTGCTCAACTTGGTCTTGCACCCTGCTGCTAAGAGGACTTTTCCAGCAGCTCTGCCAAACACACAGTCTTCAGTCACAGGTGTTGCCACATCAGACACATTTGACCCTTCAAACCCTATGATGAGCCCTTCTAGAAAATGCTGCAATGCATGATTACAGAGTATTGATTAGCTTCAGACCTCACCAAGCAGTCAGCCACATCCTTCCTAAAATAGAATTCTCTATTCTCAATATCACATCCATACAGAATACTTATAAACCTTGCTAATCATGAATTCTGCAATACTGACTGGGAACGAATGCCAGAGGCCAGCTATACTCCAAATAATACTATTTCTTTCTTTGTCTGTGGTCTTTCCATTTTATTGAATATTCTCTTTGCTTCACTTACAATAAACTATGTCCTTGTTCCATGCCGTGTACTATTTTATATTACTTCGTGTTATTTTTGTATCCATTTCCACTTCTACAGCGTTCCTCTAGGATGAAACATGCAGCTCATTGTGCTGTAGGAGACTCATCGGAAGTTTCAGGCAAGACAGAATGTTTATCCAACACTCTTCTATTTTCCCTATGTCAAAATGTTCCAGCTTCCAACAACATTTTTCAGTTACGTTTGATTTTTGTTGTTGTTGTTGTTAAGTCATCACTCCTGAATTTCAACAGATTTCTAATCCATTCCAGTCAGTTTCAGTGAGGCAAACGGGCAGTTTAAAGGCCCATGGATAAGTGGAAGTGATGATTTTTAGATTATAAAGTGCAATTCAGTTGGCATTAGATATTCCAGTGGTAGGAAAATCCCCAGGAAATAGAATCATCCAGATGGATTTCCTGCAAAGCCAGTTCAAATATCTCTGCATCATATTTGCAAGTGCTTCTGGATCTGGGAGGACTCACTAACTTCGTTGTGTACCACACAGGACACAAAGAGTAGGCTTAGGCCTGAAAGCTGGGCTGTCACGTCCACACAGCCCTGCATCCAAGTATGTCCTTCCAAATCTAGAAGTGCTGGAAAATATGATGCCGAAGTCCAAGTGGCTCTGCTGGAACCCATGTAGACATATATGCAGTGCCTTTAATACCGCTTCCAGATCAGCGCTATCCTTGGCCCAGCAGGATTTCTGAGCTCTGTGCTAATGGAACAGCTTACCAGCAAACCAGATAATCTCCCTCACAGATATAAGAACCAACCACAGACAGTGCTATATTAAAAGACAAACTGCCAATTTCTTGATTAAAGGAGACCAGGGTTTCAGTATCCAGCAGCAGAAGTTCTATTACCTACTGCGTTTCTCCCTAAGGCCAGCAAAGACCGCATAGGAACAGCGCGTAAGATTTTTGCTGCTTCTAGGATATTGGTGTTAAAAAAAATAAAAAATATATTGATGAACTACTTTGTCATTGTTAACAGCATTGCTGACAAACTCACAGCAGGCCCACTGAGAGGAAGACAGCAGCGTGTCTACTGAATGCCTGTTGTAGCTGAGACATGTGCTCTGAATTAGGCAAGGTGTGTAAATTATGACAGCCAGCGCTCTTTAGAGAATGCCCAGGTCTGAAGGATTCTGGTGCACTTTTGTTGTTGCTGCTGCATTTCCCCGTAGTTCTTCTCTCAAAAGAAACCTTGCTCCTTGGAGAGAGCATTAACAGGCTCCAGCTCCTGAAGTGTCATTTGACAGAAATAAAATTGAAATGCTAAAAAGAAACTCTACTTTCCTTTCCTTATTGCATTCATTATTTTATTCTCTCTAACGGTAGCTTAACCTCAGAGGAGAAACAACAACCACACTGGGGTGGAGGAGATGGGGGAGGAGAAAGGATGAGACAGACAACCAAAAAAACATGGTTTTCCTTACAGAAAATCATGCATGAAACTGGCACCCTGTTAACATCTGGGAAGACCTCGCCAGCAACACAGGCTGCCAGATGGAGCCCAGAAAGCTTCATTTGCAGGAATGCCCTTACCAGGGCAGCAACTCTTAATGCTGCATCCTCACTGATGTTATTTGGGGGAAATCTGGCTACACCGCACGTGGTCCTTAAAACATTAACACTGAAAGAGACCTTGAAAGGACATCAGCTCTTTCTCCTGCCTTCAGGCCCACACTCAGAGAGGGCTGATATTTGACGAACTGGTCCATAGACAACAGAGGTGGCAGCAAAGGAGTGAGATACCAAACCTGTAGGCTGGCCAGTATCTGTGTAAAACACAATCTAGAGGAAGAGCTACAGCTTTCTGCTGACAATGCAGAACAGACACATGGAGGGAGCAAATAAGCAGACTGATTGTTATAAGAAAGGTGGATTTTTCTCTGACTGAACCTGCAGCGTTTGCTTTGTTGACCCATTTCAGTGCCTGGGCTACAGGCATTTTGTGACAAGATGAAGAGCTTGACCGTCTAGAAAAGCAACACAAAGTTAAAACCAAACTTCTCATCACAAAGAACTATGTAACCCTTTCAAGATGAGATTATTGACCTTTCCTTAAATTTCAGCCTTAGCATATAGTCTCATATTCTACAGACATATGTTCCAAATGCACAGATCGAAGTCCTAATCATAGATTAATTTTGGCACCGTGAAGCTGGCTATTTTACACTTTCAAAAGCAAAATCCATTAACTCAATTCAAATGTTGTAAAGAAGGTGGTTCTTAATGAAGAAAGATGTGCTGAAATGAGCACACAACCATCAAAACGGTAAGCTAGTAATGAAAAAATTAACTGAGAATTTTTAATACTACAATAGACACAAATTAAATTAATTGAAAAAACGCTACTAATCAATCCTACTCTTTCATGTCCTGCAATTTTATCTTTGTTTTTGTCTCCAGATCCCCAAACCCTTTTCAAATTCTCTATGAAAAAAAATCCAAAACTGTCATAATACAGTTATCTCCATTATTAGTTCTGCTCCTGCCAGGAAATGTTTTGACCTCAAGAAGTATTGCAGTGCAACTGTTCACCCTCTTCAAGGCATTTATTGGCAGGAAAAAAATGTTGGTTTTATTCCTTCCAATAATTGAAAATACACTTCCAAGTTCAAAGAGCTTCTTGCTAAGAGAGGAAAGTTTTGCATAAAAAGTCTAAAAATTAATAGTCACAAACACAAAGTACCAGCCAACTTCCAACTGTTTCTCATTGCCACCATCATCGTTTGAGTGGAAGTTTCCTTCCATCAGCCTAAGTATAGAGGGGCTGTTTACTGAAAACAAAAAGACTCCGTGAAAGGTTTAACCATCACAAAATACTGTTTCCTCTTTCTGTTGAGCTAAACTTCGTACTTTGGCTCTGAAAACATGGTGCCTCTGTTCCGTTCAGCGCAGCAGCATGTGGGAGGACTGGGTGGTTCAGTGCAGTCACAGTCATTTCGATCCCATTCTGCTGCAATGTTCAGAAATGTTCTCATTTTGATATAATTAGTGTTTTATTGCAGGGAAAATTAACCCAATGAAACTTTATCAGCTGTTTAATTAATACTCAGTTTGCCAGTGCTTTTTGCCAGATATCTGTGTTGGACTTGTTCATTCAACTGCTACTACAGGGAATGAGCCCAAAATGCCAACTCACCACTGGTGCCCCCAGTGAAGAACACATTAACTCACGTCTTTCCAGTCAGCCAAGATGCCCCTCGTGGCAGATCAGAGGAGGACACAACTGAGGAGCTATCACGATAGATGAATGATTTCTGGTGTCCGTTCTACAGTGTTCCACAAGTCACAGCTACAGCATCAGATACAAACCCACCTCTCCCCTTAGGACCTAAAGAGCAAATGTGGAGACAGAGGGACAGCAAGGGAAGCTGTATCTTCTGTTTGGTCACCACTCCTAACCAACCTGACACTATATCTAAACTAGTATCTACCGCTAGTTCCCCCCAGTTCTCTTTAATGCTTCGATATCTAAACATCTTCCAGTCATGAATACGTACAGTCAGTAAGCCGGGGGAGCGTAACTGTCCTCCATTTCACCAGTGAAACACAAACCACCTGAACTGGAAAGAGAGGGAACAGGCTTTCTGTGCTCAGTCTGAGACAGACAGGCTCCTGGGGAGGTGCTGCAGCACAAACTACACAAGCTGTACGCACTCACCTGCTGAAAGATTCTCATCTGCCATGAGTCAGCCTTTACTAACACCACCTCAGTGACAGGGACCTGAATGAAGTCCCCAAACTCCAGCCCTGTGACTCACCCACAAGACACCCCCTTCCAATATGGGCTCTTGTTATTCCCAACTTTCCTCTCTCTATTTCAGGCCTAAACACATCAGGTGTCACCATCTGGGAACAATGGGGAGATTGAGTCATTTCTCCTTTGGAATGGAACTGCGGAGCACCAAGGTCTGAGAGCAGGCACCGCCGAAGCGCGTGGTCGGAACCAGCCCTGATACACATCCCAGTCACAGCCGAGTATTGGGTGATGACATTCTGCAGTGGGAGGTCACAGAGCATTCATATCCTTCCTTCTAAAATCACATCCTGCCTTCCCTGTCACAACAGATGGGCTACAACATTCCTACCTGCTCACCAAAGTAGGCGGCAAATCCAAAATAGGATCCCATAACACATTTCCACAGACTTTCATCACTGCTCACTCCAACTTTAAGCCCTGATATTACTGTTCTGGTTTAACAATCTGAAATGTCTTATGACAACGAGAGGGGCAAAGAAGGGTCTGCTCAGTACCTAGATCAGGCTGAAAAACTGCAAGTCACATTTTGCATAAATTAAAGTCGTAATTGAGAAATATGAACATTTGGATTATTTTTCTTTCACAATTTTCTTCTTCTCAGTTAGTTATGGAATCTAATTGAAGGCTTCTAATTGAAAATAGTCAAGACTGACTACTGAAATTGAAGCAAAAACATTAAATTACTTGGTTAAGCCAGAAAAGGAAACTGTATTAGATATTAAGATTACAACTCCAGAGTTCCTGGCTTATGCTCCTCTGGTTAGTCTGTCTTCCCTTGCATTGGAGTTACCAGCACTGTCCCATCTCTTCAGAGGAGCACGGCCACATCCTACAGAAGGCATTTTTACTAATGGCTGGAGTGATAGCAGAACATTTCCTGTAATGATGCCTATAAAATACCTCTGTGATTGCAGCCACCAGCACTAAGAGCAAAAGACAGAAGCTGACACTAAAAACATTTTAAAGCAGAACAACTGGTCAAGTAAACTTGTGCAAAAAGAGGCCAAACAGCAGCTTCACAGGGGGAACTAAAAAAGAGCTCAGCTCAGCAGTTCTTACTGGCACAGTCTCACGAATCACAAGAAAGCTGCTGGGAACCAGCACGGTGTATTATTGGCAGGACGCAGCTGGGTGGGAGCGTTGGGGGGGAAAGGCTCAGAAAGAGAAATACGAAGAGACAGCCCATTCAACGCAGTCTCTTATCGGTGCGAGGGGAAAGAAGAAAAAAAAAAAAGTCAGACAGGACTTCCTTAGGAATGAGTGTTCAAAATAGAAGGCCAAGCCCCAATTCTGAGAAGAGACAAAGAATTTGGCAATCCTACACAAACTCCTTATGAGATAGAGAGCACCCCATGGGGAGAAGGGGGGGTACACAGCACGTAGGAGTAATAACCAAATGGGAAAGCTTGTCTCTGTGAAAAACCACATCGCATCCAACTCACCAGGCCGTTACAACAGGTAAAGGGAGATGTAATATTATCATTGTCTAGCCATAACTCTAGAAATACATTGCGACTTGACAAATTCTTGAAGGAGAAAAAAAAAACCAAAACCCAGCCGTGAGTGTCTGCTGTTATTGGTCTAATGAGCTAACTCTGAAATACGAGCTAAAGACAGCTCCCTAGTGGCTGCCGCCTTCTCCACCGACCGAGAGCAAACCTCTTTCAGAGTCCATCAGTGCAAACCGTTGCTGACAGCTTGGGACTACACAACACACAGATTTATTTCACAGACAGCCACAGACAGGAATTTAGCACCCCGAGCTGGCCTCCTGCTTAGCAGAGAAGGTGTTAAAATGCAACCACGCAGAGGCCGGGGGGGGGGGGGGGGGGGGGGGGGGGGGGGGGGGGGGGGGGGGGGGGGGGGGGGGGGGGGGGGGGGGGGGGG
>JAOTQQ010000015.1:2536185-2572519 GCA_026546715.1 Gallinago undulata | reverse complement strand
CCCCCCCCCCCCCCCCCCCCCCATATCCCCTGAACAACAACAACAAAAAAATATATATATAACAACCACCTAGAGAAGGAAATCCAAGGAGCCCACCAGCTGCTCCCAGTGCCAACCAGGTTCAGCTGCAGCGCCTCCAAAACCCCCAAATATTTTGCATGACCTTTCATCTTACAAATTAATTTATTTCCAAACAGCATCCAACTCCTTTCGTACCTGACAGCTTGTAATTACCAAACTCACATAAAAAGATTTAAAGGTGGAAAAACTGAGGAGTCATATACTCTGCTGATATTACCTAACCTGAAGGATTTCTCTTTTTTTTAAAACTTTGGTTTCAACTTCTACAATGTAAGCCTTTATTATTACCGTTTCCCCACAAATTTGCTTTTAAAGATTAAAAAAGGATTTGCCAAGTTTCACATCATTTCAGTCTAATAATGTGTTGATAAATCAGGGGTTGAAAAAACAGGTCAAGCTCATCAGGGCAGGTTCTCACACACACAAATATTTATAGATACATACAGAGAAACTTCATTTCTATTAACACAACCATGAAAGCTCTGAGAGATCCCCAAAACTTGAGGAAGTTTGATACAGTTGACAGCGTAGTTAGTACTGATTAGATATACAAATCTTGCCTGCTCACACGTCATGCTCCTATTTTTAGGTTTTTAGGAAACAAAGGGCCCTTATTAATGGCTATCTTCTTGTTCGGGAAGAGGGGAGGGGAATAATTCTGTTTATATTTCTCAATCATCCTGCTGGTTTTCACACAAAGCACTAAAGCAATTACACTGGCTAGTGCACTAGATGAGAGATTTAGCAAACATCATTAATATTATTATTCATTTACTTAATTTACTTCTTCCAGTCCTAGAGACAGCACACGGAGGATCTAATCCATCCCTCTGCTAGCGATGTAACTCCCATTAATGTTGGACACCTGCCTTCAGGGAAGCAACGCATCAAGTTACAGCAGGGGAATATATTAATAAAATACAGCAAGAGATCCCTCAGCAGGGCCACACAAGGGAGAGCACTGGATGACCTCATCGAGATGGAAAAGACCTAACTTTTAAAAGTGATTCCATTGACAAAGCAGTCCCAAAACTAAGGGTTCAAAGAGAAACACACCCCAAGCACATTCCGAACAATATAGGTTAAATTTTCTCTTTGGACACTGACAAAAGATTCTTCAAATTGACTTTATTCTCTCTCCTGAAAAGAGGTCACTAGTGTTATGTGCCATTAGAAAAGATTATTTAGAGCAGATTTCTTAAATTCAAAAGCAACAGGCTAGAAATGGCTTCATTTTCAAAAGCTCTTAAGAGCCAGCAATTTTTTTAATGTCAACTGCTGTCTTTAAGCAGATTTTCCCAAACCAGCTATTATATTTGGACTATAATTTTCATTATAAATTCTTGAGCAACACAGAAGATCTCAGTCTAAGTAGTGACAGGGGAGCTAAAGCTGAAATTTTTAACATTCAAAGCCTTAGTCCATAAGGAGACCAGCTTCAGAGAAAGTTTCCATGTACTGGTTAAGAGACAGTCTGCAACCAGCAACAGTAAGATTCAGTCTTTAACAATGCTGTCACACATGTACAAATCAAAACCTTTCCTGGTGTCACCATGAACAACAGCCTGAGATGGTCTCCTTACCATTCAATAAGAAGCCCGTAGCCTTTTAGTGCTCTAAGGGATTTCTGATGCATGTTAAGAAACTCCCTTCCTGGCCCAGAGTAACCAGGCACTGCATTAACCAGATTGCTCAACAGTGACAAAGTGTATTCGCATTCCAAGGTGAAATCTATTAAGGGGAAAAGATGAAGTGTGATATTTCAGTGCAGACAAGGTGATCAGATAATGACATTATCCTACACAATACAGGATATGGTTACCATTTTAAACTGAACTATTTGTTTACTCTCTCCTCCACCCACCTACCAAGTACATGACACTCCAGATTTTAACACAAGATACAGAGGTGAACATCAGGGGTAAAGCTCTGTGCTGCTCAGGGCTTGGGTTAGATAAGCATCCAGCTAAAGCCTAGGAGTTTGAAAAATCAGATAGGGAATCTCCTCAATATCAGCTCTTCCCCTTTTTTAATCCTTCCCTGTTTCTCGAAGCACATTTACAGCCATTTAGGTATAGTAATTAGTTTATGAAGAGGCTCAGTCGAAGAACCAGGATACTGGCCAAGACAAAAGCCTGAAAATAAGACAGACCATAGATCATGACAGCAGAGAGGAGGGTTTGCTGTGCTCGCTCCCAGCAGAGGTGGAGAGGTTGCTGGGCAGAGAGCACTTCACCAGGACAGCTTCTGTTGGTGCTATTCTCCCCAGGTTGAGTTTTGACCCTCACAAAACCCTATTCTTTTCTACTCTCTTCCTTTGTAGCTCTAGTGTTTTTAGGATTTAGGATTCTAGTGTTTGCTACAGTCTGACAAAATGATCAGAGCAATAAATGGAATTCCTTTGCTACATTGATTTTTAGATGAGATTCTTCTCTCATGTGTAGACTGAGAAGAGCGATGAACTCAGGCCATTAGCAAAGGCTGGTTCCGTTGCACCAGTAGAGGGAGTGAATTACAGAATCTTGGTGTTCTACTTCACCTTCTTTAAATCTAACCCTTTCCTCCCACTCCATAAAACAAACTTTCAGCATTTCCTCCCTCCTTCCCGGCCCCCCCCCGCAGCAAATCCTAACACAGACAAACCTGGAAATGTAACTGAAGCCAAACACAGGCTTCACAAAAGGGGAAAGGTTCACAAGCCAGAGGTTCAGCTTTCCCCCTTCCTGTTGTCTCATGTCACCAAAATGGAAAAAAAGGAAGGAAAATAAAAAATAAAAATAAAAAAAAGAAGAAAGCACCACTGCTTTTTGACCGCTGTGCAGTCTGGGTCTCTACCCAGTCCTTTCCCCAGAGCTAGAATACTTCAATCTGAGAGTCTTTACTTCATTTATTTACTAGTTCCACCTCTATTTTAGGCTTCTCCGTCCTATCTGTGCTTTAGGAAACAATTTCAAACGGGAATTCCTTAGCGCAATTATTCTGACTCCTTATTGACTTCTTCAGCCTCATCTTCCCACTTTCTTGTGTAGAAATATCAAGAAGCCACCACAATAAAAGCAACAGCAAAAGTTTTGATTTTTCAGCCCAAATTAAATAGCACCAGATTTTAAATTTTCTAGCATGGGTTTGATTTGTATTTTGCATGTACATGTGCACAACATCCAAGGAAAGCAGACACTCCTGATTCTTCTTGGGGAGTGGAGAGAGGAGGGAATTAGAAAAAAAAATCAAAAGCACTGGGACAGAATTTTGTGGAGATTTAGCAGCCCCATGGAAACCCTCTTAGAGGCTTAGAAATTTAATTTCTTACCAACAGGTCATGGCAACTCATTCCTAAGGATCTGATATCACAAAAAGCAGCAAGGTATGTAACTTTAAAAATTAGTTGGAGAAAATGACTGCGATCCCACCCACAAAAATGAGATCTTATGTTCAAAACTCTTGTTTGTCTGATCACCGGCATTGTTTTCTTATTCGGGATCCGATCATTCCCATTAATCAACCTCATCTCCCAGGTTTCTTTTCCATCCCCAGCCTCCTCTCCGCTTCCTTGTTGCCCCAATTTCCCAAGACATTTCCACCCTGTATTTTTCTAAGCCTGTTCAGCTACACATATAAAGCAATTGGAGATTTAAAAAAAAAAAAAAAAAAAAGGACACAATGGGGCGGGAGAGATGAAGCTCCTTACAATATTAAATTGAGCAAGGGCAAATCTATTGTATACTTGAAAGCCTTAGAACTGCTCATAGCTCTGGCTGTACCAACACAGCAACGAGACCTGTGCTTCTCTCCAGCTTTTCCAGGCTGGGGAATTTGAGTGGGCTGATTTCTCCTCTGGGCTCCCAGTATCCCTCCCCACCACAGCCTAGAGAGCATTGTTAAGATATATTGCAGAGAGGCTCAGAATAACAACCAGATTCAGGAGCAATACACCAGGCATGAAGTGCGGTGAGGTTTGGGGGATTTTTTTTATCCACCTCTTTACTTTACCCAGCAAGATGCGGACTTCCTATAATCGCATACTTTTCTTCACTGCAATCTTGCCAAGGGCAATATGGCCTCTTGATAATAAAGTCTTTGTATGCACCTACAGAATTAAGAGAGATGCAGGGGAATTGGGGGCTTGGAGGGAGATAATTTCAAACCAAATGTAAGAAAGAAGTACCACACTGAGCCAGGTGGTGCAAGATCAGAAAAAAAACTTCTCCCCTCTGATCCACAGTATAGATCTCACCTCCTAGTGTCCCACTTCCCCTACATGCACATAAGTCTCCCTTACATCAGCACTGGCTATTGATGGGGGATAAAATATCTATAAAAAATAAAAAAAAAATCAACAGTAGCAGCAAGGAGCCATCTCTTTTAGTACTGTCAGTACCATAGGTTTAGGAAGGTCCATGGTGCTAGACACTCTATATACATTGGCTGCAAGACAATTTTTGACTCAAAAAGCCAACAATCCAAACCAATCACAGCTGAACAGCAAGACCTTCTTTCTGTGAAATTTAAATTAAAAGGTGTTAAGAATAGTCATTTCACTCCCATAGTCTGTACCAATTAAGCAAAGTGTTCAATATGGTCAGGTTGCCCTCTCATTTTGATTTGTCCCCTGCCCACATGTTAATTCCAAAAATTGATTTTAAAAATTAAAATCATTGTTGCAATTTGCTTAGCTTAATATAAAGCAAGAGCATTATGTCCCCTCATGAACGCTACTGCAAGTGGCTACACAGCCTGACCCTTACTTATAATCCCCTGTAAATTCACCCAAAAAGTCATGAACTACATAATATTAGTTCTTACAGACTGACATATTTCCCTGATCTTTCATGAGCCACATGGGGAAACAGTTTTCGCCTGATCTGAATGAAGAAGAAAAACAGTGATCCTAATCAACCGTTTACCCTTAGTGGCTTCCCTAAACAAATCTGGGAAAGAGCTTAAAGGCTTGGGAATATCCTCGACCCTGCTTGATGCACTGTAATAACCCTACCTAATTATACTGATATAAAAACTAATTGGAAAGATAGCAAATGTCAGGGTAAGATGCAAATTGTAGGGTGTTAATTGCTGAACAGGTGCTGGAATAGAATTAAATGAGCATCTTGATTAGGAGAGTGGAAAAAACAAATGTGGACCCCGAAATCAAGTTGGCCACGTGAATTATTTAGCAGCCTCCTTGTACCAGCAAAAGGTCATGTTGATGTGACCTCTGCTTTGTGATGGGTGGGCTGACAAAACAATAGTGAACTCCAGGAGAAAACATGGCTTAGGAGAGAGATGATACTATACAACATATGAAATTTTCAATGGGATAAGGGAGGAGCTTTTTTTATTGCAGGACTTCTAGGTGAATTCTAGAAGACATTCTAGAAAACATTCTAGAAGAAAGTTTTCCATACGGATTACATACCAGTAATCCCACTGCTCCTAAAGCTGGGGGAGACCCTAGCTGCAGGAAACCATGGAGCTGTACCACCTGGTCCTCTTCTGACCTTGCAAGCACAGAAACAAGGTTACTGCCATTTCCAGCAAATATTTTGGGATATGAATATTAGTCCAAACAAAAGTGGACTAAAAGTCATCTTTGGTATTTGCACAGAACTTAACAGGATTTTCATCCACAGCCAGAAGTTCTTCAGCAGTGCTACTATGGTAGTGAATTATTTTTCACAAAGGCCTTCAGAAAGCCATCTCATGTTCCAGTTGCCACTGAGTGACCAGCAAACAGATTAGATCAAATAACATCAATTAGAACCAGCGCTCTAGAAATAAGAGACCCTATCATTAGCAGTTATTATTTGGGGCATATGAGTAGAATAATTTTCATGAAGGATTTAAGGCAGCTTCAGTTATCCCTAATTTTGAATCTGAAACTACTTTTTCTTGGTGAAAAAATTAGAATTTTGAAAGAGCACACTGGGGCGTAGAACAAGGTTTTACAAAGAAAACCTTTTTATTTTAAAAGACAGTTTCAACAAGTCAGAGAACCTACTGAAATGTTTTGCCGATTAGGACAAAAGTTACAAAGAATCCCAGAACACGCTGGTTCAGACTGCGGCACGGGGAGAAAAGAGACCTTTTCCATTGAGTTCATTCAATAAACGAGCACATCTCAGTGGATGGGAGCAGTCACTGTTAGGTGCTGGCTGAAATGATCACATTATTTTAGGGGCAGCTGGAGACTCAGTCTAGAGCAGGACTCCAATCCGTTCCACACTGTACAAAGTCATAGTACAAAACCCCGGCACTGCAGAGCTTCCAATCTAAACAGAAAGGACACGGAAGGAGCGACTGAAACACAAGAAAACAGGCCAGTTGTCCTGAACAGGCTTAAAATATCAGGAGCCCTAAAAGAGGTCTTAAATTTAACATAAGCAAGAGACCAACTTAAGGCTTTCAATACTGCCAATGAACTGCAAAGGACGTGCAATATAAGAACTGAGTCTTCGTTTTTTGCCCACAGCAACAAACTACACTCTCTCCCTTTAAGTGCTGCATCCCCAAATGTTCATGCAACACAGTGCACTGCAGTTGTCTCTGGACTAATTCTCCATTAAATAAGTTTCTCCATATCAGACCCTTTTTGCAGAAAGCAGAACTAAGCGGAGTTCATACAGACAATAAGACATTCTTTCCAGTATCATTCTGGCACCTGGTAAAGGATGGTGTTAGGGCAGTGGTGAGAATATGACTACCTGTGCTTTTGACAATTCCTCCAGAGGAAAATGAACTCACACAAGATGACAGCCTAAGTCAGTGACAAAAAGAGACAGTGAGCATGAGAGTGCCAGCTCCCTTTTCCCCACCCAAACTCTCGAAAATTCAATAAAGATATCTGCAACAGTGCCAAATCATAAGAAAGGCACGTTTCTGCTCTAAGAAATGAAAGAAAGGGACAATGCTTACAGTGCGAGCTCCAAGGTGGGTCTGCACACAGATAAAGGACGTGCTGCGAACACACTGCAGTCAGAAAGGAACAGATACCATTTCAGAGGAAGATGAAACATTTTATACAGATCTTCGGGGGCAAGGGGAGAAGCATGCTTAAGAGTGAAAACCTAGATTTATGACACTAGAACCTGAAGTTCCCTTTGTATCTGGGGGATATGATACACCATGGGTGACAGGAGAATAGAGTGGGTACCGCATCGCAATGCTCAGTCTCCTGGGATAAAGACACCAATTCATTATCTGCACACCATCCTTCTTGGGGCCTCCACGGCTGGAGGAGGGAGCTGCCAATCACGTTCCCTTCTGCAGCCTTACGTTTAGTGCTCGCAGTGTGGGCTAGAAGCAGCTGCAGGGAGAAATAGACTCAGTTCATTTTTCAAGTTCAGAGCTATGTCTTAGAGGAGAAGGGCTGCAACTCACATCAAGTTGTCTCTCCAATGACTTCAGCTTTACCTTTGCGGTTCAGGACCACTACCGATATGCAGGGTGTACTTGAAATGTTGCGTCTGGGGGCGGGGGGAGGAGGAGGTGACAGAGAGCCTTGGTTTGTGCAGGATTAAGCTGAGAAAAATCTTGGTAGTCTGTCAAAATCCTGTACGTATTGTACATGGGTATGATCAGGGCTGTGCTGCAGGCGGTTTTATACAGCTATGTAGAACTAGTATGTTAACAACTGTCCTTACTGCTCTTTGCCAATGCTGACACTGTCCCAAAACAGCTCATGAAACAGCTCCAGATTTCTTATATGCAGAAAAATAATGTACACAAAAGATGCATTAAAGCTTGCAGGAAGATAAAACTTCACCCACAGCTGCAGCTTACAGTAACATTGATGGGAAGTCTTTCACATACCAAAAATCTGAAGTACAGAAATATTACTGAGCTCATAAAAACGCATTCAGAAGCTAGCAAATGCTAGAATTAAGATTAAAGAGTAACTCTAATTTAAATCCTTTTTGACATCTATAGTAGAATTCTTAATTATATTGTGATATATTTCCTGCCTGATGCATCAGCACATACCTTGCCCCCATCCCCATTTTCTCCTGCTCATTCTAGCTGCTTCTTGCCTCTTCCCCAGCCTTCAGCTGAGCCCATTATCAGGTCCTAATCTACCAGTCAGGACTCCCAGTCCAGTACAGAATTCCCCACCAAACCTTAAAGCCTAGGTCTCTTGACCCGAAGCACCATTTCCCCACACTGCAAGTAAGCCATCAAGGATGCTCCCTAATGATGCACGTTATATATCCACAAGTGTTACAGGCAAGCCTTAGCTGCTAGAAACTCTCCTAACTGCACGGTAATTCACCCTAGCCAAGGAATCAGAATCCACGCTGCTCTAAAACCAGCTTCGATCTGTGCAAATAGAGAGCGTTTCTGTGTTGTCTGCTTTTCTCTTGCTAAAGCAAAGCTCTCAAGCGGAGCAAAAGAGCCAGAAAAAGACAGAACTTGACATATCTTCATATATAACACAAAGATACATTTTGCCTGTAAAAAAAACCAACCTTGAAGCTATTGAGGGAAATAAAGGGGATCACTGTCACATTACCCTAAATAGAAATGGTTAAGGTCACTACTTCTGAAGGGCAACTGTATTTTAGACAAGTTATCAGGGAGGGCCACTATCCTGCTTGTGTTGTTTGGCTAAATAGAAAGAACCTGACAGTGATACTTTTTGAAGGCACCGAATTAAAGCTAGAAAATGAGAGAACCAGATGTCCCTGCAGGAATGCTGGGAAATGCTTGAGATAAAGGGGGAGGGAAAAAAAAAAACAACACACCACCTTTAACCAAAACGTCCCAGAGGATATTTTTTTTTTAGGTTCTATGTCAACAAGTGACACTGACACAACACTGTATACTTTTTCTCCCCTCTTTAGCAGAGGAATTTTGACTGACCAGATATTTTGTCAACATCAAGTAGAGTGATTTATGCTGGCATGGATTCAACCTTAAAAGTCATCGTTATTTTACTTCAAGGTACTGAGCACCCATGTTCCTAATGAGACTAGAGATTTGGGAAAGCATCACTATTCAAGTATTCACTCATACTCCAAATTAACATCTAGCACAATCTAGTTTGAATACCCAGCAAAATTTCTAGTAGCTATAAATCCAAAGATCATGTAAAGCTGTCCAGGAGAAAAATTTAAGATAAATCCATAAAATAAACATGCACGAAGGAGGCAGATTTCTTCAGCTTTACCGGTCATCCAAACCAGCACTTCATGTTCACACCAATGTCAAACAAGAGAATCCTAAGTTTCATCTTTTCAAAAAAGGAAGTTTCAAGACCTGTAGTTTCTTACAGAAAGTTTGCAAATATAAACAAACCAACAGCCCAGATGGGAATCTCAGCAGTTTCATTTTTCTTTTCAGGACTTAAGTTTCAACAAAATATTTATGTATGTGGTTCTTGATGTTGATGCTAAATAATATCAAGCGCTAATTGCTTTGCTGAATCGGGACCCATTTACTGAAATAGCTTTTTATCAATGTTGCATAAGAAAACCTAACCGCATCGCTTCAAAAATAATTAAATCCAATTTGTATTGGCATCAACACTCTCGGCTTCAAGTCTAATTTCTTTATGCCATCAGCTAATTTCATCTGTTCACTGTGTATTGGCTTTCAACTGCTTTAAACGCCTCTGTAATTACCCTCCCTCTGCCACCTCTTTTCAAACACTCGATGATCTTCCTCTAAGGTTTGGCGTTTTGAAAGAGAAGGTGTATGTATCTGGCTAATGCAAACGTACCTTGTGCAGTCGGGCTTTTGCAACAGAGCTCTTGGGTACAGAGCCATAAGAGCAAGGCAATTATTTCTTTCCTTTCTGATACAAGCCTCTTGCACAGAGCTGCAAAGATCAAGACAAGGACCCAGCGGGGAAATATGGTAGTGGAAAACTTTTCCCCTGGAGCAAAGGAACAGACCTAACTAGAGCAAGCGAACACCTACAATAATCAGGCTGAAAAAACAGCTTGGTGGTGCAGTCAGCAGCAACAACGGGAGGCATAAGAAGGATGCAGAAGCGATGGCACATCCTGTGGAGAAGGCTGACTAGTTCTTTGAGTGAAGTACCAGGAATACAAGGAAAGGAATATCAGAGGAGCAACTTCCTATCAGGCTACGGATCCTGAAAGGATTTGTGGTAATTGACAATAGCATTTAGTTTGCTTGGGATTCACATCTCCAATGAGAATAGTTACTCTGCTCTTATTTTCTTTAAAGGGATGAAAAATCCATGGAGCAGAATATTCTGCCTTCATGCCAAAAACTGAACAGAGGGAAAAGGGCTCAACATTCCACAGGCAGCAGAGCCGGAGTCGCTTCGCTCACCCCAGGCCATGTGGGTATGAAGTTATGACACTTTGAGCTGCAAAGCTTCTATAATTCAGACTCTTCCAGCTCAATCACTGGGCTACTTTTTCCAAAATAAATGAATTGCTACTTAACTATGTGTATTAACCTGACATCACGATGCCTAAACACGTGAGCAAGAGTGTTTTTTTCAGAAAGAGGTCCGCCTGTATGGACTGACTCTGCTCCACCCCAACTGTCAGCATACTCTGAACATCTTCTGGTCTTGACAGACACCATCAGCGTCGTTTAAATTGCCATCACGATTTGTACCACAGAATCACCTCCCAGCCAAAGTGAGGCTCTCCTTCTCCTCCTGCCTTATCACATCTTGCTTGCCAAAGAGTTCCCATTTCAAAGGTCCTGCAATTTAATGAGGTACATCAAGGGAGAAGTGATTTGTCCGAGATCTCCTGCAGGACACAGGAAAGGGAGTGCTGGAAATGGACTTCAAACATCCTAATTTTCATCCCTTCCACTACACCATACTTTAGTAATACAAAGTGGGACTACACCTCTCAGGTAGGACCAGAGAAGGGAAGCTCCCCAGTCTGATCTGTGAACTCTGTGGCCTTCAGAGTCTGATTTTATATAGCCTGTTGCCCCAAACTTACTCTTTCCTCTACATGACCTCTTTTTTATTGATATAGGCTAAGGGTAAGAGGTGAAAGGGAGGAGTTGTATATACTGATTTCACTGATTATTCTGGGCTTCCTCTAACTCAGTCTTAATTTCATTTTGCTTCAGTGGGAAAACCTAGGATAGGAACGCGTTGGGACAATTCCTTCAGTTTGTTAAAGGATCTTGAATAAACAGAGCAACAAGAAGCTAAAAAAACACAGGCCAGAAAGAGAACACTGGACTGCAGATTTTCAAAAGTCAGTTACAATTTCTCATCCTGTTCTATTTCTCTTCCCCTTGAATAAATACTCACCTTACAAAAACACCTTGCCTTGGAGTTCTGCTTTCTGATTGGAAAGATGCTATGCCCTGTATAGAACACTCTCCAAACTGCATTAATTTCCCTGAGAACAACTGCTCGTGGACAGTAGGATGACTTTCCTACATAGTTGTATCAGAATCTAAGCTGATGGGGACATTTGTGTTGTCACAGCTTTACTCCTCCTCCCAGCTGCAGGATACCCTATTTTGGTACCTGGGGTGCAGAGCAACAGCGGAAGGGGAATTGGTGTAAACTACAGCACTGCCATTTCCTACAGCCCACGGAAAGCTTCCTGCTGCAACAAAGAAGAAAAACAGGGTGTCTGTCAGGCTGATGCTGGACCCACGGTCCCAGATGGTATTTCTACCCCAAACAACGCTTGGTTCAAAAACAGTGAAGTGGTTAAATGTGGGACAAAGCTCAGTTTTAAACACTGAAGGAATAAAAGTGCATATGTACATGGAGAATGATCAAGTGGCTCTAGATTCCAAATTTAAAGTAACAACATACTTGATCTTCAGAGAGCAAGGGTAAGGGCTGCAAAAAATTTGATGGAACAATATAAAGTTTTCCTTCCCAAATTACAAGTCTTTTCTGGAAAAGCGAATTGGTTTTCAGTACTTCTTTTTTTTTGTTTTTTTTTGTTTTTTTTTCCCCAATGAAAATACATTTTAAGTGCAGATTAAAAATATTATTTTCATTTTTTTAATTATCTCGATTAAAATGTTTTTACTAGATGCAGTGCCATCTGGAAATGGAACCTCTTGACTATGGCTCATGGTTCGATGTTAGAAAAAATCTGGAGGCACTCAAAATTGTTAGTTACTTTTGCATTTTCTTCTGCTAAAATGCATATAACCACTTCCAGAATACTTCAATACAACCTTACTCTTGCTTCTACTGAAATTAAAGGAAGTTTTGATGTGGATTTGCACAAGATAAAACCCCAAACACATAATACACCATACAGATAGAAGCCCTGGTGGTTGTTCTCTGCTGGAATAAATAAAAACTCCCTTCAGCATGAGAAATGTCATCATCTGGTGAAATCAGCTTTATGCCATCTCCTGTCAGGTGTGACAGCGCTTGGGCATTCCTGAGAGGGGCAAGTGATTAAAAGCCACTACAGGGCAATCAGTTGCCACTTCTTTTTATTTTATTTTCTTGAAATAGCCTTTTGCCTAATGCCTTCCCAGTCACTGAGACTCAAATAAGCCGACTGCTTAAAAACAACTCAGGAGCCACAGTAAAAGATAGAAAATTATTGCTTCCTGTCATGACCAAATATTAAACACAGCACACACCTAATGGCTCTATCACTCCCCAGGGAAGAAGCTTTATGAACAATAAAATCCCAGCAGACTTGCACTGTTTGGACTTAGAAGCCTCATTATAGGCTCACTGATCCAATACAATTTACAAGCTCAATGGACTCCACTTGAAGGAAAAGCCACCAAACACGGAATTATAAATGGAATGCCCATGGAGAAATAAGCATTTATTTGTGAAGGAAATTAGCAGGGAAGAGAAAATGGATGGGGAGGGGGAGAAGAAAAAAAAAAAAAAAAAAAGATAGATGGCTTGGATAACAGCAGCATATTAGAGATTCAAATCAGAGAGAAAGATGGGAATATGAATTCCCTTGCAGAGAGGAAATGCTGTTCCAGGACATGCTTCCATGATCCAGCCTGGAACACACCAGACTTAGATTCACTGTGTCACAGACCTCCTACAGGATTTTGGACAAGTCATGGATGCTCTTAGTATTTTTAAAATTATAAGCCTATCTCCCTGACTTAAGCAAGTTTCAAATATATGTTATATACTTTTGATTTCAACCTTGTTCTCATTTTAGAAGGACTTTGGGTGATGTTATGACCAGGACAGAAATTATTTCATGTACTATCTGAAAGCAGGAAACACTACACATTATTTGGGAGACCTTCTTCAGATGTGAAGCACTCGCTTCAGAGAGGCTGAAATCCTGGGATGTTTACAGAGTAGAAAATATACGAGATCCCACCAGAAACAGATGGTGAAAGAAACACACAAGGAAGGGATGGAGAGAAACAAAAGGTTCAAAAGGAAAGCAAGAGGCAGTAACAAAAATGGTCAGGTCAGATGAAGTGACAAGTCCATAAAACCAGGTCTAGACAGAGGCCGAGAGGAGTGGAAAAGTAATAAGGAAGAGTATTTTAGGTCATAAATACACAGAGGATGCTTTCATTAGGATACAAATACTCTGAAATACTGGCATTTCCAATGATGAGCACAGGTGGATCCAGGCAATCACAGACCTATTTTCAAAAACGTCAGTTGTAGAGATTACGTGTCACACATTACTGCTCTACATGATCAGAATTGTGCCGTTTGCGCAGTGAATTTATCCTCAACTTCCAGTCCCAGAGGTGCTCTAGTTCATGGGAACTTTTATTCCCTTCCCCTCTCCACTACTACCACTCTCACCGATTCCAATGGCTCCTTGCAGTGCTCTCTCATCTGTCCTTCTGAGACCCCTTATTACCAGCTGGCTCCGCAGCCGTTTAACCTCTTCACAACACAAACTGGATCAAATTCTCCTTATTGCAGGGACAAAGCTTCAATTTAAAAGGGGACAAGGATTTTTCCACATCATGTTTGAACTTTACTCAAAACTTTGCATTGCTCAGTCAGGATTCAGCCAGCCAGCACCACCAATGTTTTTTATCTCAGCTAAAGCACAACTAATCTAACAAGATTGGAATTCATCCATGCTTGCTGTCCAAACTGTACTAACGCATCATGGAAGCTTATCTGATTTATGCAGAATTGCTAAAATCCTTTGGGTCTTGTTTTCATTTGGGTTATTTTCTTAAGGCTTCCAGGCAGTAGTAGCAATAGTCAGATTTTATTTTTTTAAATTATATAATATGTCCTTGCTCAGACTTAACCACACTCATTTTTCAGTTCTGAAACCAGAACATGTGCTAACTATCCCAGTTACAGACTTAGTGGAACTAAAGAAAGCAGTACTGGTAACACTCCCACCCATTACGTTTCCCCCTCTAACGCACCCAAAAAGGCAGGTGCTCCATTCAGGGGGCTCAGGTGAGGTGCTCACAAAGAAATGGCTACAGTCACACAAGGACAGCACGTGACGATAAGCACACGTGCACAAAAAGCCAGTGGAAATGAGTGTTCAGGTCTGTTACCTTCCTAATAAATCTGTGCTTAAAATCAGCAGTGATTTAAACTGGTTTCATTTCTTTTTGGCTTAGTTTCAGAAGCAGTAACACCTCCAGCCCAGGCAGCTGCAACTCTCAGTCTGGGGGGAGAATAACTTTTTTAATTACTCCAAAACAACCTCCAATCTAACGACAATAGTTTCCCACATCACTACAAATATTTCTACACATCAATTTTTAGCAGATGTATCTTTATGTTATCAGTGAAAGCTAGAAAAGCATGCACTTAGCCTTGGTTTACTGTTAAGCAGAGTATGAATGAGTAGAAAAATACTCATTCACATGAAAGAAAGGAACAGAACCCAGGACTTCCACAACTCAAACTAGTTCCTTAACCACAAGTCCATTCTTCGTTTTTCTAGCACACTCAAAGAGATCTTTATGCTTCCTTTGACTCAACAGCTTGCTGGAAAATCTGTTGTCTGTCGACATTAAAAAAAAAAAAAAAAAAAAAAAAGAGTAAGTGACACAAACTAGTCTACAGTTTACTCCATTTACAAGCTTTAAGTAATTGTACGCATCAAAGATTTCAAGATGCTTAGGACGACAAACTAGTAAGGAAATTTTCTTTTGGCCTAAAAGGCCAGGGGGTTGGGGAGGGGGGAGAAACAAATGAATTACACCCTAACAGAACCACTTGTCAAATGGCTAGGATAGTGCACTTTAAGTTACTGACTCCCCACAAACATCCAGTCTACTAAAAAATTCATAAAGAGACAGATGGCACAACAGCAGCTCTTTGCAGGAGAGCAGGGTTTAGCAGCGAACAAAGGACTTCAACTCCCTAGGACAAGAGGAGAGATCATTGTGGGGTTTGGAGGCTTGGAAGGGGGGACTGGAGCATGCGGGGAGCTGAGGGGGCCGCCTCTATCCGTGGCTCCTAGTTTCACGCCACAGCAGCAACAGATTTGAGACATTTATTCTACCTTGGCAGGCTTACAAGGAGTATGGAGAACAGAGTGGAACAAGAACAATCCAACTCTGTCATGTAGATGAAAACCTCATTGCAGTGGAAATATGAAAAATAAAACTAAAAACTCCTATTTAAGGATCTGAAACCACTTCCCACAGGTAGGTAACTGCTAACACTTTGTACTAAGGGGGAAACTGAGGCATGGAGTTATGCGACTTCTTGTTAAACTGACAACTCAGTATCAGCGGGGATTTGATCCAGGCCTCTCCCCTTCATGCTGCTCTGCCTCTAAGCGTTAGGAAATATCTTTGTGGTACCCAATGGTTTTTGGGATCAGCCTGACAGGGAGATGGAAGGGACAAAGTCCTTTTTAGATGGCTGAGATCAGAAGGGGAAAAAAGAAAAGAAAAAAACCCACCCAACAGGATAGCCAGAAGTCTGTTCTTATTTCAAGCAAGATCCCTGAAAATAAAAGCTAACCTATATGCCCTTTTGCCTTATTTAGGGAGAGGGAATTGGGATGGGGGGGGAAAGGAGTGGTACACAAGAAGACATAAAGCCCAGTCCTATTAATGTGGACATCTCACACAGAGCACTTTAACGCACAGCATGGATGCTATAGGGGCACAGTCAGAATGTTGAAACCTGGCAACAGCTGTCTTTCCTAAAGTGAGTTTTAGCACTTGTGAAAGGTGCCAGAGAGCCAGCCTGGGAGAGCCCAGGCTCTGTTTGTCTGTACAGCAGGTAGGGCACGACCATCAGCGGGGAGGAAACTCTCTATCCATGCTGCTCCATTTCTGCACTAAAAGGATGGACCCCTATGGCACAAGAATGCAATCCAGTCTCTTCTGCTTCTTTATAGAGATGCTAAGTGTGCCAGCTGTGTTCACACTTTGGTTTTTTTTTCTTTAAAAGTAATAATAATAAAAGCCTAAACGTTTACAGCATGTGTCAGCTGACCGATATTGTAGTTCACCATCTACTGACACCAGTGTGCCAAGTGCTCAGCTGGTGCGAGTGGATGTAGCGCCGCTGACCCAGCTGCAGATCTGGCCCCATGCCTCCACCCACTGGTTACTGCATGTCTCGACCCAAGGAAATGCTCCACACAACCCCGCGGTTCACTCCATCTCCCTCCATCGCTACATACGATTGCAATAAATAAATAAATGGTGGTAACAGAACACATTAGATCCTTTACAGCACAGTTAGGAAGAGTTTAGGTTAACAGTAGGAGGAACTGAACCCAGGATCTCAGATTCTTAAAGCATCTGAGCTAAATGACCTCATTCGATCAGCTCAAAGACAGCAGAGGACTCAAGAGCCTCCCCACAATGAAACCACACCGACAGGCAGCTACACCCAGCCCTGAGCTGATGCGCACGTTTCACAGTGGTGTTCCAAGTAATTTCCCCTCTAGTAACAAAACAGTCTGTCCCATCCCACTTACATTGCATTGTTTAATTGAATTAAGATGTTTCATTTGAATTACACAGAAATTTCTTTTGACTCTTTATCTTTTATTAGAAGAAGAAAAAAAAAGAAAAAAGCAGCAAATAAAATGATCAACCAAAAAGTCACCCTGTTCTCCCCAGAACCCCAAAGGCTTCAATCAGATTACAGCTTTAGTAAACTAGGTAAAGCACTAAGACTAACAAGCGCACGAAACAACTTTCTCTAAATGGCTTAAATCTTCAAGAAACACAAAGAATTAAAAAAATAAAAATTAAAAAATCATTCCCACTTGGCAAATGGGGAATTTATATCTAAAACTACAGAACTCACCTAGAATGAGAAAAACTGCAGTAAAACAAGGAATTAAATTCATTTCCAGTATCCACAATCTTTAAATCATGAGATCAAGTTTCTTTTTATTTACATAACTGGGGTGGGAAAGGTAGCAAACTAAGTAATTATAGTATAGGCGTGACAAAATACAGCCTTCATTTGGGAAGTACCATCTTTGAAAGAGCAAACTTCCACCCTTCTATCTGAAAATCACTCCAATCCATCCACTTCATACCCTGTCTCTGATTTCAACAAAGAAGGAAATGTTAGCATGCAAAGTTCACACTTTAATTTCCAGGAACAACAAGGAACCTTAATAACCACTGTGCTCCAGTGGAGTTCCCTCTCTGCCTGCTTTCTGACACCTACACTAGCAGCATCGCAGGATTGGCGCTCAGTGACTGGTGTTAAAACTGAGGGAACCTTCTGAAGTCAGATTCTGACCTGAGTTACACTGGAATTTTGACTCGGAACATTGCAGCGACCCAAATACTCCAATACTACAGATCTTTGTAGGTGGGAGGGGGTACACAGTAGATTTCAGTGAAGAAATTTAATTTCATGCAGAAAAAAATAGCGCGTTCGCTAGTTTCCAAGAGTGAACGGAAAAATAACTGCAAGGTCCTTAGGATCTAAATCTAGTCCCCAGAGCAAAGGTCACAGCAGAAACGTTTTATTCCGCATAAGAACTTTTGGACTTCATTCAAGGAAAAGAAAAAACCCAACAACAACAACATGGCTGACATTTTTTTCCCACTGAACTATTTCTTCCTTTTTAAACAGAGATTCAAGTTTTCATGATTCGTCAAACACCAACAAATTGTGCCTCCCTACAGCAATAAACAGGTAAACTGACACAACAGTCTAAGCATCAGTCTCTGGCAGCATAAAAAGCAAGGAAGCAGGGAGAGAAACAAATAAAGGGGAACACACTGTACTGCCGATGGAGTTATGTTCATTCGCAGCAACTTACAACGTAGTCCCTGAACTCAGCTAAATTTGGTGCATGTTTAGTTCAGTGCAACACTGGATAGCAGGTTATAACCTCAACTGATTTGAATTCAGCCTGGCGAAAAGGGGGCTGAGGGGAGACCTTCTCGCTCTCTCCAACTCTCTCCAACAGCCAGGGGGGGTCGGTCTCTTCTCCCAAGGAACAGGCCATGGGACAAGAGGAAACGGCCTCAAGTTGTACCAGGGGTGGTTCAGATTGGATATTAGGAAAAATTTTTACCCTGAAAGGGTTACTAAGCCTTGGAATGGGCTGCCCAGGGAAGGGGTTGAGGCACCATTCCTGGAGGTATTTAAAAGCCGGGTTGACATAGCGCTTAGAGACATGGTTTACTGAGGGTTTTTATCAGAGTTGGGTTGATGGTTGGACTCCATGATCTTAAAGGTCCCTTCCAACCTAGACAATTCTATGATTCCATGAAAGTTTCATTAGTCTTGTGAGGTTTGTAGGATGCATCTATAGCATGGTCAGAAGCCTGCAATTACAGCACAACCAGGCACACCAGATGCAGCCAGTTAGCTCAGGCAGAAAAGAAAAACAATAAACAAAACGTTGTGGTAGCACAGGCTTCGGTGTCTCTCTCTACCCAGTAGCAATGCCTCTCCTTGCTTTTTCACCAGCCTTAGAGGAAACCAAAGTATTTTATTTAACTTGTGACTGCTAATGATAGGACTATAGTTCTGAATACCATATAGGGTTTGCTTCATCTTGGACTCTAAACCCCTCTGCCTTGCAGCTCCTTTACTGTTGAAGGCACCTGCTCACCACACACGGGCTGCTTGTACAGTAGAGCAGCTTAGAGATTAGTAACGTGGTGCCCTCCCAGATTCTTTCTATTTGAGTAGGCCTTTGTGGGAGCTGCAAATCAAACACAGAACCTGCTAGACCTAAGACATACACAGCTCAACCTAAAACTGGGTTCCATCTCTGTTTTCACACCTTCTGATAGTCACCTACTGCAGCTTTTCTATGGTCTTTTCTATGCTGTACAATCAAACCATGTTTTAAGCATGTAGGTTCACACACACACAGCTGGAATTACAATGCAGATGGCACATCTCAAGTGCCAGCCACAATTTTCTCACGCGCTCTTGCGGCAGGAGCAGTAGATGTTACTTCAGCAAGGCTCAAAGGGAGAACCAGCATCTTCAGACAATCAAGTTCTTCTCTGGCCTCCATTTTCCTTCTATTCTAAAGCTCCAGTTCCATTCCACTTCACGTACACTGTTTAGACATGGCTCTGCTTAACACAAATGTATTTCTGTAATCCCTTCTCTCTCCATTTTACATTTGTTTTTCACTTCTTTAGAGACGTGCTAGAATGTAACAGCTGCATTGATACGTGATGAATTTTTACATTTATCTATCTTTTCAAACAATTAGTTTTAAAGAAAACTTCTGGTTCGTTTTAAACTAAGAAAAAAACCACCATGAAGCCAACACTGAACTGAAAAATCTTTCCATAGTTACTGGCTTGTGTGATTGCAGATGGTTGCAAGCTGCACTTCGGAAATTATATTCTGCCTGCTACCAAGTTCCTCTAAAAAAGCCATATAAAGACCCCCTAAATAAACAAGAACACTGCTGCCCAGATTCCTGAACTAGTTCAGAACACACATGACTCTCCAGCAGAGTTTTCTGCTTGTTTGAAATACAGAAAGATTATCCCCATTGAACGTAGTTTGGGAGAGCAGACTGCTCCATTAAACTCCGAAGTAGCTGTACTTACTGCTGTGGAAATGCCTGAGGATGACAGACCAGACAAAGAACTCCTCTGTGCATGGACATGTACAGCATAACTTTGGTATTATATTTGCATTACACATGTTGATGAAGATGTAGTACACAGGATTATCCCTCACTCCTCAAACCGTGTTTGACTGGGTAAAATGGTGGAATAGAAATAACTATACAGAAGAGAGAGTCATTTGCTAGTGATGCAATACTGTTTAGCACTAGAACAAGGAAAAACATTTAGCTTTGAGTTTAGCTTCTGTTCACTAAACCATGCCACCTCCAGACAGCAGTGCAGCTTTGTAATAATTTCTTTCCTCTGTGGCTTAAACCAGATTTAGTGGCAGCCTTTAAAACCAAGTGAAAACAACTTTATCGGGCTGTACCCCTTATTTCTCTCATCTACCTTATTACTGCCCCTCCTGAACTCCAGATTTCACTTGCAATTTTGAGACACGCACACACAGAGATGAAAGGGAAGAGCTGACACTCAGCAAGAGACTGCCAGGCTGAACCCAGAGGATGCCTTCACACAAACAGAATGTCTATAGCTGTTAACAGAGGAGTTGCCAATAAAAGTTCTAGGCTTAGACCAAGTTAGGAGAGGTTAGGACTCATTTATCATAGAGATGACTTTTATACCTGATGCACATTCTATACAGTTGTTAAAAAGTATAAACCTGTTCTTTCTAATAGTTTCATTTACGTTGCATTTCACATCAAGATCTCAAGTTCCCACAGAAAGCATCAGAATGTTCATTTTGCACGAGAACGGAGAGCTGGCTCAAGATGACAAATTCAGTTAGCGATAAGAATTACCCCCTTTCATGGTCTTAACTCACAGGCTAATCCACTGCCTTACATCACACTGCTTTGCCAGTAAAGTTTCAGAAAATTCAGACTTCAAATTGGAAAGTTCCCAAATGCAGATTCGTAACAAACATCGACACAGCCAAAAATAAGCTAGAAATTTCATAGAAAACGTCAAGATGACATATCTAGGATTTCTGCTTCTAGTCAGGAAACTGCCTTCCACACCCACACAAACAGTCTTGTTTGCTGGAATTTCCAACTTTGGCCCCAACCACAACTTGTAAAGTACAAAATTAAAAGGGAAAACCATGGCATAAAGGGACTGGAAGAGCCCCATCACATCAACAGTTTCAAAATTACTTAAATCGATTCTGGGATGAAAAAAAAATAAGGAAATAATTGTAGATCTTTATTCAAACCAGCTTGTTGCATTCTGAATGCCAAAAAAAAAAAAAAAAGTCGCAAGAAATACTATGACAATATCACAAATAATACTTATTAGAATGTAGATAGAACATTCCAGACACATACAGACATAAAAACTGAATGCACAATCAATCCACTTCAGCATCAGCTCTCCACTGGCCCCTTGTACGAGCTGCTTCAGGGAAAAGAAACTCTTTTAACAGTTACTACAGAATAACCTGGGGGGGGCGGAAGTGTTTCTTCCTGATTTTTCCTTATTTAGTGTTCTCCTTCTGGAGATCCTGGTTGTGTACTTCTTTTTGAAACAGCTCTGTCTTCTTATTTTTCCTTTTCAAACCTTGCTGAACTCCAGACCTCAAACACCACTTGGAGTCAGTGAGTTCCACAGGCTACTTTTCTAAGCCTTCATAAATACAATTTTTTATGTGCCAGTTCATGATTTAACAAATGGCTACTCTTCCCATTTCTGTTGTTTACCTAGAAACTGGCAAGAACTACCTAGACTTGGATCTGGAAGTGAGTAATATATGAAGCTGCTGTTCTACCTAAAATTGCTCACAATCCCTCAACTCAGTTTTAGTCCTGCCTAATATATTGTACTTCTGTCTTTAATCCTTCCTTCCTACCTACATTTCTATAAAAACATTCTCATTTTGTTAAAGAATATTATTAAAGCTGCCTGGTTGCTCAAAGCTTTATCTGTCTCAGCAACCCAGTTGCATCATACCCCTGGTGAACAGAAAATATTCCAGATGCACGCATGGAATACTTGGTCACAATGAAAGTGAAACACAGAGAACTTAATTTAAAAAATGAACATCAACAATTTTGTCAAGGTAAGCCCAAATAGACTAAAGCTAACGACTTTTTCTGGCATTTTCCTGAAGAATCACAAAGCAGATGTCCCCAAGCGGCAGACATTAACAGATAACCATCAAGAAAGAACTCAGCCACCTCAAAGCACAGACAATTTGCAGTTGCTTTTGTGGGAAAACGTGGATTTGTTTCCTACCTGTCGATGATCACGGGGTCAGACGGAGTCTCATTTCTGTTGCCGCAACTTTTCTTCTCACAGCACCGACTACAGAAAAAGGAAACCAAAATTAAAGGATTATTGTGATGCTTGACAGCAAAGCAACCAGCTGCAAACCTTCAGGACTCAATATATGTCTGGAAGAACGACTGAGAAAATTCTGGCTGGTGTCTCCAGAAGGGAGAAGAACTATGGGAACTGGGTGCCCAAATCCTGTTTGATTCCTGTTTGATTTGGGACTGGGCTCCTCATAGTCTTTTTTGAAATTTCCAGCCAAAAAAGAACAGTGATATGGTCACACTTTAGAGTAAGGTGCTATTAATGAAGGCTTAATAAATGATTAACAGATGCCATAACAACGTCATGTGTTATGTATGGTTAAAAGTCCATCAAAATAAGGTGTTAGAACTTACTATAAGCAACCTACTGATTTTCTATATTTTAATAACTGGTTTGTTGATTATTAAATATCTAGTAACTTCTACATTTCATATACCCAGAGAAAACCTTGACATTATAGTGGCACCAATGAAATAACCAGGAACTGAACATGCTTAGATTCTACTAAGGATCTGAAGAGGTATTTTTCATGTTGGCATTTAGTCTGTAAATCCCTTTGCAATCCTTTCATTGACAATAAGCCCTTAAGATTAAGCACGTATTTATACACATTTTTTACTGTGTTGCCACCAATACGATTGTACAGAAACAAGAACTCTCTCTTATTAAATAAATATATTTTTCTGACTTGATAAGAAAATGCAAGATAATGCTGTCACCCTCAGGAGCTTGCAGTAAGGTACGTATCACAGAATGATCTCCGTGTTATTTCCACATTTACGTGTGTGTGCGTGCACACATACGCACAGACAACTGTGTGCATATATATGTGTATGCACACATCCACAAATGTGTACATATATATGCAGATATATCGGGAGAAGTTACAGAAGAACACAATCTACACTTAGGAACTATAAGATGTTTTTCACTCCCAGTGAATTACACTTTTTTTAGGGAAGAAGAACAGAACCATGACATTTCCTTTTCCCATTTTTAATAATAATAATTAAAAAACAAACAAGAAATAAATCAAGAGACAGGTAGTTACTTAATTTTCACAGATAAACCTATTGACATGGGTGACGCTCCTTGTAATACCAGCTCAGTACTACAAGTTTAATAGATTTTTAAAACAGTCCTTGCTCTGAAATTCTCAGTGTTAATAATCTGTAGCAAGAAGGCTGTTAAAAGATTTAAGCTGCCTTGATGCTCAGGTAGTTTGTTCCAACCAAATCTAAGTGGGTGGGGGAAGATGAAGGTACCCAAAACTTTAAGTAGGCTGTATCCTAAGTCCCCTGTGCCTCACAAGTCATCAGATCAGATTCTGCCTTCAGTGACACAAATGCCCTTCTAAATTATGACATTCTGCTGAGATTGTTCAAATTTACACCTATGGAATCAAGAAATTATTTCCGTTTTTGTACAGTGGTATAATAGGTGCTGAATACATTTGCAAAATTCTAAATTCTCAAGTCAATTTGAATCCCACAGTTTTCCAACTTGGGATTACAATTCCAAGCAGAGGAATTGCCAAAAAAAAAAACCCAAACAAAAAACAAAAAATAAAGCTGAATTCACCAAAGGCAGTACAAAATATGGAAAACTGTATTTTTTTTCTTTAAATGCCTAATATTAAATTATTAATCCCTAAAACAAGTATTTAGACAAAAAAAAAAAACTTTCAGATTTGAAAAAATTAATTTTCTCCTTAAGTTACAGTGTGTGCCAGGAAGTTCCCGTTTGCAAGTTGAAATTACCTTGCAAGATGAGATAAAACTAGCAGATCTATTTGAATAGCAGCTCTGTTTCAACATTTCTACATTCCCTTTGCCTCAAACCTGCACTTACTCATCGATGCTAGTCCTTTTATTTTAAAAGGATACACTAAATATTTAAAAATCCCTGGGGCAGACCCTCTAGCTGCTGTAAATTGTCATAGCTCCATCGACTTCAGTGAAGTTATGGTAATTCACACTAGCTAAGAATATCCCTACTCCTTCCTTCCCCCAACTTTGTTTTAAGTGCATCTTTTATACGTTTCACTGCCTAATGATTGTTTATAAAGAATTGCATTTTTTTTGTACTAAGAGCCAAGATATGAGGTATTTTCTAATGAAAAAATATAGACACTCCCCCAAAAGAAGAAAACCCTCGCTCAAAAGAATATAAATTTGGCGTGTACTTCTGACGTGTCCAATATAACAATGTATTGGAAATAACAGCAGGAATAAAGGCCTTGCTGCTTTACATGCTGCAATGATAAGAAAACAAAAGAAACTCAATTTTTAACATATTTTTGTAGTGGTTTGTTGTTTGAGTTTGGTTCGTGGTTTTTTTACAGCTAGCTGAAACAACAGTCATTTCCTCTCTTTGCAGTAATACTAAATGAGATATCCTTTAGTCATGTAACTTACGCAGATGGTCATGAAAAAAAATATTTCTGATTGCATGAGGCCACAGTAAGGTTCAAGCAGAAACCACCAGTGGTACCTCCACCACATGTCCTCAGCTCATACACTCTTCCCAGAGAGGTTGCCATTTCTTGCCATAGTGTTTTCGAATGAATTATGCGAGATTAGAGTACAGCATGGGTGAGTTCTGAAATAAGCACATTTTCTTTTATTTCAGTTTGCACAACTATCACACTTAGGAACTTTAGCTTTGTAATACCTAAAAAATGTTCCTTCTAAAACTGTGGCTTACAGCTAAAGTTCTCCAAATATTTTACAAATACCCGCATTCTTATCACGCTCAGGTAACAGATTTCTGTTAGGGTGCTAGATGTTTTTCCTTTTGATCATAATACTTCTTGTGCCCAAACATATATGAAAAAAATTCTTGATTAGGGAAAACAGTCACTCACTTCCAATAAATGAGTACTTGACATGTAAATCAGAGTGCTTTTAAAGACTGAGGGTGTTTCAGCCCAGCATTTTAGCAAAAATACATCTCAAATCTTTAAATCCCCATTTTCAGGTATTTCATCACAGTATCCATGCACTAACATTTCTGCTGGGTTTGTTTTACAAGTGCTGTTTGTAACAGAATTGACTTGTTCCAATTTAAGTCAATGGCAAAAATCCCAAACTCTGGTGGTCCAGGATCAAGCCTACAATATTCTCTTGAAGCAAATCATTGGCTTGACTTTACCGATATGTACACTTCTGCTACAATGTTGAGCTAGGAACATAGCTCTAGAGATGCTTGTTTGCTTAAAACAAGAATATCAAGGTCTAAGTCTTCTATTTTCTACACCTATTCTTATTATACTTTCCCCTCTAACTAGATCTACATATGAAAAATAATGGTTTACATTATGAACAGTCCTGAAAAAGCTAAAAACAAACACAAAACCCAAAAAGCTACCACAGACAACACCAAATGTACAAACTGAATACTCCAGAAGGCTCATGTCAAAGGCAAAATCACATCCTTTCCCTCCTCACAGTTGACTAAAATGGTTTTAAAATTCAGCCCTCAACTTCCCTCCCCTCGCTCCCTCCCCACCAAAAAAAAAAAAAAAAAAAATCTGTCTCTAATTTCAAACTCAAATAAGCTCACAGCATGGTGGCCTTTGTTTTGTTTTCTTCTCCCCAACTCCTCCCTGCAATTGCATAACAAAAGTGTCTAAATTCACACCATCTGGCCGATAAAGACACAGGCCCCAGTGGCCGCCTGGCCCAGCTGATTAGAGCTCCTGTCTAGTCTGAGCCTTGTGGCGAAAGTCACAGCTGTGGGGCTTGCTCGCACTCAATACAACTCTGTTATTAGCCAGCTGTAGGCCCTGAGACTACTTCTGTTCAAATTATAATACCTTTTAACCCTCTGAGCATTGAGGGCATAGGGGGTTGCTGGCAGCAGCATAACAACTAGTTTCCTCTTAGTCGATAATTGGAAAAAAAAGAAGAGAAAAAAGTTATTCCAGGAGAGGAGACTGTTTACCTTGATTTCCAACCATTGGGGGGGAAAGGCTGTGTATTTAAGATAGACCCACCTAATAGGAACAGTTCCCATTAGGCCAGAATAACCCAAATGAAAAATTTCAGGTCTGCAAATAAATAAATATAGAGCCTCTCACTGAAAGCACTAATTATTGAGAGTTGAGAGTTTAACTTTCAAATTGCTATGACAGATTGTTGTAGCCGTATCAATATTTAGACAACTTTCCTGCTAAGCACGCATCTGTCACTGTCTGAGTGGAAGATGCAGAGTTTTGGATGCACTCATCTCTAAACAGCAAAAATGTCTGCGTGGGTGATTACATACAGAAAATACCCCCCCAAAAAAGCCCACCTTCAACTAGCAAGGCTTGGAAGAAGAGGAGCAGAAAGACAGGCAGACCCTTTCTTTTTAAAAACAGTAGGCATCAATTTGGACAGCAGAGTGGGTACAGTGCATTAAATTTTTATACATTGTTACTAATGCAAACTAAACTAGGGCCTTTAAAAATTGATGCTACCACTTAAGCAGCACACAATGAGGAAGATTTGATTATTGTACTTAAAAGAAATAAAATAAAATGTCAAGTTTAACTAGAGTTGGATCCATTCCCTTGGCATTATTCAAAATGATATGTGTAATGCCTCTTCAGAATACACAGCATCCTGTTCAGAGACACTCTAGGAAAACACGACATTTAAAATCAAATGTCTTGATTAGGTTACAGAGTGCTTTTGATTTCACTCACTAATCTGTGTTTTACATGGAAAGGACATCCCCAAGTTGTAATTCTTCCTTGGCTAATCTATCAAGCAGGAAAGTTCAGTATAATCGAAATAATGGTTTACATTTGTAGAACACTACCTTAAATCAAGCACGGAATGTGTTTATAGGCATCAGTGGAGGCCAGGTATATAAAAGCCTGATACTATAAAGGCATGGAGAGAAAGCAGGGGGAAAAGCCAAAATAATTTTATTTTAAAGAGTAATGGGAAGGTGCTGATGTTTGCTGAAATATCTTAACTTCTAAAATAGAACTACACTCTGTAGAGGCAGAGTGGAGAAAGATGAAGTATGATAACTGCTATTTTGTTATCACAAACCAGGACCCAACTGCACAGCAAGGCAAAGATTTTTTTCTTCTCTAATGTTCACCCAGTTACAGTGAAGACTTTCAACAATACGGATAGCGTACATATTTAAATACACATGCAAGTTCTAGATGTGCCTGAAAGTAACATATATGCCCTTCATCTTTGCTCCTGCATCTACAGGTCCTTGCTTGGAAAACGCACCACCATATGCATCTCTCACACACGAGACACGCTGTGTTTGTGCGTACATATGTGACTGTGGGTCACAACTAACAGTGCTCATTTTCTTAATTAACGAGAGCGAATCACAGCAGATAGACACTACACGTTTACTTGATTCTTATTAAAAGTAATGGAATACTTGACGTAATTGTTAAATACTAAAATCGAGACTTTCCCTTTACAAGAATCGAGACTTTCCCTTGCCCAAATAATCTGCGGTTACTACTAAATTAACTTAAAAGGCCAGTTAAAAAAAAAATTAAACAAATCAAGTAGCAAACTGCAACATTAAAAGAAGCAGGATTCAGTCCAACAGCTTAACCCCCTCCCACTAATAAAATAAATCACAAACTGTGTTTAATAAAGGTCAAGATTGGTTTTGCCTTTCATTTTCTGAAAGAACATTCTATGCACAATTTAACACATTTTAATATAAGAACATTGACTGTTTGCATTGTTATATGTATTGAAAAAAATTTAATTACACGAGAACAGGAAAAGTAATAAGTTACCATGGAAGCACGATGTACATACATAAGGTACATGTAACTTCAGACTTATACAAATGTTATTAAAAACATCCTCAACTCATCCTCAACTCTAATTTATAACTTTACATGCTAAAAATAGTGTCTTTTTAATTAAAAGGTAGAAATTCCTTACATATTGCTTACATGGTATAGAAAAGAACGATTTGTGGTTTAGTTTGAGGGGTTTCTTTTTTGGTTGGGGCTGAACCAAGCAAGAGTAAAGAACATTAATGAGGATAATTTAATTCAGAAAATTAAAATATTCCACCAGAGAAAAATTACATGAAGAACACTTTTTAGTTTCCAGGTAAAAATCTGTAAGTTAAACTGCTCATTCTCAAAAGGTGAACAGGAATTTTGTGAGAAATAAGCATATAAAAAGTCTCAATTTAAACAACACACACACAGGCCTAGTTCAAACAAAAATATTGCCGCTCAGACTGTGGACCTGGAGCTGCTAAATCTCTTGCAGTAAAAAAAAAAAAAAAAACAACAAGAAAAAAAACCAAAAAACAAAAGCCCCAAATATCTGTATTGACCCCAAATTCAATATTATTCACAACTTAAAAGTCTTCCTACACAAAGAATCTCTCTGACTCAAGCACAAAACAAACAAACAAAATAATCAACCTCTTCCTACCTACTGGCCTCATTGGAAAGGCCGTTTTGGTGTCTATAGAACAAACTTAACAAATGACGTGCCATTAATAAAGTCATCTTACCTGCACATGACTTCATGGGTAAGCAAAACTCTGCACATTTCAGGGTTCTTGTTCTGTCCTTCATAGGTTATGGGCTACAAAAATTAAGAAAAGGGGTAAGCCAGTAGCATCAGGAGGTTACTTAGGTGTCGTAATATTCAGATCCGAGGTGAAGGCTTTTTACCATTGCTCACCATCCCTTGGAAATAAATACCTTCCCCCAACACCTTTCTGAGCAGGGAAAGCAGCTTATACATAAATATTGATAGAAAGTGGATAAAAAACTAGAATCCATATAGAAAAAAAAAAGAGCGTTACTTTTCAATTGCCCTCAAAAATAAGGTCTGTAATACAGATGAACAAGAGACAAAAATGTACCAGAGAAGAAAAAACATGCAGGGCAACGTTAAGAAAAAGGAAGGATGAGGCGGGACAGGATAGCACGGCACATATTAGCTATGCTCACCTGCTTAGTGACTGAATCGATGAGTCGAACGTACAGATCCTGTTCAGTCCTGACACCTAGAGCGAGAGAGAAGAGTCATAAATAATGCTGTTACATCCATCTTTCCCTGAACATCAGAACACAACCATTTAGTTTCATCTAGTGCCTTATTAAACATCCTCAGAAAGACTATTTAGGCTTGTTTCCTCTAATGTTTCTCAAGCCCATCCACACCAGTTAAACTGCAGAGCCCATCCCTATGCTGAAGGGGCATCATGCAAGGGAATTTCTGTTTATTTTAGAAATCATAGTGACGGCACCTACAAACCTTGTCTCACTGTACAACCTACAAAAGGTGACTGGAAAGAGGGCTCACCATTGCTATAGAGAAGCTGGAGTTTATAGTGCGTGCCGTTGTTCGTCTTTTCATTGCCTTGCTCCTGGAAAGAGAAAATTAAAAAAAAAAAAAATCTTCCAGAACTTACACTTGGCACATTTAAAATGCAAAAGCTGATAATCATGATGGAAGTGACAACAAAGTTCATTAAAATTCTGAGAGGTGAATCCACTGATTGGGATATATTAACCTTCTGAATGACCCAGGACAAACTACAAAATACTGCTGACATCTTTTCCTGTAGGAGTTCAAGAACTTCTTTTCCTCTCTTATTTGCTATTATGCTCTCAACTTTTTCAAGGCAATATACACTGAGACAAATTTGCACATTTCAAAACAGTTAATATAAGCAGATTGATAGCAGCAAAGCTCAGCAAGTTGTGGTTTTAATGTGTTCATCACTTTGCAATAGTCTTGAGTCATTATTGATATTTACTTCCTGAAGGCTGAGTTACAGGGATGGTTCTTGCATGGTTTTTACTGTAATTTCCTAGAAGGTAATTATTTATAATCCTTCATAATTAAAAATTCTTGTCCATAACTACAATAATTATTGTAAAAACAATGTAGAGTGGTCAACACATAGATCTAAAATCCAAAAGCGAATGCTTTTCAAGTCCTGTCCTTTACTTTGGAGTCTTAAAAATACATATAATCAAGCTCAACAGATAATATGATATATTTCAGGTAAGATTCCGCTTCTGTAGAGATACTAGTAAAACTTGGCCGATTTGGTAGGTACCAAAAAAAAGGCACATTTGTCCCCCATTAATATTTTTATTCTGTTTAGTGGGTGTTTAGAATTCTCGATACAGCAGAGGCTTGCAAGCCTTTTTTAACTACAGCAGCACACAGAGGGCAACAGCTCTACCACAGCACCTGAACCTTGAACAAGAGCTGATTGTATTTTGTTAGGGACAACAGGTATTAAAAGTTAGCAGCTCAACGGGGGAGAAGAAAAGATCAAATTTGGAGAGGAAAAGAGGAAGAAGAAAGATAACAAGCCTTACTTTATCATTTTCTACAAAGTCCACAAAAGCTGTCCTCTCTATTTCCACGGGCTGCCCCTGTCTGTCGTAGAGAGCCAGAACAAAGTGAAAGAAATTGGATTTCCTCAAGTTGGAGGGTGGCTGCTTTTCAAAGTGAGCTCTGGACAAAGCTACTCCGCTGTGGAGGAAACATAGGGGATAGGGTGTTGGGGGGGGGTAGGGGGGGGAGAGAGAAAAGACATTACCAGGTTGTGCAGCAATAACAGCAAAACAACACCAGAAAAGGCAAAACACATTCAGAGAGAAGCCGGGGATCGTCCACCCTCGCTTGTCATCACGGATGCCGAGCCTGGTGCTCTCACACCCCCCCACCAACACACACCACCCCCCCCCCCCATGCCTCGGGCAGCCACGGCGGCTCCGCTCCCAAAGCGGGACGACGGGGAAGGCTGGCGGAGGAGCCCGGAGCCGGTGCCGGGGGCAGAGGGGAGATGCCCGAATTTTGGAGCTGTCAAATAACGCTCGTTTCGGCCGAGCTCCAAAATTCGGGCATCTCCCGAGTTTTCATCATCTTTATAGCTACTCTCTGAAGCCAGGAGTAATTTACAGAGCCCGAATATTAAGAGATGGGTTATTGCTAAAAGGGGCTGGTTTACTTCCTCCTCCACCTATTTTCTGTCACACTCATTTCTGGAATGCAACACATCAGAGAGTCTGGAAGTGCTATCTGTACATCCCAGCATCGTCCACTTTTCCTGCAGGAGAAGGCAAGCGACCTTAAAATATTTCTTACAATGGGACTGTCAACTTGAGGGCACCTACGTTTTAGGTAAAAGACAACTGGTTTCAAGGAAAGCATCCGCTTTCCTCAACACCGAAGTTTGTCAAGGTAGCCTTTAGTCGCTGACCTATTTGAACCGATGCCTGCATCTTCAATTTCCGATTTAAATTGAAAGAATTTGGACTTAAGTTAATTAGCCTTTGCCCAAATCTTGCCTCTGACTGCAGAAAACGCAGTGACGTTTCCCACACGCTTCCTGGCTTGGAAGGATTCAAGCGCTTTTGTGTATCCTTAACATCCCTAACTGCAGCTACATTTCTTAATGAAATTAGTTGTAGCTCCCTCTCACTAATGCCGATTTCTACCTACAGCAGAGAAAATAGGTGCACATGAGCACCTCCCTGTTACTTATTAGAGAGATTAAGTCTATCTGTCAGACAAGTTAGGAGTCGGAACAGCTTCGGTTTTCGGTCCCCAAAATAGCTCCACTGCATTGGCAAAAGTATTTGACTCTTTCGGAGAACTACAGATGTTTCCCTGTGTTTTCCATTGCCAAATAGGTACAGTGTGAACTCACCACAGCCGCCACAACTGCACCTAGTTTGGGGCTTCCTCTCATTCTGCACGTAAGGACTCGGATTTCTTGGTTTGTTACGGATCTCTGAAAAAACCTGGCGATGTCACCACCCAGGACAATGCGACAGCATCTCCAGCGCTCCCGCGAATTAGAGGCGTCTTAGGAGCCGTTTCCTTTTACTTTCGGTTTCCTCAGGAATAAACCCCTTCTCCTCCTCCCCCCCCCCCCCTTCGTATTTATTAAACTGTCTATCGACATTCATAAAACTCTGATAACTCCTCCCATAGTGCTTGAAAAACCTTGCTCACGGATCAGGCCGTGGGTGGGGGCACGGATGAACTTATTTCTCTAATATCCCTGTTTCATTTGAAGTCCTATCTGCTCTTACACGCCTTTCACCTTGTCTCTATAATAAATAAACCCCAACTTATTCCCGGACCTGTTTAGCCTTCCTCTTATCTGACGCTACTTTAAAAAAAAAAAAAAAAAAAAAGGCATGCAGAGAGCGAGGAGAAAAAAAAAATTGTATTTTACCTAAAAGGGTTTTCATCATCTTACGCCTAAGGGGAAGAGACTGGAATAACGGTCCTGTGCCGATTTGGCGGGGAAGAGAAAAGGGAGGGGAAGCTATCCCGCCCAAATAAGTGAAAAACAAACAGACAAGCCCCCAGTTCGGCGTGTTCACGGGCATTTCAGGTCAGCAGAGATGCCCCGTACAGGTGCCACACGCAAGCAGGAGTGAGACGGGAAGGCGGGCAGCGCAGGAACCAGCGGCTCCGAGCGGCCGCGGGGCTCCGCGCTCCGCCGCGGCGCTTCCCCGTTGCCGGCACCGCTTCCCTTCCCGCAAACTCCCCTTCGCGCTCCGAACCCCGCTCCGCTCGCCGCTTGCCCGGTTCAGGCAGCTAGCAGCCTTGAATCCACGGGTTAAGATTTCGCTAATGCCTACGGTAGCTACAGAGTCACTGGAATTAAGTAAAACAAGATGGGCCGGGGGAAGGGGGGGGGGGGGCAGAGGCGGGGGAAAAGATCTACATTTAAGTTAATTCTAACTTGGTCCGCTCCCGTTCGGCTGTCCGACTCGGAGAGCGGGAAGGAGTAGTCGGTATCGCTGGGTACAACCTAAATCCTCCCCTTTCCCCTCTTGTGCAGAAAAAGAAAGAACGATTCGATCTCTGTCATCTGATCCCCGCACTGGGTTTGAGGACTCTGGATGCTCTCCGCTTTTGGAGCGCTTCCCCTTAGCTCTAGCTGTGCTGTCTTGAATTTTCATTGACTAGATGACAACCGGGAGGAGGGAGGGGGGCAGAAAGGAGAAATGAATTTAATATCAAATGCAAACAACAACAGGAAGGAAAGAAAGGACTTGCTGGGGGAAAAAATAAAGGGGAAAAAAAAAACAGTGGGGGAGAAACAGTCACGGTTACCTTTGTGCTGCTACGTTTGCATCCACAACCCCAACGTTTCTGACCCAGGACCTGACGGAATCCATTTCAGAACCTAGAGATTTATCTTTCAGAATTGGTCCTCTTCCTAAAGTATCTTGAATCCCAAACATTTAAAAAGTCTATTCCAACTAGCAACAGTTTCCTTTTGGGGGATAAGGGAGGAGAAAAGAAAAAAAAAAAAAAAAAAGACGCAGCCTTTGAAATGGACACACACAAATCCCAGGAAAAGTGGAGAAGTTCAGCTTTAAAACCAACTTCTTCTGCTTTTAAACGCTACGTGTTTTTAATGCCTTCAAATAGGGAAGAAAAGTTTTTCCTCTTGCAAAGTAAAAGTTATGCTGATTCAGTCTTGCCTGGTATCATCATCCTTCAAACGCAGGAGAGCAAACTGCATCCAGAAACTGATCGCTGTTAACAAGGATCACCTGTTTCTCAACAGACACGGGGAGAAGGATTGATCGCTGCCTAATCCAGGAAGAAAGAACAAAAAAAAAAAAAAAAAGCGGGATAAATTGTAAAAGAAAGGAAGAAATGGAGCTAAAGAGAGTCTGATTACACACTACGGCCGGGAAGAGCCGATCCTTCCCAAAGCGGTCACCATGAATGGGTTACAGCAGGGGGAGCGCACACAGCGGGAAGGGGGCGGAGCCTGCTCCCAAATAAGGGCTTACATTTGCATAGCCTCCCCCGATTGGATGGCTGCGGGCAGCCCCGCACTCGCCCGGGCTCCCGGCTCCCCGCAGTCCCCCCCCCAGGGGCGGGGGCGGCGCGGCCGGAGCCGGCGGGGAGCGGGGACGGACCCACCGGCCCCGGGCGCTGGAGCCCCGGCGGCAGCGGGACAACTTGTAAGTGAATGGCATCGCCCGGCCGCCCCACGCCGAACGGTCCCGCCGCCGTGCTAAAAGCAGCCGTCTCTGTAAATCTCTTCGCTGCTGTCACAATAAAGCAATCGCACAGGTAGTTGGCCGGTTCGCTTTCAGGCGCGGCGTTTTAAAAATAAGTGCTGGGAGGGAGCGAACCGGGTGGCGGTGGCCGTGCCTGCGGGGCTTTGGAGGCAGAGACCGCCTGCCGGAGCGGGAGCCACTGAGAGAGACCGCAACACACGCAGAAGACCCTAAAGTTCTCACTACACGCGAGCTGTCAGCTCGAGCCTTAAAAACTTTTTATAACATCCAATGTAGACAAAATTTCCCATTAGTGGAGGTTGGAGTTCTCCCCAGCCCAGCCCGCAGTGAACCAAGACGAAGCTGCGCCTGCATTTATTTTCTTTTTTTCTTTCTTTTTTTTTTTTTTTTAAACCACTCTGCCTTAGTGATATTTTCCTCCCGGCCCTTTTGTATTCTGATCTGTGTATAGATCTGCCTCTGAAATCTATATAACACCAACGCGAAAACAGATTTCAAGACAATGAATGCAAATCTGTGCTCAGAGACCATCTGCCAGATGAGGGAATCAGATGTTCGGTAGTTAAAGGGACAGCGCAAGGATTTCCTTGACTCATTATGTGCAGCTCCTCTCTTTAACCTGCTTTTTTATTTATTTTTTTTTAACGGGATAGAAATATAGTTTCCATTTCAGAATGAATCCTAACTCCTTCCATCTACATTTCCAGCTGCATTTCAAAAATTAAATGTTAGGTTATTTTTCATGGAGTTTCATACAGTTCTCTCTAAAAACTAAATAAATTACAAATTAAAATCTTCCCATAAAACTTTCATTAAAATGTATCCTTAATTCAGGCACGATTGAGGGCAAAGCCGGGACTCCGAATTATTCTGTCTACATAAGTGACATAGTATTAGATGAACTAATACGTCTCTCACAATCTTTGTTCGAGGAAATTTACCCCGCTCACCCACCTCCCCAGATTGCTAAATATGCAGCCAGGGATTTTACCAGGTTAGCAAAAGGCGAGGCTGGCGTTATTTTAACGCTACAGAAAACCACCAGCAGTTTGGTGGTGTTAGAGAGCGGAGGCCAGCCTTCCAATATATGATCTTAGCATCTTTGAGATGCAATTTTTCAATCTATAAAAACCCAAACCAACCAACCAAACAGGGTAAGATATTATATATAAAAAAAATGTAGCGAGAAAACCAGAACATAGAATGTAGACATACAGGCGGTGGTAAGGCATATTATGGTTGTGTTGTTTTTTAATATTTCGCAATAGGCGTGGGTACATTTCCTCGAATAAAAGCCTCTTCTTTGTAAGAAGATCATTTTTGGCAATGCCACTCTGACCGTTTCTGCATTTATTCTTAAACCTGGGGCAGGGACGGAAGGGGAGGGGGCGGAATTCCCACTCGATCTACCCTTGGCCGAGGTATTCATAAGGAGAAATTGTTTCCTAATAACTGAGCCCCCCGCTCTTAGCAATAAAGCCGAGTCTGTCCCCGTTAAGGCGTTAAAGGGAGTCCGGTCGGATCCAACCCAGATGCTTATCCAGTTGCAGCCTAGCGGCTTAAGAAATGCCGGTGCGTGGCGGGGCCGTGCCAGCTCCCGGAACAATGGGGACTCGTGTGCCGCGGCCCCCGGGGAACCCGGCTTTTAGGGATTCATGGCGGGTCAGAGGGCAGCGGCGCGGGTCAGAGGAGATGCACTCTCCTCGCCCCAAACAGCTGCCACCAGAATTTGGCACTTCAGGGACGAATGAACGAAGCCTTTCCCCTCTTGCCCCAGCGGGGGCTGCTCGCCATGGGGCGCCCTCCCCACGCCGTTCCCTCCCGCGGGGGGAAGAGCTCTGCGAGCGCCGGGGAAGAGCGGCGCCGCGGGCGGCACAGCCCCGCGCCGGCTCCTCTCATCGGCTCCGAGAAAAGGACGCCCTTTCGGGGGCTGACTTGGGGGGGGGGGGGGGGGGGGGGGGGGGGGGG
>JAOTQQ010000015.1:2499494-2536085 GCA_026546715.1 Gallinago undulata | reverse complement strand
ATCCGGGGGGATCCAGGTGTTCGGGGACCAGAGCATCCCACATCCCTCCAGGATCCCAGATCTACCCTGCAACTTCCAAAGCCCAGGGACCCAGGTATTTGGGGGGGGCACCCAGGTATTTGGGGGGGGACCCAAGAGTTTGGGGGGGGGGCAGGAGTTTGGGGGGCCCCAGCAATTCGGGGGGACCCAGGAGTTTGGGGGGATCCAGATGTTCGGGGACCAGAGCACCCCACATCCCTCCAGAGACCCCGATCCATCCTGCAACCTCTCAAACCCCAGGGACCCAGGTATTTTAGGGGGGGACCCAGGTGTTCAGGGGGGGCACCCAAATATTTAGGGGGGGGGCGGGACCCAAGAGTTCAGGGGGGGGGGCACCCAGGCATCCAAGCACCCCCCCTTCCTCCACCCCCCTGCTAAGTTTCTCCGCTTTGCAGCGGTAGCTTAAAAGAACAGGAGTTTTTAAACAGGTCTGAAACGGCAAACTCCTGATCTAGATTCCCCCGTTTCAAGCACTTGGTTTAAATACAGTTTGGGAAGAGCCCATCGCTCAGGCTCTCCGGGTGTAAATTCACCGAGTAAAACCAGCAGTTACACTAGAACAACCGCCGCTGAATTTGGATTGGCACTTTAGGGGTTTCTGCGGTTCGGCTGCGGCAGTCGGTGCCACCGGCAGGTAAATAGCACCGTGTAACTCCGGGAGGGATGCGCGCCTTGGCTTTGGGAGAAAACCCCTGCCAGCCCTGGCGGGGCCACCCGGCTGAAGGGAAGGACGCCTCCAGCAGCGGATCTTCCGCACCGCTCTCGCACCCAATTTAGAGGGATACACACAATTTAGAGGCATAAATAGGAGCACGCCAAAGGCTTGGGGAAAGGGTTTCTCGGAGCCAAGCGGCGCTGCGAGTGGAAGCGACTCTCCACGGGCAGCGCTGAGCGGTCGCGGGGCGGCTGCCGCGCACCGACCGAGCGGGGCGGGGAAGGGTGTCGGGCCGCGCACCCCCGCGCTCCCGGGCCAGCGGGGCCGGAGCTCCCGCCCCGCACCGGCGCCGCTCCCCGCACAGCCCCGCAACTTTCACCGGCGCCGCGACGCGCGGCTTTCATTCTCCTGAATGGCTTGAAGCGATTTTCTTCCTCGTACTAAAAAGAAGGGGGGCAAGGGGGTGGAAAAACTCAACTGGTTCGGTGTGTGCTGATCACTTCCTTCTGGAGGAAGAGCTATTCCCCTCAAGACTGCCACACTCGTTTCCACATGCCGGGGTCAAAATGACAGGTGAGGCGGTTCTGAGGTGGTGAAGCGAGATGCTCCTCTTTGTTAGTAGGTTTTTAACAACGTCGTTTCATCCACCCGAGTCAATTTTCACGACTCGACACATCTTAGAAACTCCCAACAACAAGAAACATAGATATTGAAAATAATACTTAAGCCCTATAAAAGCACAATCTTTAAACTACTATTGTTTCCTCTCATGTTTAAAGAGAAAATGTCAATGAGAAAGTTAAACTACGCCTGAAGACGACACTGAGAAGGCAACATTTCATTCTTGTTCCTGTTAATTTCTGAGAATTCACCGTCCTTCAGGTGTCTCAAGGGAATGAATCGTAGGTTAAAATTATCAGTGTCAGAATGGAGAAGGATAACTAATCTTTCCCGCTTTATCCAATAATCTCACTGGAACGTTCAGTTTTTCTGGTACACCTGTACGAGAAAAATAAGTGTGCCTGTTATAAATGTTCTTTTAAGCTGTTAACAGCTTAAAGTTTTAAGTTATTTGCAATGCAAGTGATTTGCATTCAAGCTACACATCAATCACATTTTTGGCAGCAGAAGGGTATTTGACAAACAAAGAAGTCCCCGAAAATAACTTTCAAGAGCCTAACATAAGCATAAACAAAATACCTACTACAAAATACCCTGAAACAGAAATGTGGCTACAAGGAAGAGGAACAGGCTGTGTTCTGAACTCCTGCGATGAGAAGTGCAGGGGGGGAGTAGTCTGAGCACTACGTACCGAACCGGATCAGAAGTCTACTCTTGATTTACAAGACCCTCGATTTAACTGAAATTAGAACGTACATAGCTTAAGGGGAAAAAAAGCTTCTTAAAATGTTTTTAATGAGACGTTTGGAGCAGTTAAGGTGCATGCAACTAAATCATGAAAACAAATCAAGCTCGTAACTGTGCATGGAAGATGCAAAACAAGGACTTATGCACTGAAGTGCTTTTGGTTATGTTTACTATAAACCCGGTTTTATATAATGAACACACAGCTTTTCTTAGAAGAGAACACTCCCAATTTGATTGATGGAAAAGTTTAACCCCCAAGTATAAAACAACTGATCCTCTCCACACACACCCTACCCCTTCCACGTTATGAGCAAATAACCAGAAACACGGTTTTACAGCTGTAAAATCCTGAGCTATACCTGGTCTCTCCCTCTCTCCCCTTTCCCTCTTGCATCATAAAGGCACTATTTACTGGAGGCAACACTCCACGCTGATCAGCACTAACAAAACTTGCAAGTTTTAGAGATTCTACTGATCACATTTATACGCAGTGAACAAAGGAATGCTTTCAAACTTACAAATGCATAAGTAAACATTTCATAACTTCTTCTCCACCTCATCCTTCCCAAAAGAGAGAAAATATTGTATCCATCAGATCCTCTTTTGAGGCTCCCATTCATTCCAGTAAGTAGGTGCTTTTTTTCACTAGAACAGAAAAACACATCTGCTAGGGTTTATATCCAACTTCTTTTTTTTTTTTTTTAAGATACTTTTACTGCCTTTTGCCTAGCATGGTTTTTGGAACACGTTAGCAAATAATATTTTACCATCGGGAGTGTATGTTCCATTTTATTTTATAATGCAGATTTGAGAAGTCTTAGTGCTGAAGTTTGTTTTTCTAACCACATGGAGGTTTGAAGCAACAAGCACATTCAGGAAAAATACTTTAAGTAGGTGTATATTTGTGCTGGGATCCGCTCTCTCATTTTGCAGTTTATGGAAAGCAATCAGGGTCAGCTTTTCAGTATGTCTTTGTATATAAACTATCTAAAATATTCACCAGGAAGAAGAGAATTTTAGGTTATCACAACCTTTCTACTTCCAGGTACATACTTATGACCCAACTCCAGCTGTCAAACACTCTCCACAAGCAACTGGATAAATGCAAACATACTGGAGAGCAGAACTGAATTCATTCATTAACATATGAACCAAATAAAAAGTGGTTCCCAGTATTACAAACAGTCTTATACTGGCACTTAACCTGTATTAGTCACTCCAGTGGTCTTACAAGAATTACTTGACAATATACACATGTTTAACCTCATGCTTAAACATCTGTACAGCAAGGGCCTAATTTTTATTTCTCGACTCAATGTAGGTCTGTCTTAAACAGGTGTCTAATTACATGAATAGTCACTCTGAAGTGATGCCACAGGGACACTTCGTCTGCTCAAAAAATCAGCAAATCTTAAGCATCTTGCTAGACAAAAACTCTATTTTTAAAGTGTTTAAAAATATAAGAATTGTGAACACCTGTAAGTTTCTTTAGTTTTTCCATGTAGCACAGCCTAACATTTAAATGTGGACACTCTGAAGTTACAGTAATACAAAACTGATGCAAGCTAGTACTGCAGCAGTAATATGTGAACTGCATTTAATTCCAAAATTTTCAGTTTTACCTCTGATTAATAGAAGGGGGGCACATGTCTAATGCATTCCCTGTTGCGCTGTTTTGATTGGCTGAAAGAACAGCTTTCAGCTAGGGCTAGCTACCTAGAAAAGCTTCAGCTTCCAAAGTTCTGTAATTTTCCAGGCATATGCATATATATATATCCATATATACACACACCAGAGTCTTTTCAAATAAATATTTGTTTTCGAGAAAGAAAGGATACAGATTTTCATCTCACATAACTCAGATACATGAGTACTCACCTCAGGTTTTCCACTAACCTTTCACTGTTACGATAAATGCACAACTTCACCACATACAGAAATACAGAAAGTTCAGGGTTTGGTTGAAAGCCTAGTACATTGTTGGAAACACTGTGACTTCACCAGGGTTTGTATCAGACTGTATAATCAGACTGATTACATAATATTTGGTTCTCTTATTTTAGGATGTTTTTCTAGCTAAATTTCATTGTTTGTAAAACTTTCGAGGTACTTGCAGAGACAAACTCACCTAATCCATGCAGTATTATTGTCTGATAGACTGAGAAGCTGAGGCACCAAAAAAAAGTCACAGTTCACAAGAACAAGAGTCCAACATGCTCATCAACTACAAGGGCATCTTTCCATTACTGGAGCATTTTTCCAATACACAGGAGTCCATAACCACCAGAAGAGTACGTGGGTCATGTAACTAAGGGCCTCTGTTAGCATGGGCTCAGGGAGGACTATGGAGGCAGCCTTCTTTATGCTGCTCAAGAACATAGATATATTGCTGAGGCAGGCTATTTTCAACCTAGAGTTACATCAATTAGTGCAAATGCATTCTGAAAGTGGCATTGAGCTCTGGGGTTTAAAACTAAAACCAGGTGATATTGTTAGGGACTGTAATTGCAGGCTTCTTCAAGAAGGAACTAGTTTTAACCATACTGTATAACAAAAAGCTCAGTTTTTTATTTGGTAGAACAGATTAATTAACACACCTAACTTGATAAAGCTGACTGCATTTCTACCTCCGTACATGGCATTTCAGAAGCTGCCAGATTGCACCATCAGATTCGGATCCTGCAAACATTTGCACTTGTATTACAAGCAGTGAAGCCGATGGTTTGTAACACCAACTGCTCTATGCAGATCTTTCCAAGGTTAGGCTCCCATAACCAGTAAAATTCTGAGCTTTTGTTTTTTGAGAGTTTAAATCAGCAGGAACTAGTTTAGTCTAAACATTATCCTCTAGGAGGTGAGAAGTCTACCCAGAGTTTTATGCCTTCTGTGCTATTTAATTATAGTTTACCATTTGAACTGTTTCTTTCATCACTGATTTTAAGTATTCATAGGCAGCTAACCACCAGTGCTTTGAAATTTACACACATCTAAATGGTTCTGCTACTTAAAAGGATTCAATCACCCTGGTTGTATGGCATCGCATTTCCATCAGCAGTATCAGTTAGGTACAGAAAAGTAATACATTTTACTAAATAACCTGATACTACTAAAGTATTAAAGAGCATTGCTACTATTTTACATTTAATAAAAAAGTTGTGCCATGTGTCCCCCAACCCAACTAAGCTACTACAACAGTAAGATGAAGAAAAAAAAAGTTTGCTAGCTCTATGCCTCTGACATTGAAAATATTTAGTAGGTTTTACAATAAATCTCTATATAAGAATCTTAGATGTGGCTCCTTAAGCACATTTGCCACAACCAGAAACTAGGAGCAGCAAAGCTGGAAGCTGCAGATGGAGAAAGAAATCTGTACACACCTGTAGAAGATGACGGGCCCAAGACTGATTAGCATTATTATGTCTGGGCAAGCAGTTAAGTATCTTCTAATAGCATTCAGGAGAAAAATCCAAATTCCATTAATGCACAGCACGAGAAATAGATATCTTTCTATAAGCTTTAGGATTCGAGTTAGTTTAATAAAAAAAAAAAAAAAATCAAGCGAGGGGCATCAAATAAGACTTATCTGCTAACAGACAAGTTCAGAAGAAGTCAGGTTAGACTCACGCGGGTGAAGAGCTGTTAATACAACACAGAAAGGCACCTTTATAATGCCCAGGCTACGCAGCAGCTTGATTGACCCAGTGTAGACTTCATCACAAACTATGAGATATTTTAAATCACAGCAAGAGCTACAGTAAACCATTGTTATCAGCTCAGATACATTTCTTTTTACTTTGTTTCTCCTGTAGATGGAAGAATTGCCATGTTAGCTGTGATACATCAGAAGATGCCTTTATTCAGGATGGTCCTTTTATGACAGGCAGCATTAGCTTTATAAACTCATTGTGTACCAGCTGACTAACACGGGGTGGCGACTGAAGGGGAGTGGAAAAAAACCCAAACAGTTCTCCATGTGCACCCTCCCTCTTCAGCTACTTGCTAAGGACAAAAAATAAGCCTTTACTGATACTGAGTCCACAGGACATCAATGACAACAAAACAGATGAGCACATTCAGAAGGTTGTTCAGAAGGTTTTTCAGAACACCACCCCAAGCAGACACAGCTTTGTGGTCCACGCACATTCTTTGGCTTTAGGGAAGGAAAACACCCTCTGTTGTTTTCAAGAGCATGTGTTCAGAGCATCTGAAGACTAGAATATGTTGAAGCATATGGCACATAATTTCCTTTCTTCCATTCATAATTGGCAGCAAGATCTGTTCTAGTAAGAACATGCTCCAGCTTTCATTTGAAAATATCTCCATAGCCATGTCCTACTAGCAAGCTACTTAGGCATCATCCTGTTGCAAGTGAATATCAAAAAAAAAATAGTAAATCACCATTGCTATGGATGGGCTAAGCAATTTGCTTACAGCCAGTAGCTGCCCATACATCTTTAAGACTTTCCATCTGCCTGCTACCTCCATTGATACCTCACCAAACACCATGTGCTATCAACTTACTGTGTTCTTGTATACCATCCTAGTAACTGTGGTGTAATGCAGATGAGAAAGCTCCTTCACTGCACTGCTCACAATCCAAACGTTAGAAGAAACAACGAAGGGAAACAGGATAAAGCAGAGGCACAGACAGGGGAGCCAGGAGAAGAAAATACAACTTCAACTCGGAACACTTAAGACCACACAGTGTAACTATTGAGTAACTAAAGGACAGCCACTTGATTTCCAAGACTTGCTATCTGTTTATTTTCCCTTTCACTGCAGTCCCCTAGTCGGTCAAGCCATTCTCCAAGTACCCATGAGATAGACAGAAAGAGAAGAACATCAATGTACAGGAGCGACATCACCCTCAAATACAGGCCCTGCCTTACACTTAGCCAAGAACCTAGAAAGTACCTGATGCCCTACAGGCTTGTGCCCTAATAGCTACAAGAGAGAACAGGCACAAACTTGATTGTAAGAAGTTCCATCTAAACACGAGGAGGAAGTTCTTCGCTGTGAGGGTGGCAGAGCCCTGGAAGAGGCTGCCCAGAGAGATGGTGGAGTCGCCGTCTCTGGAGATGTTTGAAACCCCCCTGGAAACATTCCTGTGGGACCTGCTCTGGGCGGACCTGCTCTGGCAGGGGTTTTGGACTAGATGATCTCCAGTGGTCCCTTCCAACCCCATATCATTCTGCGATTCAGTTAAAGTCTTCTAGCAGTGGCCTAACAGTAGCTTTTGCCCTGAGCCGCACGCAGGCACCCTTGCACCCAGGGTTTGCTGTGCTGAGAGTGCTGGGCAGGGGGCCAGGGAGATAGAACACACACTGTCTGGAAGGCCAACCTCCAGAGCAGCACAGCATGTACAACCTCCAGAGGGGAAAACCATTCCACAGGATGGTTTATGGCATCTTATTTTTCCCCATGTAGAATATGAATAATGTTAATGGTGACAGAGCCTACAGGCAATAAAAGGCCTTTGCAGGTATCAAACAGCTTCAAACTTTGCTTTGGCTCTCCGCCAGCTGCTACAGTTAGCCAGCACTTCCTACTTAAGGCTAGGACCAGTGTCCATTAAGTAATTACACAGCCTTACTGGTTCCCAGCGAGAAAACAGATAGAAAACCTATTATATTTTGATTTTTTAAAAAATCATGTTAAAAACAGAAAAGAAGAAATTAGTGTTTCATGCACACCTGGAACTTTTAAATATATATTTCTAATGGATAAGGAAATTCTTATTATTCTCATATTCAGCTGCTAAGGCTCAAAATAAGAACACGGAAAATCTCTACTTTTATTGTCATCCCTTGTAGCACATAAATGCTCAGACCAAGAGTCCAGGCCCCCCCTGTGCTAAGCTGTTCATAGCAATTTGTAAAAGAGTTCCAAAGAGAACTTGAGTGTAGCAAGAAATAAAACTACAAAGATGAAATAAGAAAGAAACAAGAAGTTTTCTGAGCATTCTTAGTCTTGCACAGCACACAGCTTAAGGAGGTTTGGCCAAGTGGTAGGGGCCTACATTTCAAAGCAACGGAAAAACACATTCCACTGTTTCCAATGCTATTCAATTTTTCATCAGGCAGGGTGATCAGCATACAACACTACAAAAACCCTTTGTACAAACCAGTAAATCATCTTAACAAATACTTTTCATTTCATATCTCCAAATCATAACAGCATCAAGTTTTCTTTGGTGATTAGTCCAATTTGGAAAAGTGTTTTTTGAAGAACTGATGAAGTCAATTTCTTCACTTCTGTCCCTTAAGTTTTAATTTCTTGATTATTTTTTTCCCCTCTTTTTGTTGACCACTGCAAGCTAGTTTCCATAAAAGTACAATTCAGCAATAGTCAAATGGTTTGTTTCTTCATTGGTCACACAGAAGTTGACAAAACCCATTTTAATGAATACCCAAGCATAACACACACCCAAGTTCCTCGTTAAGAGTCAGGTTAGCATGCATCAAAGGTCTTTGACAAATCAAAGTATATTTGTATTTGACAACACAAAGTATCAAGAAGGCCTACAAAAGGGGTTGTTTCTTTTTCCCTTTTTAATACAAGCACCAAGGCAAGTTCCTCAGCACTTGCATTAGGTAAATGCTGTTGTGTCATTCCTGTTCAGGAAGAGGAAGTCAAAGTTGCAGCAGGTCAGCTGCAGAGATGGGATTGGATCTCAGGAGCTCCTGGATTCTGAGACAATGCTATCCATGAATATGTGAAAATATTTCCCCAAGGCTCAATTATTGGCACATTTGCCACATACCCTGCAAAATAATAACATTTAAGAAGTAAGCCATCAACAGCCAAGACACAAACATCTGTTTTAAGGAACGTGCTGTGGGCTGGGAACAAGACAACCTTTGCCTTTCCACCAAGTACTGGTTAAATGAGCCAAGTATTTTCACTTGTATTTACAGTATTATCTAAAATCTTGAACCACTGCAGTTATACATTCTAACATGTATACAGTATGCATGAACATATGTACATTTATAACATATATAAAATTATATGTGTTTAGCTTGCCACTAGAGGTAAAACTTCAGATATTGATAAAATGTTAGATTTCCACTCAGCAGTTGGAAAGTTTCCACTCACACTTTTTGTAAAATGGGGAATATAGTTTACAACTCTTAATAGTTAACAGAACTGCTGTTTTACACCTGGCCTTATTATTTTATAAGATAGCAACTAAGTATTTGATCATCTGACATGTTTTAACACCTGCAATGATTTCCTGTCCCCCAGTATCTTAGGTATATTTGTTGTTCATAAGTACAACAGATAGAGAATTAGGGAACGGGACCAGCTGCAAAAGATTTGCCATCAGTTTCAGCAATAGGGAAGCTGCACTTGGACATCTGATCATTGACCTCACAACACACACCAGCCTTATACTTTGTCATAGAACTCCAAGCAAAAGACCAGATTTCTCTTGTGCTGTGCAGTCAGATCCAGAAAGACAATCCACATATCCAAGTTCAGAGTCTGTGTACAAACCAAGAAGTATGAGTTAGAGGAAGTAAAGAGGCATAAGCCTGTAGGTTGAATGTAAAAGCAGCAGTCAGTAGAAAAGCAGAAGTCCTTACTGACCGTTCAGTTGACAGATGCCAAACAAAGAATTTAAATGCACAATTCTATGATTTAATCCATATAACATGGTTCTTCATAACAAAGCAGACGAATTCTGACCTGCAGTTTCCCCCCACCCTCCTATGGAGTTCATCTTCTGATCAAGAAAATTCCTAGGAAAGGAAAGGGAGGGGAAGAGATTACAAGTCTTGTTTAAACTTTCCAAAGTTTGAAGACTTTGGCCAGCAACTTTCTCCTCAGACACTGACAGATGATCTAGAAGGAAGGGTGTGTGTAGGGAGGGGAAGACTTGAGTCAGGGTAAAGGTGATGGTAAATATGCTGATAAGACAGCAGCTCTGATAGCACTGGAGAAAGGCCCTTAAAGAGGCCATGGAAAGATCTTGGAGAAGAAGGATTGATGAAGAAACAGAAAAAAAAAGGTGGTGTAGTTGAATCAATGACCTAAATTGATTGCACCAGTAGCACTTTCAACAAGCAGGGAGGAAGCATGGGGAGCATGGCAGCTGTCAGCATGTCCACAGAGGCAAGAGATCCCAGATCTAAAGCAAAAGCTTTGACAGTTCAGGTAGAAAGACAAAAGCCAGATCTTTAAAATACTACGAAGGTGGGAGTACGGACACTTATTCATAGTTCAGGTCCACAGGTAAAGGAAGAGGGCTCAGCGCCACCTCAGTATGGGCTGCCCACTGGTGCACATCTCCACTGAGCCCCTCTCACTTAGCCCATTTGTACAACTTTATTAGCAACAATTAAATGAAAGATGTATTGGTGTTGTAGCTCTTAATTTTGCAAAGGTTGCAAGAGTACTTTAAATACTCAAGAAAAGACAGAATGCTAGTGAGTTATCACTCACCATATAGCGCTAGCACTTACATACATGCCATGCCTGATGAGGCTGGCACCATAAATAAGAGAATATAAGGTGGAATGGTGGGATATTCCCAATTCAGATACCAGAGGTCCATGGAAGTTAAGCCACTTGCCTGAAGTCACACAGGAACAAGGAACCCAATCCTATTCTCCCAATTCCCAGAGCTGTTTTCCAAAGCACAACTGCATTCAGTCCTTTTGTAGGACAGGTAAATGTTATTCAAATTGCTCAATAACAAATAGGGGTGAGGGAAGCAGGAGAGGAAAATTGTTCTCAGAGAAAATAAAAGTCCCTCCCATCAAGAAGTGTATTTTACACTCCTGATTAATTATGCAACAGATTAAAATATTTCCTGTCCCAAAACAAAGCTAGCCCAAACGACAAATGTGCAGCTCAAACGAAAATAAAAATAAATAAAACAAAAATCCCGGCATCGCACATACCGTTTACCTGGGCAATGCCACCACCTTGTGGTCTCTACAGCCACACCACCAGTAGAATCTCTGTGTCTACAACAAACATACCTAGAGCTGTCTTGCTGTGCTCTTCTGAGAGAACTTTGCTTAGGCTTCACTCATGAACCACCTTAACAGCTCTGTCTGGTATGCAGTGGTGGAATTCAATGATGTACGATTATTTAGTCACTTTGATTATTTTAGTCAAAGTTGATACCTGTTCTCAATACAGAGAAAGCTACGCTCCCTGAACGAACATAGCACCTCCTGCTCATGTAACCCTAAAAAAGGCCTTCCTAGTACTGTTTTTCTGGCATAGGTGCCATTTCTGTCTTATGAACTATATTGTACTCCAACAGCTCTCTCACCTGAATTCTTCTTCTTTCTTACAGCATCTTAAGGACAAATCAATTCCTATAAAGTCACTCCCCACTGAATAGTGTAAATATATGCTTTGCTTCATAGAAATGTTTGCTCAGTCTTTATGTTCAGAGCAGGCACTCAGCATTCTGCCACTATTTTCTTGCCCAGCGTTACTGATGAATCTGCTGTCCAAGAGGGAAGAACATTTCTTGACACGTCACAGACACATAGAGGAGAGCATCTCCATGCATGCGGACTGTGGAATTATTTTAGCACTACTGGCAGCCAGATAAATAGCACCACAAAAGTTAATCCTCCACAAACGGAAAACATTGCCACTTCCAGCCTGTTTCCAACCTGGCACAGAACGCTGGTGCCACCATCCGTTAGTCAGCCACTACCTGCAAATAGGGAATCCTTAGTTAGCTGCTGGCCTTGGGGAAGGAAAAAAAAACCCAAAACAAAAAGCCAAAACAAAACAAAAGCCACACACAAATTACTGCCCGTTTTGGGAGTTCTAGTGGCAGCCTCTCTGATGAATTTAATGCACTTCTTTTGCCTGTAAGATTATTGACAAGCTACCTGTTCCAAGTATGAAATTATATACCATAAGCAGTTTCTCCAAGACTCTTGCTCTATGTAACACACGTGTAAATTCAGCAGATTGGATGGATTGCTTTTATCACAGCACCAGTGCTGTAGGTCAGCAGGGGCCACTTTGCCAGTCACTAGAGCAAGAGACCAATCGTACAGTCCCACCCAGGAAAATTTGTTGAGGTGTGATAACTTCAATCAAAATCAAGTTCCATGGAGTCTGGTACATAGGAAGCCTTCCTCCACACCAAGGCTGTTTGCCCCTCAAAGCACAAACGGCAGCACAGACTTGAAGTTGCAGTATGTACAGAAATGAGATAAAGCATTATCCCCCGCCACCCCAGAGCAGTTCAGCATAAAGTGGATTTGCCTTCTGGATTAGACCCAACTTTTGATGCCTACACAGACCACATCAGTAATAAATTGGAGCAAATAAATGGAGGATCAACAATGCCAGGCTTTCCTAATGAGGCATTCCTCAACCTGAAGCATGTCCATCTCCTCTCCCTTTTATACCTTTTATATCAGCATATCAGGACTTTGCAGTGTAACTAAAGACCTCAGGTGACAGGCAAAAAAAGAAGTTGTTATCAAAGTTATCATGTTTGGCCACATGCCTCTTTATTACAAAATTCAATTCTACTCTGACTAGAAAAAACATATCTGAAACTGCCACAAAGAAATAAAAATACTTTGAGTGTCTGCTACTGATGTAATCAAGATATCCTGTATGATGTAAACCTAGGCTGCTTTCCAGGATAGTAGCGCACACAAGCATTTACAGCAAATTTTCCTGCAGTGACCAACTTGGAACTGGTTTAGGAGAACATCAGAGCCAAGAATACACCTTCCAAGAAACAGATACCTACAGCCTGCAGTATCCTCCTCAGAGGCAGAATTATATCTTCCATTTGCACTACAACTCTTTGATGCAACACATGCTACCTTACTGGTTTTATACTTGTTTTACCAGTTAATTTTGCAGCTCCAATTCTCAGTTTAGCTTGCACTTGCCAAATAGTCATGGACCTCAGAGAGTTTTAAATCATGGTCAAACTCATTCCAAAAATACCAAAAGCTACTACCTTTCTTCATCTTTTACCTTGCTGCTTCTTTCAGGTCTATATGGAACAGCTTCAGAACTCCGCTAGTAAAATAACAGACTACACTCTACGGGGAAGGACAACTGGAATGTTTTATTACAGAATCAGCCATTTTACAACAACTGTTCTCATTTCTCCAAAGCAGATCAAGACAAACTAGGATTTCTGGACTAGAAGCATCTGCTTTGGGAGTGATTAAGAACAGTTATGGAGTCATTCCTGTCAGTTTTCTCACCCAGATAAGCTCTAGGGCCCAATTTCTACACACACTTGTGCACCCTATTCCCTTGAGATCCTTTTGAAACTTTTAGCCCGTAAAGTCTTTCCTCCAAAGCCCACTAGCACTTGCTACGTTCACACACTATATTTAAATCTCCTAAATCTAAATTACAAATACTATAGTCTCTTTACAGCATTCATGGCACGCTTAACACAATAGGATCCTCATCACCAACATGCATCTGTGCAGTTATTGGCATAAAAAACATTTATTGGGGAGAGAACATAACTTTACAGTATAGGGATTGAATTTCACTTGCAAGCATTGTAAATATCTGACAGAACAAGCAGCAAGAAGGAAATCTTCTAATGAATGCAACACAGTGCAGTATGTCTGACTTTTGCTAGATGCTCACATTTTAGTATTTCTCTCTCAGTGTATTCAAAACTTTCAGGGAAAAAAAAAAAAAAAGATTGCTTCTTGGATTATGTGTTTGAGGACTTGGCAGTAATAATAAAAAAAAGACCAAACCTCTAGTAGTCTGAAATTCACCAGAGTGGTCCAACTCACACAGAAGCATTGGCCTTAGACCCCATTAGATGTAAAAATGGTGCATTAATTTAGATTACAGTCTCTCTGAAAATTCCTGTTCCACTACCTCACCACACACTGCAGCTACACAAAGTATACAATCCTCAGGCTGAAAAGACACTGACTTGCTAGCATATGTCTTCACATTCTAGCTACCTGATAATCCATGAGATGGGTCAAGTATTTTTTGTGAAATAATTCTTGTTGCAATCAAACAGCCTTCATGCCCAGTGCTGCTGTGGACCATTACAGACACATTGGTTTTCCCAGAGGAAAATCCTGAACCATCCCACCAAGGCTTTCAGACTGGTCCTTCTATTTCATTGGGAAGAGAAGAGATCCAGGGCACATGACTTGTTTACCTCAGACCTCACCCTGAACTAGAGTTAAAAGAAGAGACACCCAAAAGAAAATAAGTTGTTTTTAAGTCTTGCCAAGGCCCAAATAGCAGGTCAGAAGCAGATACTCTGGGAATGAGTGCAGAATTCTGTGACAAGCAGGAGTATCATAAATTTTACACACCACAGAATAAAGCCCAGGCCTCAGCATGCAGCTGTATACAATATATGGTCAATGAGATGAGCTCAGCATGTGGTCCAATTCTACCACTTATGTTCAATGTAGAGTGGCACACACTGCTGCTTATTACCGAGATAAAACCCCAGACTCTGTAATCAGAGAGCACCACTCTGTTCAAAGGATTCAGACCTCCTCTCCAGAAAAACACCTTGCTCCATTCCAAAGAGAAATAGATATATCCTATTCAAAGCCAGAAGAGCCTCATCCAGCCTCCAACTCCTGCAAAGCACAGACTTCCCACTGAGACTAGACAGATGACCTGACAACACTTGGAAATATCATACTCATCTCTCAGGCAGCCCTTGCAGGAAGCACAAAATAAGCATTTTTTTTACCTCAACAATAAGGCAAAGATTCATCAAGGTAGCAAGACACCGATGTTCGCTGCATCCTTGCTCTGAGGGTCCTGTCTTTTCCAACACCCTTCAGAAAGGGCTGACACACTCATTTTCAAGTATGTTAGTCAGAAGTTAAGAGTTTAATATGGAAGAAAGTTTCTGTAATTTGTAACAGCCCCAAATTACATCACTATAACAGGTCATTCTGATTTTTTCAAATCTAGAACCATTACACCATAGTCCCAGGAACCAGGAACCTCTTGTGCTTGGTGCTGTACACACACAACACGGGGATATATTCCCAACAACGAACTATTACCACTTTGTTACTTTTCATTTGTACACTTCTTGCATTTGGCTTGATGCTACACTGAAGACGTGACAAGATATTTCCCATCTTTGTTACTTTTGCTTCCTTAAGCTAAAGGGAAACATATGGAACAACTACCCTCCCTGAAATACACTTACAAGTCAGACATCGTGAGATCCCAGCCATAATGCAGCATATTCAATTAAGTACATTTCAGTCTCTATACTTTTTATCCTGCATTTTTAAGTGTCTACAAAGATTGAAAGTCAGTCAGTCAGGTTTTGCTTTTTTTTTTTTTTTTCCCCAAGGGATAGAGAGAGAGGGGAAAGGAAGAAGTTTGAAAGGATTTGTGCAAGTCACCTAATAAGAGCATGAAGGTAAGCCAAGTGTTGCAAGCCCAATCTTATCTGAAGCAACTGGGTGCCAGATTTTAAACTAACACAAAAGCTCATAATGGTGATTGCTGAACCTTGTCTTACAAGCACCACCTGAGTATCTGGACCTTTGTTCCCTGCCACTAGACAGTGCAACAGCAATGCCCTCATTTACACCAGATGGGATTTTCCTGTGTTCCTCTTCAGGTTGCCTCCCCTGCTTAAAGTACCAGCGCTCCACAGATGAGCTGAACAGCCGCCAAAGCACAAACTCTTGAGTATCTAATCCAGGAAACATGAAACAGTTTGCAGGATTAAGGCCCCAATAAATAGCCCATATCCAAAAGTGGTATCATTACATATAGAAGTAATTATTTTATACCTCCATTTTCTTTTCTCCCCCATCACCTACAAATGCTTAGACAGGAAAGCAAGAACTAGAGTGTTGAGATTGCTCACCAAAAAAAACCCCAAAATCCCTCCCTGAGGAAATGCAATTAGACTGTACTTGCTTTGAAAGTGAGGATTGGATTAAAACAAAGCAAACAACACTCTGGAGTCCACCATGTCTACTAGATCTCCACAGAGCAGCTGACATCCTATACCTGCTGTTGGAGAAAAGCATACTACAACTGTACTACTTCCATGCCTTAATTCCCTGTATAGTAACACTCTTTGGCATGGGCAGAGCAAGAGGCATGGCCCATCCATGCTAATCTTAAATCTCAAAGCTACTCTAGCCCCACACCCTCTCTCCTGGCACAACCCCCTTAGCTAAAATGAGGGGGCAAAAAAGCCACAAACAGGAAAAATTTGTAGAAGTAATGCTTTACACATAATAAAATATTAGTTTGAATTTAGATATCTAAGGTACAAAGCACAGTGGCTACAGCCCTACACATAGACACTTCTTCCGTAATAAAAGCTTCTTAGAGTTGTCATGTTGACTGAGAAAAAAATCAAGTTAAACCAGAGAACCAGAACACTTATGAATATTTATGAGCAAACTTTGAGGTGCTTTACCTCAAGATTTCTACACCAACAGTCTAGAGAAACTTTCACTACGAATTATTCCACCATTATACAGTAAACACATCCAAATTGGTAATCTTACTATGCAGAACACCACAAAATGGGCAAAAAAGCTATTATTACACAAAAAAAAGAAGGGGCAGCCTAGCCCCTAACATAATCCTTCACAAAGAAACGCAAGTGAACAGTAAACATTGCTATTTAGGCGAGACCACAGCCTGCAAACCAGCAAGAACCAGCCACAACCAGAGGAACAAAATAATTTTAAGCACCACAAAAGATATGCCACATCCCACCACCAAAATGCAGCAAACTAAATCATCTCTTACCTGGAAAGCACCCTCATATGGTGTTTTTTTTTGACAGAAAAGGCCAGTCCAGGCGAGGAGAACACCTCACCTCAGCAGGCGGGGGCTGGCCCGCCCTGTTCTGGAAGGTTCCTCAGGGCTCCCCTCAGCAATCAGCACCTCAGTGGAGGCACCTGAAGCAACTCACACCTGAGGTAATTTTTTCCTTTTCTCCCCTCGCAGCCCTTAAAACTACTTCCCCCTACCCCCTCCCTACACAACACAAAAAGAGTAACTTGAATATATTGCTCCCTTTTTCCTCAAAATTCTGTTCTAAGACCACATGCAAGATCGAGGCTGGGGGGGAAGCTATGGTTTCCTCTGAGAAAAAGGCATAGCCCTACCTCAAGCCTTTGGGATTGGTTCCCTCTGCACCCTCTCAGCAGAGAAAAGCACGTTTTCAGCATGTTTCTTCCAGGTTTTCAGCATCTTGCCTTGTGTGTTGTGCGTCCCAGGGTGGGAAATGGGCAGCAATGCCCAAAACATGCTTTTAAACTGTAGAGCCTGCAGCAACAGCCTAGCACCTTTACTATCACCCTTACTTCTCATTCCTAAAATGTGGCTTCTTCCCATACGTAAAGCACAACATCCCTGTCAGGTTTACTACTTTGGCACACAAAATGGCACCCAGTTACACAGCAAGGCCCCATCGCAGCCTGCAGCGCCATGCGAACGGCTCCATCGCGTCCATGCAAAGCAAATGTATTATATACAGGTATATCCCCGAAGAAGGAATTTATCCTGACACCTTCCTCAGCTGTGTCAGGAAAGATGGGGGCTGGAAGTGCTGCCCGGCTCTTTCTGATGTTTCTGCAGCACTTAGCATAATGGGGCAGTGATATTTTACATCACGGCCTTGAGGTGCCACGGCAAAGCAAAAATATTGTCTTAAGAACCAATTTCCGGAAACAATTTCAATTTCAAAACTAATTTATTTGGAAGGAAGAGAATTTGAGCCCCCTCGTGTCTAGATTAACAAAGATGCAGTAAAAAATAGGGGGTTTTATCAGCAGATCAGAGGTGCATGTTCAAATCCTGTTTTCACAGCTGCAAATGCATTAGGCAGATTGCAAAGGTCAGCTCTGTGAAATTTTCCATAGGTGGCAGCATTACTGCAGAGTTTCAGTGAGAAATACAGACGAGCAGCATGGTCGCTTCAGCATCGATAGAAACCTCCCTTATGGGAAGAACCTTCTAGGAATTAATTACTTTTCTAGAGCGCTCTCACCCAGCACAGGCAGCCACGCAAACCTAGAGGATGAATTTAAAAAAAAAAAAAATACCGTAGAAAGGTTCTAATTGTGTCTGAACAAGGCTTAATAATGACCTGGATACGTATATTACTAATTTATAGCTTTTAATAGGCCTGTTATTACCAATAAAGTCAGTCTTTCTTTTCAGGGCTTTATTAAGCGTTATTATGCTAGTGAAAGGGCAGATCTTTGCCGTAAGTGTCATCTTTGGGGTGCCTTTGCCTCTGGAAGAATTCTGTTCTATTCTTCTCTTCTATTGTGTCCCAGTTTGTAGTAAAACTGAACCAATTTTGTGCTCTGGAATTTTACATTTTAGCTAGGCCTCCTCTGACTCTCTGAAATTAATGGCATATTGTGGAGAAAACTGCTCGTTCTCAGGATGATAAGGCCAATGTTTGTGCTAAATGCCAAGGAATGGGGTGCAGAGAGGCCCTTGCTTATACTTATTGCTATAACAACCAAGGTCAGCCAATTTTCGTTATTTGCCCCTTAGAGGGTCAGAAACAGAAAAGCGTAGAGGGGTCCTACCTGTGGGGAGGAACAGACAGGAGAGGTGACCCAAACCTGACCAACTGGGGTATTCCATCCCATCTGCCCCATGCTCAGTATAAAAGCTGAGGCATCAAAGGGTCAACTCTCTTCCTGCTATGGCCGATGTCCGAAGAGGACCCTGTCTGTTCATCTGCCTTTGATCCCCATTCCACTCCAGAGGTGGAATCCAGTTCCTATCCGTCACTGAGTCCAGTCTGGGACTTCCCCAGTGCCTGCTGGTGATGGGACTGTCACCCTGGAAGCTTGATACAGTTTGGTATATATTGTATCTATTTCATTATTTTCTTCTTTTTGATTTTAATATTACTTTCTCCGTTAAAGTAGTTTAGTTCATTCTAAACTTCCGAATCCCCTTATCTCTTCCTCTCCTCTCTTTTGAGGGGTGGGGAAGGACCATCTGTTGGTCCCTTTGCAGTGATTTCAGCTGAAACCACAACATATTGGGTAGCTATGTTACATGAAATGGCTCACAAGTTGGAAAGAATTTGGTAATTCTCCATCTTTGTGTTATATGCCTCTATTGTATTCTATGGGCTGTTCAACGATTGATGTAATCCCTGTGAGAAGCAATTAGCAACCACCACCAAATTAGGGTTCATGTAAAGCACTGGCTTAACCACAGCCTGAAGCTCCCTGCTTGTACCCACAGTGCACATAACAGAGCAAGCTTCCGCAGGCTGCACTGCTAGCGCATCCCACGCCATGCTCTAAGGAGAAGATAGTATCTTCTTTATACTTGGGAGTCATTTATTTGCACATGTTGGAGTAAAGGAAGAGATCTACAGAGCCTTTTTTTTTTTTTTAAAGAGCTGTTTCACATGTAAATAAGCCCTGCCTGAACCAAAAAGATGGATATTCCACAACAGTAAACCAATACTCTCAAAATATTGTTCCAACAACAGATAGGTAATCTTAGAGACAAATAACCCTGTATAGTGGATTGGATTTGAATTCTGAGCAGCCCTTCTTTGGGGGTCATCACCCAGAAAAGATGTCCAGGGCTCATTCTTTAGCTTTTCTGATGTCCCTATGAATAAAGGAATTATGGGACAGATAAAGGTGATGAGGAAGTGAAGGAGTATATCACGGAATCACAAAATTGTCAGAGTTGGAAAGGACCTCTGGAGATCACCTAGTCCAATTTCAATCATCATCTTTCAGCTGCTTGGAAGATAAACAATCAGTGGATGTACTTCACTGGAGGTCTAATATGAGAGTATATATATCATTTTTATGGGTCAGATCATCTCTCAGGACATGGGGGAGCAAAGTAATGTGTCTTTTCTCAGTTGAAAACATGACATAATATAGTTTTATAAAACATTTCCCACCCAAAATTGAAGGGGGAGCAATAAAACAGCAGTGATTCATTAATCTAGCTCTGATTTAGAATTTAAACCAGCAATTTTATTGAACACTTCTGTAAAGACAAAGAAAAGATGATGAAATGCTTTTCCCGCTCTTCAGCTCACTTTTTCCAGCCAATTTCATTTCCCATTTCATATGTTAACACAGAAACTTACCTGAAATATAAGAATTCCTCAAGTCAATCTTTTCACAGCACTGGAGAATAGGACCGAAAGGTACAAACCCCACTGGAATCAAGACCACTATTTCCAGTAATTTAAACCAGTAAAATACTTGTTTTGAGTTTCAGTATTGCAAGCAGCTGCTACACACCCTTAACATCCACATAATAGGCATTATATTGCTCTGAACTTTATCATTAAACAGGAGTTACCTATATTTTAAAAACAGAGTAGCACCTTTGGAAATGTATACTCTGTCTTCAAAAATCTGGCAAATACATGCCTTTTTCGGGTTAGTGAGTAAATTAGAGAGATTCTGGGGTTATAGTGCCCACTCAAAAAACATCCTGTCAATAATGAATTCTGAGCTCTCCAAGGCTCAGTCTGTTTTTTTACTGTTATCTGCATAGCTGTGCTCTTCAGACACCCTTAATCAAACTTCTCTGCTCTTTGGCATGATACTTCCTATTTCCCCACTCATTAGGTGAGCAAAAGCTCCAAGAGCAATACAATTAAAGTATTTAAGCTGGTACAATTTAGCCTTCATTGTGAGACTTGAATTGGCTGTCCTGGCATTCACACATCTTCAGTGCTGTAGCCGACTGTAGAATGAGAGGAGAACTCAGGGGGTTACTCCCCATCAGAGCCAGACTTACAACACAACTTTCAACTGTAGACAAAGCCAGTGTCCCACTGCAATCCACACAGCAGCAGAGGACTCTACAAGCTGATTTTCCTCAGCTACCTAGGCCTCTGCTTAATCAGCTTCGTATGTGCATATGATTCAGAATTCCTGCTTACCCCTTCACATCATGTTTTTAGAATACTGGTAAAAAACATCCCAAAGGAAGCTGCTTATTATCTCACTGCTGCTGTTTCACATCTGCCTCATCTTGTTAGGCTTTTGCTTCCCTCTCCTGGCTGATTTCATCCTAAAAAAACCCACAACGGTATTGCAGAGTATAAATCAATTCTTTTAGAGAAGGCTGAAGAGAAGACATTCCCTGTTCTACATGCCGTGTCGGCTCATCATTTGACTTCGAATAGAAATTATCCAGAACTTGTGAACTCCCATCGCAAACTTCCTTGCCTTCCTGATCTAACAAACACTCTGTCCATACACCACATGGTAACCTTAGGCAAATCAAGGACAAATGTCCTGAGTTGCCCTGAAGAACTTGGAAGTATTCCTGGATGACAGTATTAACTGAAATGCCACATACCTTTGCGAACATATAAATGGGAGAGACCTGGCCAAGGCTATCTAGAATTTATTTGGGGGGGACTCAAAACAAATTTCAACAAAGGGGAAAGACTGGGCGGTTTTCCACTTAAGCTTTCATTTGAAGCATTTTGATAATTTTGTCAAGCCTTTACCTCAAAAAAGTCACAATTGAAAAATATAACAGTAACTGGAAACCTCACATAAATTATCATTTGGACAATGAATATTTTATATTTTTACTACACAACTCTGAAAGTTATTAATAAGTTCTCTAGGCTCCCCTCCTGTTTCATAGCATTTTAACAAACAGCCCACATTCTCACAAGATTTTTTTCTTTATATATTCCTAGAATTTAAAACACTTCTGAATTTTTTTTTTATTTCCATGGCTCCAACACCTTCCTTCCAGTCAAGCTCTTCTCCCTAATCTCCTCACCACTTTCACTATTGCACTGAAATTCCCTCTTTTAAAAACTGACCTGAAACAAATTGCCATTCCTATTTTGGTACATTTTTCCCAGTCTCTTCTAAATACTCTCCCTAAAGCACGGGAATCTCTTCCACCATGACCCATTAATGCTACAAAGGGCAGCTAGTATCTGTCACATTGATTAGATCAGTGCTCTGTGAGGTAAGCAAAATTCAGGGAATGATGATGAATTGATTTTTATTTTCTTAAAACAAACTGAAAATTGCAATGAGCCCATAATTAATTGTTCTATCTAGTCCACACACTGAATTTAATTAACTATTTAATTAAACAATGAATTAACGCTGTTAGCAAAACGTGATATAGGTCATGCCGTCCAGTCTTCCTCTTTTCCTCCCCTCCTCCATGCATCCACTCAAGTTTTATCTGCACAACGAAACAGAAGCCTCTCTTTGTTACAGCTGCAACACCAGCATCATTGACTAAAGCTCTCGTGTGTCCAAAAATAACTAAGCAAGTGTCCATTCTGTTTGGAGCCATCCAGCACCATGTCCTCCCTCTTGGCACATCCTGGGAAATTCTACACCTTCTCAGATGGGAATTAAAAAACAAGACCCTGACTACTTGTATACATTTAAAGAGACAATGACCTCATTTTCCTCCACATATTAAATTTTTCTAAAGAGCTTATGATACCTGCAGATCTTAGCAGAGAGTTATTTTATTTGTTCTTGGCCAAATTCCACCAAGGGTAATTACTCGTTACCTTGAATTTTCCAGACAGTTTTATCTGATGTTTTCATTTTGTTTTCTTTTACAATTTTTCTGACATCACATAAAGATCTTATCCAGCATACATTTTACACACAGATCCAAAAAAATTTCAGGTCTTACTTAGTAAATAGCAATTATAGAATCATTCATGTAGCAAATAGAAGTAAAGCTCGTTAACGTTAGGTACAGTAAGATAACCCAAAAGCATGAACCTAGCTAAAGAAGACATTATTGTTCCTGCTTTTAGAAAAAAAAAGGAAGGAAGAAATTAGATGATTTGCTTAGCTCACGCAATAAATGTGAAACAGAACAGAGAATAAAATCCACATCCCTTAAGTTCCTCATCAGTCTTCTTAATTAAGAACTTAGACTGGATTTTTATAAAGAAAAATTATAGGATCAGTCCCTTTTTTGATCTGTGCTGCAACTTTTTTCACTAAACAGATGCAAAATCTACCCCAGAAATGGCCACATTTCAGTGCTACGTGAAGCAGATCCCACAATCAATACAACTCATAAACCAAAAAAAAAAGGCAGTTTCATCTTAAAGAGCATTATATAATCATTGGGATTGCAGATCACTAGGGAATAAAATTTGTTTCCAAGTTCAGTTAACTTTTTTACCTTCGCATTCAACTCTGGAATGATTTTTGACAAGATGCAAGTGGAAACATTAGCCTGGATTATTTCGTTTTCATGTGTATCAGAACAAAATAAGGAACACCACCACTATTTAACAGTGCACGTAGCTGTACCCTCTTTAGGTGTCCTAGAAACATCAGACACTGGGAAAGCAAAGGTTTGATGGTTTATTACTGCTGTCAACTCAAGTCCTAGGCAGGTTGGATTGCTCCTCATGGAGTTCTTGGTTTGAGTTGTCTCCCAGCCAAACCCACATTTTGAAATGCAGGGAGGAACACTGGATAAACACCATTCTGGTTCACGCAAACTTATGGCTGTCGGGTTGGCCCCTGTAGATGGTATTTTCCAATCCACCGTTTATTGCTTCCCCGGCCTCCCCACAAGACCAGCGTCACACCAGTTATGGAGGAATTTGGCGATGCATCCAAAATTAATATACTCCAGAATTCACTCAAGGTGCAGGGCATTCCTGCTAAGTAAAACACCCAGCAGAGTCACAACAAAAGCAAGGTACCTATTCCACAGGAGTCCTGTTTTATTTAGGACACTCCCCATCACATATCCCATGCGGTGGGGATGGCAAACAGGACACTGAAATTAGTGGCCTCCTACAACTTGGGAAGGAAGGAGTGGCCAGGCTCTGTGGAACTGCAAATTTGCCCACATCAGATGAAACTAGTGTTACATCCAGGCTGCTTCCAACAGCTCCGCTGATGCTGGCAACACACAGAGGAGCCAGAAGAAGAAACAGCAAGCGGAGAAGGAATTTATTTCAAGCTGTTGCAGAAAACACCTCTGCAAATTAACAGTGCAGATTCTTTTTCTGTGATGGCTGTTCCAGTTTCTTGTAGTGGATCCAGAGCCCACTTGGCTCATACTCATTACTGTTCTAAAAGGACAATAGAGATACAGTGCTTTAAGCAAACAATTGCCTCCCTATGCAGTGTTCCATCTAATACAAGAAGAGGAACACTGAGCAAAAACATGGCCAAAGAAAGCAAATCAGGAAAATGAAAGCGGGTAAATAGACAACTTAAGAAATAAGTAAGTCCTGTTGAGAAAGAGAGCAGAGAGACAAGGGTGCAAAGGAAGGGAAAGGAATACACGCTTTCATAGAATGGTTTGGAACAGACCTTAAAGATCATCCATTTCCAACCCCCCTACCCTGAGCAGGGACACCTCCCACCAGACCAGGTTGCTCCAAGCCTCATCTAGGGATGGGGCAGCCACAGCTTCTCTGGGCAACCTATGCCAGTGTCTCACCAGAATTTGTGATCCCTCCTTGCCTTTTCCATGAATTATCAGCGATGTGAGTGACCACAGATGGATTTCTAAGTGCTCAAACCCTGCAACTGAAACCAGATCAGAGAAGGATCTCACAAAACACACAGCACCTTACAGCTCAGCTCCAGGCTGTTAATGCCCTTGGAACACCTGCATGGCTCCACCTCCCAATCCATGGGCAGGACATAGACCTCAGCTGAACTACAGTCTAAGGTACAGCCCTGGGGGTTACCAGTAGCCTGGTCCCTCCTGCTGTCTGCTGTGTACCATCCTACAGAACAGGTACCATTGACTTGGCCAATGCATCACTGCACCTTTAAATACCTTTAAAGGGGGCCAGGGGCCAATCACAATGTCCCACGTGGTATGCTGCCTATAAAAACTGCAGGCTGGGGGCCAGGCTATGTTTGGGGTTGTGGTGGGTGGTGGGTTTTTGTGGTGGCTGCGTCTTCTAAGGATAGAGAAAATTTTTTATGTGTCCTTTAAAGTTATGGCCAATGTATTAAGGTAGCTTGGTGTCTATACCATCTTCAATGTTATCTTTTTGACATAGCCTCATACATAGAGTCTAAAATGCAATGTTTTAGTTGCAACAGTAGTTTTCTTGTGTCACTATTCTACTGAAGATGCCTAAAGAGTTTGCCTGTATCCACAGTATTGGGTAACAGTAAATTTTATGAGCTTTACATTTTATTCTTATGCTATGGAGAAAGGGAAGTCTTTCCAAACTTTGAAATGCACTTTTTTTTATAGTGTAGTTAAAAAATAGGGCTATTAAGAACCTTCTTGTTCTTGTTTGGGAAAACACAATAAGAAGGTTAATAGGGGGTTGGACTAGATGATCTCCAGGGGTCCCTTCCAACCCCCTATCATTCTGTGATTCTGTGAGACTCGCCCTTTGTTGATAGTAGCCCACAACAAATTTAATTAGGGCACTGGTTTGCAATGTGACAGACGAAGTTCAAGGCCTTAGAATCAAGCAGAACAAGAACTTAAGTCTCTTGTAGGAAATGTTTACTAGGAAAATTAAAACATTGTACCTTGCTTTCTTATCTTGGCTCACTTCATGAAGATTACATCCCTTACTGAAATGAAATGTTATAATTAGCTTTGTCTCCAGGTATGGTACAATAGAATTGCTATCAGTGTGTTTGGATAAACTCGCTATTGTGTTCACAGTATTGATAAGAACTGCTCAAACGTACTCTGAGAGACTAAACGCTGTTTTGCTGAGACTCAAATGTTCCATTTGAAGTACCGCAGGCTGCAGCTCCATAAACTTTTGCACTTTGTCTATAACTGATTTATTGTTCCTGCACCCTTCCTTCTCGTGTATCTGTGTAACTATAGGACTGTTGTGTGAACCAGGGCACTGAACTTTGCTGTTGTCAGAAACATCCATGCAATCAGCCTCCTTTCTGCTGAATTTAGACTGATCGGAAGACCTGGGGGTTTGTTTCTGCGGGGTCTGTGGAGGAGGAAGCACTGAAACCCTTTGGCGTGGAAGCCATTACCTTGCTTAGTTTGGTTTAGAGACATGAATCATAAAGGCTTATGGTATTTAACCTCAAGATAGTGATCCTGGCAATTTTGTGGGAAGTTGGGTATCATGGGAACCCTCTGTAGCTGCTCAGTGAATTGATGTTCTCGGTAATTTCCTGCCTGCCATTGGAAACACGACTGATAAGCTTGTTGATTTTGCAGAGTCCAGGGAACTTCCAGTTTGTGGGAATTATTTCTAGTCGCCATCCAGTTTGGTCTGTAACTGAGTTTTGGAAAGATAAAATTTCTCTCAAACCAGAAAACTTTCTTTTTCTTTTTGGTAGAGGGTAATTTTCTCCCACTGATTATTTATGTTTACTCTTTTGTGGCTTGGATTTGCCGACAGAACAGCTCTATTTTCAAACAGTATCTCTCGTTGGCCTTCTACTTTTGTATAACTTTCTGCAATTATGAGAAAACATGGAATGTGACAAAACAACTTATTCTAACCTTGTTGTTCTCTGCCTCAGGGATATTCAGCCTTGGATTCCATGTCACCAACAGGAGGTGAGTAGAGCAGGCTCTACACACAGCAGAAGCAGAAACAAGCAGCTTTGTAAGCAGGAGAGCTTGAAAAGTCTGGTCTTCGAGACGTACATGCCTCATAGTTGGATCCTCTGCTGCATAGTAGGATGCAAAGTTTGATTAAGGCGTTTCCAGTGTGGATTCTCTGGAGTTGAGTAAGGCCCAAACTCACCGTGCAGCCTCTGTCAGAGCAGGCAAAAATTCAAGCTCTATCACATTCTCTTGACGCTGTACGCAGTTGAATATGCTTGAAACATCCATAACTACAGCACCTAATTGGAACTGATCATTGGGTCAAAAGCTACTATGGGGAAGTGGACAGACACGGAGCATGAATATGTAAACCTCACTTTGGTTTAAGCAATGGGGATGGCAGAAGATTTTTTTTTTACTTCAGTAACCGTGAAGGAAAAACATTGAAACTGCAGAAGCGTAGCTTTACCCAGTGGTCTGGCTTAATGCTAGGAATAATACTTCTAACTCTGTGCAAGCTCTCAATTTGGTGTTAAGCAAAGTAAAAGGAGTCAGCCTGAACCACTTTTTAATAATTAAACCTTGCACTAGTGGCTCAGGTGAACTCATTTCACTTCCCATACAACACACTCAGCAAATGTTATGTCACTAATTACTGCATTTCAGTGCAGTGACTTGTTAGATGTAGCAACTGGATCATGTGTCCTTGTGTGACCATGCTCTAAATTCCTCACAGTTTATACAGAGGGCTCTTTTCAAAACTACCTGGATGTCTTTTGAATCAAGCTGCCCCTGTTGTTCAGCTTCTCATGGTTAGATAGATATTCCATGCAAGTATTATAACCTCTGTAGTTCTTACTTGAAACAAATGGTAGTACTTAGACCTCTATATGTATTTATGAATCCCGACCAAGATTTCCCTCTTTGTACTTCAGCAAAACATCCAAACATCCTTACTCACCTGTCAGCACCTGATTTTAAAGTTGTTGACAAGGTCTGTACCTAAAGTCTGATCTAAATGCCACTGAAATTAATAAGGATCTGTCTATATTGCTTTGTGTGAGAGTGGGCAAAAGGTGCAACATACTCAAATGATTGTTACTTTTTGTGCAAAGTTAGTGATAACATTTCTAGTTCTGAAATTAACTTTAGTGCATATTCACATTTAAATGAACTACGCAGCAGTGATTATATCAAGAAAATTTCAGGTTTGTGTGCCCAGTCTTTGCTTGCATCAGAGAAGACCTCAGTTCCCTCCTCCAAGGACTCTGAAATTGGTGTTTGATGATAGAATGATGAGAAGGTGCGAGTCTAATTATAGATCATGAATGGCTGAGGTGCCCTGATGATGAAAGGTCTTGGGGTTGTATATGTTCACTCTCTGGGACTTGACCTCCAGGAGGGAACGAAGCACATCTCTGGTGTTTGTGCAGCTGGGTGACCAACACCTAAACAGGGAGTAGTAAAACACAAGCAAAGAGGTTTTGATGGAGTTAGAAAATACCAGTGCCTTATGGGAGGGGGAGTGGAAATCCACATTTCCCTCCCTTTTTTTTTCCTGCTTACTATTTAAGCTGCTTGCATGCCAGGAACCATCAGCTTTAAATCTAAACCTGAGTGTAAGAACTGATGCGGTGTTTTGGAAGGGCTATCTATTAGCCAAAAACTACAAGCATTTCTACGTTGTTTAATACACCTTTTTGAGAGTATATTAATCGAAGAACAGAATATAAATAGAATAACAATAAAAATGAACTGTTTGGTGATTTAGAAGCAGGAATTTCTAGTACTCTTGTAAAAGACTCTTGGAGTCTTTTACAAAGTAACTTCTGGTTTAAAAAATAAATGACATTATCATCATCATCATTATTATTATTATCTTCCTGGGATACAAGTATCCAGATCTTTGTTAATTGACAGAGAAAGCAAGGAACAGGATCATGTCAAAAACAGTATGTACAGGGAACCTCAAAGCAAAATTTGCTGTATTCCAGGTGGTGAAGTAAGTGCAAAGAAGATAAAAGCACTGAAAGGGAGGAAGGTCAATAGGCAGAGTGATTCAGGGCTTACTGTTGTCTAGGATTTTTAAATAGTCTCTAGGGTAGGCCAATTAAGTATCACTGTTAAACAACTTGCCCTTTTCCTATTTCTCAGGGGTTCTCTCTACGCAGCTACTTTAAACCGTATCTTCTCCAGCAGACCTTGAATCCCTTGCAGCTCTGGGGTCTTTGAAGAAACAGGTACGTTTTCCTCCTGGATGCAGCAGTTGTCTGTGGCAGTGCTATCGACACTTATTGGCAGGCTTGATTCCAAATAACTGTTTCTTTCATTGGTCTCTTGTAATTAGGTTCCCATTTGCTAAGCTGAGAATGACTTTGTCTAAAGCGTGAGCGTGTAATTTACTGATCAGAGTTCTGATCTTGAAAACCACATGAGTTACTGGCTTATCTGCATGCACTGGTGTTTCCATGCAGGGAAACTGGCATGGTGGAGACAAAGTGGAAATGGCTGGGCCTGCTGCAACTTTTGCTCTGTTTTTGCTTCTCTGATGACCAAAGGAGTGGTTTGGATTCTGAAGAGGAAGGGAAAAGATGAAGGAAGAAGTGGAAGGAAGAGGAGAAAGTGAAGTAGGGGAATATGTGGGAAATACACGAGAAGGAATGGAGCAGCATGGGAAAAACATCCTGCAAGCACCAGAAGATGCCTTTGGACTTACCAGGGAGATCCCCAGCCCTCAGGTGGATCCTTATAACTAAGCAATAGCAGTTCTACGCACTTAAAACTTCATGGCTAAATTCAGGATAGCGTAACGTGCTCAGGACCAATGATATAGAAACCAGGACCAAGTTTCTTTAGCTTCTCAAAGTTAGATGTCTTTCAAACTAAGCCTGGTTTATAAAACGTTTCGGGGCAAGGATTAAATGGGTTTTTTAATTAAAGTAGCTATAAGTAAGAATACTGAGGAATTTCTGTCAATTTCAGCAACAGTTATCAGCAGTTTTGTCAACTCAGAGTGCTTGCAGCTAAGTGAAAAGCCAACAAGGTTTGGTAAGTAACATATAATTGTTTAATGAGTTTTTGTTCTCTAATTATGTGATGGAAGAAAATTGTCTCTCAATTCTACAACCATTTCCACGGGCTCCGCTGGAGTAGCCTGAGTTTTGTGCACTCAGTAACTCTGAAGCTCTAGCTGTAAGCACTTGTTACAGAAAAAGTGAGAAACCTAGGGGGAAGGCATGCTTTTTGGGAGCCTGGACTTTCACCTTTCCATGTTGCTGTTAGTGACCATGTCACTGCAGGTTCTCCCTGATTAAAGTAGGATGGTAAGGCTGTAAGTCTGATTCATCACTTACGTGGTTGTTTACATCGACACAGAGAATCTGCACTAAAAAAACCCAGAATTTCTGCCCTGACTCCCCCCACGTCTGTCCTGCCTCCAGTCTCTTTGCTGCTTCAGTGTTCCCGGCCCAGCAGCATCATCTCCTGGGTCCAGGACCCTTCCCATCAGACACAGCTGAACGGTTTGCCAGACACTGCGTCTGGTACCTGGGATCTCAGGGCACAAGAGACTGCCACCCACACTGCTCAACAAGCAGAGCGTGGGGCTCCTAATGAGGCCCACGGAAGAGTCCTCCTAAAGACCATCCTTTCCTCAGCCATAACCCCTTCTCACACACCTTCACTTGCAGATACACACCTTGCAAACCAAGGGGAAAAAAGTGAAGAAATCTGTTTACAACAGGGCTGAATGCAGCCCGAGTGCGTACTGACCATGGCAGAGCAGCCTGCGTGGCCACCCATCACACCAGGCAACGGCTATTGGTTGTGAGGCTGCATTTCCTTATATCCCAGGTAAAGCATCTCTCAAGTCAGAAAACCCAAGCCTAGGCATGCACAGTGGTGAATTGGGCCCCAAAAGGTTCCTGGTCCTCAGAGCTGGGTAAGGAAATAACCTCAGACAAAGTGGCCAAGTTGATTTCAAGGCCATGTGCCGTGAGTTGCTTTGAAAGTGTGTCATAAATGTTTTAAGTGAGAGACTGCTCCTACAGGCTAGTTAAGTGCTATCATCCCCAGTTTATTTCCAATTTAAAAAAAATAGGAACAGAAAGCATTTGCTTTAAGTCTCCGAGGGAATCAACAACACAGCAAGGATTAGAACTAAGGATTTCCTGTCTGATCTGCAAACCACACCTCTCTCCTGTTTACAATGTTAACTTATTCCCTAGCAGAAAAGCCCCGTGAATGGAACAATTCATTCTGCTATTTCAGCCTCCCTTCCTTCCCTTCTCAGTTCATTCCTGGCATTACCTTCAGATCCTCACAAACCTGCTACCAGAAGAACCAAAGCAAGCAAAGAACTTTTCAGAACAGTTTCAGCTGCAAATATTTGGATAATGTTTGCTAAATTAAAGAAAGCTTGAAACACTTTAAAAATACCCTCGAAATACTGTGCTGGTAATGAAAACTGAAACCAAAAGGTAAATTAACTTGTACATCAAGGAGTAGGTTAATGAATGACTGAAACCAATCGTGCTAGTTATCTGCACATGTCATTTTTGCAATGCTAGAGTGATAGTGTTACTACTTACGGTAAGTTACTACTACTATTTCCACTTACGGTGTGGCTTCAGAATCAAGAGAGTTTCAAAGATGTAGTATCTTCAGGCTCTTTGCATTTGCTTTTCCTTTTTTTGTTGCTGTTGGTTTTGTTTTAGAAGTCACATTTTCCCATCTCCCTCTGGAATCAAAAAAGCTAAAAACTCCTTGAGAAAAAATCACCTGAATTTCTTATGTCTTTCCAATATTCCACGGCTTAGGACCTCAGTCTGTTCACAGCCTTTAAATACCATGAAGAAGTAGAAACAACAAGCTGATTGAAAGTACAAGGTTTGACTAGAGCCTGGGATCAAGAGTGAGACTGAGTTCAAAGACTACAGTGGAATTTTATTCCAAATTATATATTTAGTCATCGCTTCCTACAATCCATGGTTTTCAAGGAACGTTTCTCCTGGCAAAGTGGGATCATTGATGTGATAAGTTCATGCACCCTGTTAGCACTGCACAGAGCTAGCAATTAACTTCTTACTGCAAAATGCTGCTGAAATTACAGGCTGCTTCAAAGTACAAAAACATGATTCCAAAGAGCTGATTGTGCTCTTTTTAGATCAGTTGGCTTTTTATGTGTGTTTTAGTGACGATGGCTTCAGTGATACCTACAAAATAACTACAGGGCTTGAGCCAAGACTTGTATTTACCTATCCCTTTTGATATAAACCTGTGCAGGTGTAATTTTTCCAGCTCATAGCAAAGGATAATAGCTTGTTCACTTAATTAACGCATAAAAGTACTTTGCCTTCATAAGAATCTAAAGTAGAAGATGCTAAAACCCACTATTAAAAGTAACAGGGAAATCCTATAGACGGCAGTGGTTTTGACACACTTGCTTTCAACTTCCTGCTTTTGTTAAGCAAAGTTGTTTCATAAGAGTTTCTGAGGCTTGTCTTTCACAGATCACCTGTGTGGGCTTCTCACTAAAGAAAGAGGAACACTTCTGTTCCCTCAGTAACGCTGCAACCCTTCCCCAGAGAGAAACGTTTCTGTGTGTAGACCATGAGGGTTTTAAGGCTTAAAAAAAAACCCCAAATCCAAACTGTTCTAGGCCCTTCTGTATCTTCACTCCTCCCCTTCCTGCAATGCCTCATAAAGGTGGTGATGACTGAAACTCCTCTCACCTGAGTTACTCTGTGCGTTTTAGAGATGCAGCATGTTATCACTTAAGTCTCTGCACGAGGTGGTGGTTTTTTCCCCACAAGATAGCTTTTTGGTGTAATTGTTGATACTGCGGTTGTGTTCCTTTCACTGATCTCCATGTGTTCAAAGAGACTGAGGTATGTTAATTATCCCCTTTCTAAAGACTAATAAGAGAAGGAAACCTTAATACTTTTAAAAGCATTCTCTGAGTATGGTTATATTGGTTTGAGCGTATCTTGATTTTGTCACTGGTACAAAGAACCTGTATTTTCAAGCCAGAGAATGTGGTTTCTCTGTGGAATGGTGAAAACTGGGGCTGGAAAGGACTAAGGCATCTCTTACCCTTAGGCAGGGAGCAGCTCCACTTAGGCTATTCCCAGGAGGTGCTTATCTAATCCGCTCTTAAAAGAGCCTGGTAGTGGATGTGCTGCAGATTTTTTTGGCAATGTAGTTCAGTGTTTAATCGTTCTTCTTAGTATAAAAGCCTTTCCGAGTGCCCTGCCTGGTGTTCATGGTGCTGAGTTTAGGCTGACTCTTCTCATCTGGTTCAGGTTTTCGTTTTTTTTCTATTCCTAGAAGGTTTCAGAGTTCCAGGTTATGTCCAGATTATCCTGAAGTGGAAGATTCAAAGTGCCAGGTTATCCTGAACTGTTAACTCTTTGCTAATTGCAGCTACTAAGTTATAGGGAGGGCTAAATCTATGTCTTGTGAATCTCCTGTCTCCTGTGGCTGCGGTCTTAGTTTCCATAGGATTGTTACCTTCCCATAACAGTTCTCTTATTTTTTGGATAGAATCATCCTCTTATAGAACTAACAACAGTTTGGAAAGAATTTTGCAAGAGACTGAAAAATAATGACAATGAATATTTTCTGTGCATCTCAAGCTATTCCTCTTCATTTTTAACCCCAAAATATGGGGACGCCTACCCTCCCAAACAAGGCCTCAAAGTTGAAAAATATTTGTTTTCTTCCCTCGGAGCAGGTGCTTCCTGTCTAAGACCTCTTTTCTTCTTTTCCAGAAGCCTTGTTTTCCCTGTATCCTTGCATGTGTTTTTGCATTTGCTTTAAAGTAAAACTCCTGCCAAAATTCAGGTACATGAATCCTGTACAAATTGAGCTTAAATAATCCATTAAAGTAATATTTTGCAAATTGTGGTTTCAATCATTGTAATTTAGACCTTGCTCTAAACAAATCAACTTTAGAGCTGGTTTTAAACCTGTCTTGCAAATGACTACTTTAATGAATATACAAAATTCTTTCCAAGCCTAATTAGCTTTTCTGTTTGCTTGTACCAGGCTAAAGTTAAGAAAAAAAGCATGAGTAATATCTAAAAGAAGATGCCGAGGCTTCCCCTTGTAATAGCAGAGCTTTAATCCAATGAACTTTATGCTTTTGAGATGACACAAGCTGCTTGTTTACCAGAATTAGGGAGCTTTCACTACATAAGCTTGCTCGGTGATGAGTAGTTTGGGGCACTGGGTTACAGAACCATTGGCTATTGCTGTTACCTTGTTTTGTTTGGGAAAAGGCTCTCCAGAAAATTACTGGCAGCTGCAAAGTGATGTACCATCCCCTTCTGCTTTTTAGCAGTGTTAATACTTGGACTAAGCTGCCCAGTGGCTGCTCCGGGGAGGATGATGTTTGATGCCGCTTCTGAGTATTTCCCCAATGGTACAGGTGCTCAGAACTGCTAGAAACTTTAAGTTCTTTTTTTTTTTTTCCATTTCCAAAAATAAAAACCAGTGACTTGGGTGGAGCTGCTGTAGTGACGTAGGGTGTAATATATCTAGTCGTAGTGTTCAGATTTAGGATAGCGAGGTGGGAACTGGAAGAGTTAAAATGTTGGTTTTAGCTGAAAGTCTCTGGGCGCTGGCATTTGAGGGTGGGACCTGCTTAAAATGAACTCGGGATGAGTAAATTGTGATTGTCAGAAGAAGGCAGTGAAAGTTGTGTGTGCCCACAGAAGGTGTCCTGGCCTGGCAGCTGGCTCGCTGCAAACAGCGTGAAGGGCCTGTCCTGCCCGAGAGAGGCTGGCGTTGGTGGGATGCAGAGAGGTTGGGTGGGTGGGAACCTGCACCAAATGCAGGTCACCCCCTGCCTTGGCCTGAAACTAGTTGTAGAATTGGGGTCTGCCTGCCCTTTTGTTAAGCCTGAACTTCCATCTGGCATTATTAAGATGTGACTCAGCACTGTTTTGATAATGGTTGTTAATTAAGCGGCTACATACGCAGAGACAATTATGCAAAATTAAGAATGGGGAAACATGGGGTGAATATTAGCAAACATTTTCTAGGAGTGAAACGCGCTCCCAAAAAGGCAGGGAAACCTCTTGCTGAGACACTTGAACTAGAGAGAATGAAGTACGGCGCAGTACGCTGTGGGGAATTGCATTGCCCTGGTGTTAACCTGTGGGTGACCTCGGATGGCTCAGCTATTACTAAATTCCAGTGATAATTTTGGTGATAATTACTCCCTTTATTTCTAAACTGAATTGTTGTAATTCATTATAGTCTTGTCTAACGGGTCAAATTACTGGGAAACTAAAGCAGATACAAAATGAGTTGCTGATAGAGTTCCTCTTCAGGGCCACAGTCGTTTGATCTCTGATTTGACATTAATATATATTTTTATTGGCTGCCAGTCACATCTTGAGTTGTAAGGCTTTTGGTTTGTAAGTGGTAACTCGTAGAGCTCCTGAGCTACGCTGCTGGGGACTGACCGCTCTGTTCAGCGGCCCCTAACGAACACAGTCCTTGTCCCTGCGTGTCCCTCCCATTTCCTGGAGGCGCTCATTGCTCTGAGCTGAAGGGGGTTTGTCTGTGGGGTAAGAAATAGTAATTAAAGCATGATTGGAGTAGATAAATGCTCATTAAGGCTTTGTGCTGTTGGTGGCTGTGTGTAAATTTAAGCTAATACAGTTAGTGTCTCCCCAGAGCACCCGAAGGAGCGCTGAGGCTCCGGTGGAGTCGGAGAGGCACAAGTTTGGGCTTAGAAACATCCACTCAGAGTTGTGAAATTCACTCCTGCTGATTTGCACGACCCATTAGACGAGCGTGAATCCTGGTGTTGGCTGAATTAACCAGCAAATGAGCACCCAAGCAAAGATGGTGATTCCCCAGATGTCTTGCTAATTACCCTGGCTATGATTTAATGTTAATTATTTATTATACTTCATTAGGCTCTGTAACTCAGTTAGTTCAAAACAAAAAAACCTGAAATGTTGGAATTACGATCCATCCTTCTGGCACCATGATATTAAATCTTTTCTAAGAGGGATTTTGTTTTAATTATAAGGTATGTACTAAGGCTTCATTAATTTATATTACAGAGCTAATTGCAGGTCTTTTTTGCCTTTTTTTTTTTTTTAGCAACAGAAGTTCTTGAAACAACGCTCATTCTACTATGAGGGCCAAATTACGCAGTAATTGTACAGCAGGCAATGGATTAACTGGGATTTATTTGCAAATTTTCCTGCTAAATGGCTGTGGGACAATTCTGTTTGGGGTTGAAAAGGATGTTTTTAAGGAATCCTGAAAAAGCGGGAACGCCAGCTTTCATCCCGGATTTGGTACTGACTAAACATGACCACAAACGTGTAGAATGGAGTGCGTTTGTTCTTGAGCTCTGGGAAACGTTAAGAAGGGCCTTAAGGCTGAAGTGACCCCAAAAGAGCCTCTCCTGACTGTGAATGTCTCAAACTTGTGGTGTGTTTGCTTTTAGATGTTTTGGATTGCTCTCAAAATGGACTAAGCAAAATACTTGGTTCCAGATATTCTCAAACGTAGGTGAGTTGCGGTTTTCTGGAAGGGCCTGTGTGTGTTGGGTGCTCTTACAAACACGGCTTTAGTGCTGCTTCCAAGGTGAAGATTGATTTTTATTTGCATGCACAATCCGGAATGCGGAGATAAATCTGCATTTATTGAAAATGGCCTATAATCCGGGCCATTGTGGGTTTCTGGGGTTTATTCTCAAACATTGGGAGCTGGAGGGTGTTGGGGTGTGTGTGTTGGGAGGTGTGGGGTTCCCACAGCTGGGTGTTTTGTGCTGTACTTGATGAGGAGTTCGATGGTCTTTAAGTTAATAACAGCTGCCTCTCAGGTGCTTTGAGCTGTAGGGGGCTGCACCTGGGGAGGAATAACCCCCCCAAACCAGGACAGGCTGGGGGTGACCTGCTGGAGAGCAGCTCTGAGGAGAAAGACCTGGGGGTCCTGGGGGACAACAGGATGCCCATGAGCCAGCAATGGGCCCTGGTGGCCAAGAAGGCCAAGGGCATCCT
>JAOTQQ010000015.1:2486343-2497880 GCA_026546715.1 Gallinago undulata | reverse complement strand
CCCCCCTCCCCCCCCCCCCCCCGGCCGGGGGCGGCTCCCCCGCCGCCGGCCCCGGCCCCGCCCGCCCCCGTCCGCCGCCCCGCCGCCTGCCCCAGCCATTTATTCCCCCCCCCCCCCCCTCCTTTTCCCTCTTCTGGGAAACCGTGCTTCCCTCCCTCCTCCCCACCCTCCCTCCTCCCATTCCCGACCCCCCCCAAAAGGCATGGAAGCAGGAGGTGGAGGGGCTGCCGTGGGGGAAGCGGTGTGTTTGGAAGTTGAGTGTGCAGGAGATTGAGTGTGCAGCCAGGGTGGGTCTCCTGCCTTTTATTTTTTCCCTCCTTTTTTTTTTTTTTTTTTTTTTTTTTAATCCCCAACCCCCCCCCAGGCTTTTTGAATTTGTGAAGGCGCTTGTGTGTGCCATCCCTGAGCCGGCTGTGCGGGGGTGCGGGGTGGCCGGGGGGCAGACGTGCTTGTGTCAAAAGTGCAGTCGCCCCCTTCTTTGGGGGATGAGTGTGTGAGTGTGAGTGTGTGTGTGTGTGAGTGTGTGCAGCCTTCAAGCGCCTGCAACGTGAGGGTAAAACTGGGTAAAATTGGGTGCAGGATGTAATTAAATAACAGAGGTCTTTCCCTGTTCTCTTTCTCATTCCTTCCTCTGCTCCCTCCCCATTTTGCATCCCAGAGCGCTCCTGGTAGGGAGGAGTGTGTGTGCGTAAGGTGGCTCTTTCCTGCTTTTTTTTTTTTTTCCTTGCGATTTCTTAATTTGGAAATACATCCAGCCCCCTCCTCTGCGAAGGGATTGTCTTCCCAGCGTTCGGGGGGGGCGGCGGGAGGGGCTGCCTCGGGTTCCTGCTCTGCTCGTCCCCCCGCCCATGCTCCACCCTCCTCTTTTTGTTTTAGTCGGGGGGGGCGGAGGGGGGGAGACGCCAACTTGGTTCAAGTAAAGTGTACGAAAAATACAATTTTAGCCTTAAGTAGAAAGAGCAGGGTGTTTTGGTTGGTTTCTTTTTTTTTTTTTTTCCCCCCTCTTACAAGCTGTCCCCTTTAAATGCTTCCGTGGTGCCAGCTGCTAAACGACAAATGAGGAGGTTGGAGAGAGGAAGGGAGAGGGGTTGTAGGGGTTTTGGGGGATGGAGAGCCATGGGTGGCTCCAAACCCTTCCCCCGGGTCTGGGAAACGCCTTTTGACATCCCTTGCATCGCTGGGTTCCCGTGCCTGCCTCCCCCGGGTCAGGTTCTGTAGCCTTCACGGCTGGAATCCTTCAGGAAAGAGAGGAAGGGAAGCGAAAAATGCAACCTGGGCTCTGGTCGTTTCTCCTCACGCCCTGAGACACTTGGACTTTTTGGGAAAGATTATTTTGGGGCTTCTGATTTCTGTGTCTAGGACTTTATTCCCCCCCGTTTAACTTAGCGTAGAAGAAGGAAGAAGTCCCTTCTGTACCCTTTTGTTATTCCAGGAGCGATCCCAGCCCTTTGGATTAAGGTGGAAATGCCATCTGTTGCTCAGCCCCTTTGAATCCTGTTGAGGGAAAAGTTCCATTTTGACAGTGGCTTTTTTTTTTTTTTAAAAAAAAAAAAAAAGGAAAAAAGGCAAGGGAGAGGCAAGCCCTTTTCAGTCTCTTCCTGTATGTGCTCAGCCCTGCAGTGATTTGCTCAGGGTGAAATGCAAAAGAAATGGGTGGTGATTTTTTTTGTGTGTGTGTGTTTTGGTGGCAGGGTTCAAATGAATCACCGCCTTCCGCCGCGGCAGTAATGTTCCTGAAGTTTTCCCTTCGATCCATTTTCTATGGTAGTAGAACTTCTTACCATCAGTTGCTTGTTTGCTTTTGCTGCTGGGATTTGCTGCTTTTTCTCTTTTTTTGTTGGTTTTTTTTTCTTTTTTTTTTTTTAAGGCTGGTAATTGTTTTCGTTACTTCTGCGAAGAGACTCTAAAATTGTGGTAAAACTCTTTTTCTTTAGCCTTTAGTGTGTAGGTTCGGTTCGGTGGTTTTGTGTAGGGAGGAAATGCATCGTGTGTTTGGTTTATAGCCATCGAAAAGGTCGAAATGTTCCAAAAAACCGGACAGTTTTACTGTTTTAGGTTGTTTTTGTGGGTGTGTTTGGAGAGGGTTCTGCCTTCTGAAGTGGGAAGGAACTTTGTGTGGAATGAGATGGGTTTAAGCGGGCGCTGGCAGCGTCGCTTCGGCCAGAGTTTTTGGCGACAGGGTTTTATCGCCGTTACTCCTCCTGTCCTGCTGGGTTTTGTGGGTTTTTTGTGTTTTTTTTTCTTCTTTTTTTTTTTGACAAACGCTGGGTCGGGCGCTGGCAAAAACAATATCAGTAAAGGAAAAAGGTGGGGAGGGGCCAGGCAGGCTGGTGCCGAGGGCGCTGCTGAGGAAGTCGGTGTGTGCAGCCTCTGAAATTCTCTCGAACTCTTGTCTGTGCTTTGTCTTGCTGGGGGGGTGTCTCATTTTGTCTTCTTTGTGTTTTTTAGGAGCTGGAGGAGGAAATGACATTCAGTGGTGTTTTTCTCAGGTGAAAGGCGCTGTAGACGATGATGTAGCAGAAGGTAAGAGCAATGGGGGCTTTTTTTACTGAATATTTTCTGACTTTTTAGCTGTTCCTTAAGTATGGAGATGGGAATCCAATCGTTCTGAAACATCCCAGTGCTGCTGTTGGCAGTTCGAGCAAAGCAAGTAGCCACGGAGTGGGCATTTAGATACCCAGATTTGGGATTAAACCATGGTTTGAGAGTACTCCTCAGCAGACTTCTAAGAAGGGCTGAATTCAGGCTTCTTAAATGTTTTGCTGGAATTGTTTTCCAGGATTGTTAAGATTTTTCCTGTCGCTCGGCTTTTGATTTGTGGTATTTTTTTTTCCCTGATCTGCAAAATGGGGAATGTGATACTTGCATTCCACGGGGAGGTGGTGTGAGAATTAATTAATGTTTGTACTCTTTGAAGATCTAAGTACTAGATAAAGATCAAGTAGTTTTCCCAATCTTTCTAGCTTCTATTAACCAGAAGGGAAAGAAATGGGAATATTAAGGAATATTACTTATTCAGGAGAGAGGGGAGTTGGGTTTGAAATATTACTGGAAATGGCCTAAAACTTTTCTCAGGTGGCAGTGACAAATGTCACCTTATGCTAAGATTGTGACTGCAAAAAATGTACTTATTTTCTTTTACTCGGGTTGGGGCTCGTTAGAGGAATTGCACTTTCTCTGTGCTGCTCGATGCCTGGGCAAAATCTCTGCTGCCGCCTTTTTGAGGAAAGTCCCGCCAAATTTTGCGTTTCTTTGGCCATAAAGTCCCGTTTGCACAACGCGGTCTGTAAGATCATGAGTTAAAATATTTCTTCTGCCAGCAGTTGGCCCTGTCACTTCTGTAATTCCAAGGGTTTTTTCTCTTTTTACATATCTTGAATGCTCTTGCTTCCAAGTGAGATTAATGTTGTATTTAGAAAAGCAGTAAGCACAGCTCCCATTATTTTCCCATTTGACGTGTGGTTCAAATAAACTTCCAAAGGCTAAAAAAATTCAGTATAAACAGAAGTGACTTGTTTTTATTTATTAGCTGCAGCTCGTGGCAAATGACGCGCTTCCCGAAACTCCTGTCATTTACGAGCTGAAGGATGGCTTTTGGAAACAAGAAAGCTGGAACAGTTTTTTTTTAAAGTTGAATTTTAAATTCTTCAGGAAGTGCGCTTTAAAGCTTGAACTCAGAACTAGTGTTAAATGTAGTATAATCTATTCCCTGGCAGACGTTAAATTCTGTAACCTTTAATTACATATCAAACTAAATCCTTCATTAAGAACAAAAATGGAAGAAGTTGTGGTTGTTTGGCAGGTGCTTGCAAATAATTTTCCATTGAAACGGGCGTGTTGAGGAGCACGTAGTGGTAGTGAACGTTCTGTGTGTGTGGCGCGGCGGCTGCTGCGGGGATGGGGAAATGCAGAAGTCAGGAAACAGTCAGTCCTGAACTTCCTCAGCTGCCCTCAAGTATTGTACTTGCTGTTGTGAAAGATGATTTGCCGGCCTTGTGCTTCCTGAGGGGTTCCCAGCTGGACTGGGCACTTGCTGGAGCTGTAGTGGGTGGAGTCCAGGGAAACCTCAGCTCCAGCCAGTCAGCGTGGCTTCCCAAAAATGGTAAGAATGTCCATTTCTGACTTTGTGGAAGGTGTAGCCTTCTGATTTTGTGAGCAAAGGGAAGTGTGGTCTCATTGCCAGCTTTGGATGAATCTGAAGGTGTAGCTCCCAGAGCCTGGATACGTTGCAAAGATCCTGAATTTTAAATGCCCGGATGCAGGAGTGAGGTCCTGAGGTTGGAGTTCTTCTCGCTTCTCATGGATTTGTTGAGCTGAAATTCTCTCCCCTTCCCACGTATTTGGCTCTCCCAGTTCATGCTGGTGATCTCTGAGAGCCAACTGTCTAACCAGAGTGCAAGTGCAGCTTCCCTGTGATCCTTCGAGTTCTTGTTGTGCTTTGTACTGTCTCCCTGTGATGCCCTTGGAAGGGTTAATGATATATCAACCTGCTCACATTTTGTTTTCCTTTTATTAGCTGTATTTTTGGCTTTAAGGTTCGCTTTAATGAAACGGAGCCTTGTGTGGCTCTTGCAGAAACTGGAACAGCAGCTTTGCGTGCTTCTGGTCCTCCTTTAAATACCCAAGGACAAGTTGGCAGTGGCTCCAAGTCTGGTCTGAGGACCTTTTTTTACCTCCCTGCCTTTTTGTCCGCTTTCTTGTGGCGGGCACCATGGGGAAAGCTAAAGAAAACCTTGCTGTCTGAAACTTAAATGATTGTTTAACTGCCGCAGTCTGCAAGCGAACAAGTATGGACTCTAATCACGTCTGTGGCCAAGGACAGAGCCAATTTGTGCGCGGTAGTAACTAGGGGGTGGATTTTCGTGTTTTTTGAATGGCTTTAGAGCTCAAATTTTAAAAACTAACTTTTGTTGTGGAATGCTGAAACTTCACTAAAAGTGAGGAAAACAAACCTGAAAGAAACGGGAGGTTGCGCTTTCTGTTTTCTTCCTGTTCGCAATACAATGTTGCAATGTTTATATTGGAAATGTGGTTTAAACTGCGCTAAGGGAAGTGTTAACTCGGAAAACTGCACCCATTTGTTTGCGTTAATCCCCAGAATGCAAACCCAGTGGGGGCTCTGCAAGGTTGCCTGTAGAACAGGCCGATGGAAAGTAACATTTTTAATACAGAGAGAGTGGCAGCGACTTTACAAAGCTCTCTGAGAACACTAGCAAGGGGCTTTCAGCAGATTTTGAGGCCAGATCGGACCTTGTAACCTTAACACAGTATATATAACCTATAATTCTTTAGATACTTAGGCTAGAATGGCTGTCTATTACAAAGTCAATATTTGGTGGCTTTGATGGCTGAAACATGAACTCTGATACCTAACAGGTTTTAATTTTCTGGCTTTCTAAGCGCTGTGTGATAGATGGATGTCACAGTGTTTCCTTTAGAGGTAACGAGGGTGGAAGGGGAAGAAGGGGGAAAGCTTGAGGAAAAGTGAAGCTTGAGGACAGGAGATGGCAGAGAGTTGAATCTGGGCCCTGCTGGTGTCATTCCGCCGTGGCCAAGCGTTTCTAAGCCGGGGGTAGGGATGTGTGAACAGCAGAGACCTGGCCTCTCTCCTCTTGGTATGTGGGGAATTCATCCTTGGTTGTGAGCTACAGCCTGGCCCAATCAGATCACAAAGTCAAGCACAGAAATGGGCTTATAAATTGAAATCTCAGAGTTGGCTTCATTATAATTTGAATCCTTCATTTTAACTGATGGCAAAAGTTTGCCTTTTTGTGGTTTAGCAGTTCATGGCATGAGAATCACAGAATGATATGGGTTGGAAGGAACCTCTGGAGATCATCTAGTCCAACCTCCATAAGGGTAAAGGTGATGTAGCTTGTGCTGCCTCTGGTTCTGAAGTAGCTAATTCTTTGCTCAACAGAGGTTTTCCTCCCTTCTGAATTTTATATTTATCTTGCTGGAGCCCAATCCTACAACATACCTGTGTTCAACTTGTTCTGTGTGCCTTGGAGAATCCAGAGCTGGGACATGAGATCCACGAGGACTTCTCTGGTGGGGAACACAGTATTGTCTGTGATGAGTTCAATGAGCGGGTTATCAAAGGCATCTGTAAGCCATGGATTACTTTTTTTCCTGTAGTGCTATCACTATTTCAGTGCAGGTGAGACTTGACTGTCCAGAAATACTTGAGAGCAGACGTTACTATGTCATCTCAGTGGAAGTGGGAGTGGTTATAGATGAGGATTACAAAGATTTTCTGCAGCGTTCCGTTGTTCTGGGACTTGTTTTTACTCCTCTGCTGTTCTGTTCTCCAAGATGGGTTATAATAATGGCAACTCCAGTTGGAAACAACTAAGAATTGTGAGTTTAAACTGTCTCTGAAAACTAGGCACTTGCTTAATGGAATGAGTTCGTACTTCAGAACAAATTAAGTCAAATTTGTTTAATTACTTGGCAGAAGGAAAAGAGTGAGGCTGCTGTATCTAAATGTTCTTTCAAGTGTAATCCAAAGATATGTAGAAGTCTGATAGTCTTGTCCAAGGCTGGGAGCCAGGAACTTAAGTCCTAAGCTTTAACCCTGAGTGATTACCCTCATCTTTGACAAGTTGTTTAACTACTTCAGGCCCGAATTGTCTCAGAAAGAAGTACTGGAGTATCTGCGGGGGATGCTGAACTCACGTTTAAAGTCTGATGGTTAACCATTCTGTGCTGTTCTGCTTAATAATCTTTGACATGTTTCATGTTTATTCTTTTATAGCCAAAATATCACTGCAGTCTGTCCAGTTTGTGCAGAGGATGAACAGATTCTGAGCCAGGTCATGGCTGTGGTCAGAGATGTAAACAAGATGTGGCGTTTCTCTCCTTCAGGAATGCTCTCTGTATTTGATTCTAGGTGTGTTATATTTTTCAAGTGTAGTTTCATGGGGTTTTTTGGCAGACTTAAAAAATTGCAGAGCAAGAATGGGAACTGTTGTTGCTTCAGTAATGGTAGTTTGTCTCAATGCAAGAACAGAGTTATGTCAGAGTAAGGAACATTGAAGCCAGGAATGAGAACTGCTGTAAAGAGCAGTTTACCACCATCTGGAGTTCACCATCTTCTCTTGCCTTACCAGAAATAGCTCTCTTTGTTGAGTAACACGTATCTGTACCAGTGGGTTAGAGCTGTTGAGCCTCCTTTGGAAAGTTGGTTTGTGCTGTCCTATCAAACTGACACTGCTGGTGGCATCTCCTGTTCTGTAGGGTCCCCAACAACCAACGGGGGTGCCTGTACCTTGTAGAGTGAGGGATGTTGCTGGGATGGGCTGGGAAGAGGGTTTCTACCAAGCTGTGTTTGTGGGCAGAGAAACAGTGGCATTATTGTAGACATCACAGATGGGCTTCTTCAGTGGAAATCGATGGAACAGGAGATCAGGGAAGATGCTCAGAGAAAAGTAGCAAAGGTGTGAGAGGTTGGGATGATAATGCTGAGGAAAGATTGAGGTATAGTTGTCAGAGGAGCTTAATCTGAGCTTTCGAGGGCTGTGGTTGTGTTCTGTATGCTCATCAGCTAGAAGGAGCAAGGACTAGTAACGGGTTTATTTTTAAGGGGTAGTTTGAAATACGCTGTAGGTAAATAAATAGACTCATGGTTGTAGTCCTGTATTCCTAAATCTGCTTCTGTATTTTAGCTTTTTTATTTTCAGCTGTTTGTAGAATGACTGTCTGTATCTACAGAGAGAAATAGGCTACTGTGTTCTAGGAACTGCTGGTCTAGATTGACTGAAGTGTGCATTTAAAGTGGGAAGTCTCCCAAAACAAAGAGCATTTAGCAAACGGCGAAATAGCGAGTGGCTGTTGAGCTCCCCAGAAGTTACTCAGTGCTCTCTGTTCACGTGGCTTTGGGAGCTGGGGCACTTCAGCCTGTCGCTCACGCTGACCAGCGTCCTTCTGTTATTCTCTGATGCTTTGCTGTTCTTGGAATCTTTTTCGTGTAAATTAAAAATTAGTTGAAAAAAGGAACGGGTTTTTCATGTCATAAATGTGGCAGTTAGAGTGATGGAGCTGTCAGACACCAACAGTACAAATGAATTCAGTTTGGCTGTCAGGGGTGATGCTGCTGGATTACAGCTCTTCATCAGCTTGGTGAAACTTCATAGCTTTTCATTTTAAAGGTGCTACTGAAATGATTCTGGTTTGGATGTTTCTACCCTAGAAATGGATTTCTGTGGGAGCTATAGCTTCACAGAAGGTGTTGTGGGAGAACTAAGGAGCAGAATAAAGCTCCTAGCGGGTGCAATGCTGAAGTAAGAGTTAAGAGCTGGGTGTTCCTCACTGGACTGTCTGCCTTTTTTCTTTTCTTTTTTTTCTTCTTTGTGTTCTCCTCTGACTTGCCTATTTAGGCCATGGCTACATGTTTGGCAGTGTTCCTGCTTGAAGAGGCACTCCTTCCCGCTTTGCTGGCACAAGGGTTTGTGTAACTGCACAATGAACTTGTCTGGGGAGCTGATCCAGCTGAAAAATCCTTAAAATTGTGGGGTTTGACTGGATTATTTTTCAGCTGAATTGAGCCCTGATCTGGTTCTCAGCGCTCCGCTTGTGCCAGCACAGCATGGCGAGGGATCGAGGAGCTCAAAGGAACCCGAGGAACTCTGGAAGATGGTTGGTCTCTTTATAGGACTCGATGTACAGTCAACATAGGACCTGATCTCCAAGTGCTACTACAAATGATAAAATCAACTGATAAAAAGGACTTTTAACCTTTGCTCTTCAAGATACATACTTTGAACTTGTGCTATCTGAAGGCCAGTAATGGAATATATCTAATACTGATACTGTGACAGTGACCTCGGGAGGCTGAATAGAATACTGGCCCGATAAAATAGTTGAGGTTTTGCTATGGTGCAGCAGCGCTTGACAGAGACCTTGTGTAGCTGGGGGGGGTCTTAGAATCATAGAATGTTTAATATTTCATTAATAAACAATCTTTTGGACGTTTTTCTGCAGCAAAGCTAGTACACATGGAATAAGTTTTCTTCCTGCAGTGTCCACAAAAGCAGTAGGTGGAGATGAGCTTTGTTCAGCGTCGTTACCAGCTCTGTCAGGAAAACGAGCTGTGTTAATGTCAGTACGGTTTAGTTTCTTGGAAGTTGTTGTAGGAAAGAACAGCACTTAATTGGAAGATGGATTACGTACTGATTGCTTTACTGTAAAGCACTTTAAAAAGATAATCTGACAAATGGTAATCTGCTCTTATCGTGTCTTATCACTGTTAATATGATTTGAAAAACTGATCCCTTGTTTGGGGTTTTGACTTGACCTAAACTAATGTCTTGAGTTTAGATGCTGTAGAACTAGGCCTTCAGTGGTTTAGATGCTGTTTATGTGTGTGTACAATTAAATCCGCTGTGTACGGCTCCTCCTCTGGTAAAATCAGCAATTACTGATGGTACCAACCAAAGACTGTTTTTTTTTCTTTCCTCTTTAGGAAACACTGTGCTCCCAAAGTCATTTCATGAGGATAAGATGCTTTTGTAACTGCCTTAATGGTATTTTCCAGACCCTTTTTCATATTTTCAGTGCTCTATAATCTGCAGCTCCATAACTATTGTCTCCAGTATTTTCAGTATGGAGCAAAAAGTTTTGCAGAACTTTTGCAGTGTTGGGTAATTGGGCAAAACAGAGGTTTACCCTTTTAAAGAAACGACTGGAATGAAAATGATTGAAATAACTGAAAAGCCCTGGCAGAGGAAGGCGATTCTGTTGTGAATGGGAAAAGAGACAACAGTTACCGCATTTCTGTGATTATGAAAGGAGAGAAATACAGGAAGTACGATACTTGATCTGAACTTAATTAGAATAATCTCTTTCACAAAGCAGCAGTAGGTCTTAGAGTTTTAGTCTTAGATCCAGAGAGTTTTCTAGATTTTAAACTTGAGTGGGATGTATGTAATTACAGCTTTGTTTTATTGCTTTATAGCTCAGTTAAGCTCCTAAAGCATGTACAAGCTAAATGCTGGTTTTGTAGGGTTAGGATGCAAGTAAGCTGGATGGAAATGAAGGATCTTGTCTCTCTTTTATGCTGTTACATGAGCCTTTGTGAAAATGGGGGAAGCCTAAAAAGGTGCCTTGCCCAAAGAGGTAAAATATTGATATTTTGTGTGTGTGCACTCATTAATGATGTTATATAGCGGGACTTCCTTTAGTATTGAATTATACCCTTGCTCCTTTCTGGCTCCCCAGACAGAGCTGCTTCAGGATGTTGTTCTGGGCTGCAGGGAGTGTTACTGACGGTGGGTTTGTCTTCTCTGCTGAGACTGGAAGGTTTTGGGTTGTTACATCCATCTTTAAAACGAAGATGCTGGCTAACAAGACATCAGGGAGGGTGCTGCTACTTGTGAGTCACTAATATTACTGAAAATAATTATTTGAGGTTTCTGTGCATGACTGTAAGTCAGTTCCAGAAACAGAAAAAGCTTCTCCCCTCTAACTTAGGCTTTTGTTAAGCACTGGAGGAGAAGTTATTAATTTGGTCAGCCATTCTTTATAAAAGTGTATTTTCCTCTTGGCTATCCACAAGTGATAGCACCATTAAGAAAACCAGCATATTTAGGTCACATGTTAAGGCCTTCAGGCAGTTTCGCTTGCATCTAATTTTGGAAGTAAATTTTAGGGCCAGGAAAAGAGGGTTTGAAAGAGTTGTATTGTAAGAAAAATTGGTTTCCCAGGTATACATAATGCATTTTGTGTGGAAATGTTTCTCTTTGCATTTTAAATTGCAGTTTTAAAATAAATGCTCTGGGAATAATGTGATCTCCGAACTAACACAGTTGGCACTTCGGTTTTGAGAAGTTGAGAGAAGAATATTGCATATATTCAGGAACAGTTAAGGTAATTGCGACTTCAGACTATAGCTATTTATTTAAAAATTGGAATAATGGAATAATTTAGAATATATTCTTGTCTGTTAAATGCTAGTAGCTTTATTTTCGTTTTTTCCCTGACGAATATAAAAAGTTTTCCAGGGACCATTCTTTGATTGTTAAAAGCAGTGATTGCAACCGGCCCCTCTGCTGTTGGGAGAAGATTAGAAGATGATGGGCAGAAGTTATGACCTATGTGTGTTTGTGTATAGTGCTTATAAATGCAGTCATAGTTTGAGAGCCTTATTTATTTTTTTTTTCAAATAAACTTAAAATTTTAAAGTAAATTGGTTGAACAAACAAGAGATTAAATAAATCTGGAGCTTCAGCTCTCATAAATATATAATGATTCTCAAAGATACATGTTGGAGATATGATAATGGTTTTAAGGCAACATTTGAAACTATGGTGCTGTGAGCGACGTGCTCAGTCTCTGCCTTTTCATGATCTGAGGGCTGGAGCCCCTCTGCTGGGAGGGGGGGCTGAGTGAATTGCGGGGGTTCAGCCTGGAGAAGAAGAGGCCCCAGGGAGACCTCAGAGCCCCTTCCAGTCCCTCCAGGGCCTCCAGGAAAGCTGGGGAGGGACTCTGGATGAGGGAGGGGAGCCCTAGGAGGAGGGGGAAGGGTTTGAGGCTGAAAG
>JAOTQQ010000015.1:2396269-2483478 GCA_026546715.1 Gallinago undulata | reverse complement strand
TGGTCACTTGGTAGTGAGAATTGTATCTTCATCTCTGCTGGAAACTTCAGTTGTACTTGTGACCTTCACAGGCGGTGAGCTGCCTTGAAATCCAGCCCGTGAGCCTGCCTCCCTCCTCCTCTTCCTCCCTGCCCTTATGGCAGGTACAGGCATTTTTCCTTTCATTTTCCTGCCTTAGAAGGAGGCAATTTACACCTTGTCTGAGGGCTCTTGGATTCTACATGTGAAGATTTAAAAGCCTTGGAAATATTTGGCCTTAGCTTTTGCGTCTGACATAAAAGCTTTGGTCAAAGAATCTATGAAAAGAGTCTCAAACAGCACGATAGTTTCTGGGAGTTGGTTTTTGTATCTACAGCAGAAATGTGCATCAAGTCACAGAATTTTAGTAGCTGATTTTTGAAAAGCATTGCCAAACTATGATATTTTTCTAAAACACCGCCGCTGATTTTTAACTTGCAGTGTGTGTTTTGGAATGGCTTCAGCAAAAAGAGAAAATCCAGATATTGCAGTGCTCTCAGTCTGTAGTGTTCTTGGTGACAAGAAAGGCAGTGCCTACAGGCTTTTGTTATGTACATACAAAACAATAGCACAGTATGTTATTTCCAAATATATTGTTATTTGCAAACAGAAAACCAACCACTGGCTTTTCTGTGCTCTGCAGCCTATTGAAATTCTGGCTGTGATTCCAGCAGAGATTTTTCCATAAATAGCTCTGTACTACTTGGGAACACAAACAACCCCTGAAAAGATCTAAAGTAAGATCTTCCGAGGGGACTATTTAGCCCTTGGCATGTACTTCGGGGGAGACACTATGGTGATGTGAGGAATGTTTCTATAGGTTGGGGAGGGGGCTGACAGCAGGAATTGCAAAATATATAGTTAATGATTCAAATTCATTTCAAGGATTGTGAATCACCTGGCTTCAGCATGGGGGGGGAGGAGGGTGTGTAATAAAAATGAACAAATCTAAGCAGAAGCAGGTATGTTTTCCTATTAGTACAGAAGTTTTGCTTTGTTTGTTTTTTCATAAAAGCTACTGGGTAATGGTTCAAGTAAATACAACTTGAAATGATTTATTCTTCCAATGAACAGAGGACCAAATTAAAGTATCTTTTTAAAATTTTTACTGATTGGATATTTGGCTGGTAACTGCTTGGTTACGTGAATTAATCCACAACTCATTTCATAGTGCAGGTTTTTCGGTGCTATGTAGCTGAGCAGCCTCTCGAATAAGTAACACAGGGGCACCTTTTGTGCAGATCTGTAGGTAATTGGTATAAGCTGTCTTGAGTAAGGTAATTTGTAGGAGCAGCTTGTAAACATTCTGTGAATTAGAAGAAGTGAGTAAGTACTTCTGTGATTTGCTTGGTTCACAGGGCTGATTTTCTGCTAGTCCTGTTGCTGTTAATTATTTTTTCAACAAAACATAAATCCCCTTTCAAAGGGAATCGAAGAGCATGAAAATAACTTTGGCATTTGTGAAATGCGTGCTCGGAGTGGCAGACTCCTCGGTGTCCCTCTCGGCTCCTGGTTATCGAGCGAATGTGTTTATCAGCTGTCACAACAGAGCGGGGACGGTGTCACAGAATGGGGCTGGCAGGGCCTTGGGACCTTGTTAGTGTGTTCTCCAAATGCAAATCTTTCAACTCTACCTATTACTCCTGTTAAAAGTTTATTTAAAAACCCTTCCTCTGTGGTAATTGTAGAGTCTCAGAAGCAGATCCTCAAGACCTTGGCTGCCCATAGCCTTAAATGACTTTTTTTTTTTTAATGTCTAAAATCATCTTTGATGAGGGAGCACCTAAAATTTCTGGGTGGGGGTTGCACATGGGTCTGGAATGGAAATGAGCCCCCACACCCATACGAGGCAGTGACTTTGTGCTATTAACTGGGTATAACTTAATGGGAAGAACAGCTTAACTGCTGGCACTTTCTTTTCTAAGGCCTAGATGGTATTTCTGAGCTTGCTGAGACTTTTTCAAGAATATTCTTTTTTTCATTCCTCCTAGGCATATTGAGAGCAGTTGCTTAAAAAAATGGAAGTATAAATAAAACAACTAGGTAATACAGCAAAGCATGTCTGCTACCAAAGGGTAATTAGCCTATTTTTGGAAGATAGAGATGTTTCTAACGTTTATCACAGTGACAAGAAATAAAGCTTGAATAAAACTTAGTTGTATTCTTTTAATGCATTTTGGGGAATCTCATACTGTGTATTAGTGGAATTTCATGTCTTAGGAGAATTATGGAGCACTTCCGTAAGTATTATGTATAAATTCTGAAGGAGCCTTGTGAGTGAGCAGTACTGGAACTTAACTCTAAAATACAGGTTTTCTGGAGAGCAGCAGCTGGAGATGAAGTTCTGGGCTCCTGAATCTTGGCTCTGCTGATGGTCAATGAGATGTCCTTCACCCGCAGGTCAGGGGGAGAGGTTACAGAGAGGTCAGGAGTGGCAGTGCTGCTCTCCTCTCCATAGAGGCTATTTAATTTCTCTGCTCCAGCCAAAAGCTTATTCTGGAAAATCAGTAAACCTGGATTTTTGTCCTCAGCAGTGCTAAAATTGAGATGTTACTTTCTTGGAAATCAGATATGCAGAAGCAGTTTTGCTGTAGCTTTATTAATGGTATGTTGTAAAATAAAGCTCTGCAGGCAGAAAATATATTGGAACAAGTCATGTACGGGAGTATTAAGGCTAGACAAATTCTGTGTTGGAGCAGAAATAATCAAATCTGTTATTTATAAGCCTTTTTGCCTCAGTTCTTCTTATATTGCTCAGTAAGTCCCTGAGTTTTATGAGTGATAGTGACAGAACATTCAGAAGCACCTGAAGGGACCTTACATGAAGTAATTGTGGGCATGCAGTTAGGTCCTGCTAGAGTTAATTTTGTGCTCCTGTAATTAGATATGTATGATCTGTATGTGATTGTACAGAGGACAAAAGTGATGAGTAACTCCCAACTAAATTCTATACAATACAAATATAACTTAACCCTCTGTCATCTTTTTCTGGGAAGACCTCATAAGGCCCTGTAGGTTTCTCTGGCTGAGCAGTGTTTCTGTGATGGAAGCGTAACTGGGATGGGTTATGGATCGGACTGATTAGAGGGATAACGTATGGCTGAAAGGCACAATCCCTGTGACAGCAGATGTTTCAAAGGGAAGGAAGCTCCTTCTTTCTTGTGTCACTTACTCCAGAGATTCCTATGCAATAATGGTTAAAATGCTTTTTCTCTGGTATAAACCGTAGAAGCGGAGAATGCTGGGAAAGTCAGATTCACCCTCCAAGCAAACCATAGACTTCATATTCTACAGGGCTTGCATTTCAGCTGAGATTTCATTTAGGCTTAAAATGTAATTTGTTAGTTTTATTGCAGCAGTACTGAAGAAAATGTTTGTTTTCATTTTTTTAGTGTATTTAAGCCACCCAAGGAAGGCTTGGTTATATGACTGTTCTGGGCTGTTAGAAACTTCTTTGGTTGCCAGAATTCTGTGCGCTTGATTGGAAGATGAGGTTTGGGGCTTCTTTGTTTGAATCTAAATGGAAACACTTAATTTTTCCAGGTGAGGTGGAACTGATGCATGCTGTGACAAGAGGTGGGCACAAACGTACCTAGGCCAGGAATCTGAAATGTCAGATGGCTTTTTATTTAGTAGCTTTCAAAAGGAATAAATGAAGAATTACAATGCAAGTTTTTAAACACAGGTGTTGCTTTCATAGTATATTTTCTTTATTTCGTATTTCTGTTCTTTGTTTCACATCAAAACCATCCTTTCTGATGGAGTGATAGGTAGAAACTTACTTCAGGGGTGTGTAGCCTCTGGAGGTGATATTATTCTGAGGATGGAAACTTACGCTCACAATCTTTTTTCAGTAATCCTAACCTTCAGTGAAGAGGCACTTTTACTGCAATCAAAAAGGAATTGATGCAAGACCAGGTGTGACACATCCTCAGGAGGAGGAATACTCTTCCCTTTTCCCCACCTGAAAATAGATTTAAGCCTCACAGGGTGGAAGCTCTGTGCAGCTGAATGTTGTGATGTGTAGAAAACCGAACCCCATGAGAGCTTTCACGTGGAACCCCCTGGCTGGTATTTAAAAATCCTGAAATGTTGGATTTGCTCGTGATTACTTTTTTTTTCTTTAAAAGCAGAACAGTTTTGCTGGTTGGCAGGACAGCTTGTGGACAGACTTAAGCTCTTTTTTTTTTTTTGTTCTTTAGTATTGCAATGATGGCAAAGAACAGGCTGAAGGAGAAGCTGTGACCTTTAACTGCTTGTTCCTAGTTGTGAATAAATGTTGTAGTTCCACAACCTGTGAGATTATTCACCCACCTTTCTAAGGTCTGGATTTCTGCCACTTAGGCCTCTTATGTTTATGATATTAATAAACTGGTGTCAAATGTCCTGGGAACGGGTGATGCAGGTTGAAAGACCTTTGTTTCAGCCAACAATAGACCTGAATTAGTGTGAATAGGAAAAGCAAATAGGCACTTCCTGTCATATTTTAAGGAATACTTGAGTTTGGGGAAGCATGTGTATTAAGAGACTTAGACTAAATGCTCATCATTTGCTTTTTTCCTTAGTAAAAAGCTCCCTGTGTATGTATGCATATCTGTTAATCTTCCTCAATATGCTTGTGGTACTAAGAAAATAAGGTAGAAATCCATCTGTTTGAATAGAGTCTTTTAGGTATTCAGGGAATAAACTCTAAATCTGCATAATGAAGATCTGAAGAGGGGGATTATCTTAGTTGTTGCTTTCCTGCCCAGGTTTGTTCCTCAAGTTAGAACTTAGAGGCCCAAGTCCAGAACAAAGATATTTGCAGTTTCAAGGCAGAGGATGCCTTTAAGAAACTCAAAGGAATTCTTATCAGGTATTAAATAATCCTTTATTATTGAGTTTGAGGTATTTTTCAGGCAGGTCTAGCTTGTGCTGAGTTGAAAAATGGCTCTGTTTTGAACTGGTAATGTCTCGGCTTTGCAGTAACCTGCAGATTGAATTATTTGGATTGTGATGGTCTTCCAGAGTTGTGAGGGTCTGTAAGAAGCTTCACCCCCCCGCCTCCTCTTCAGTTCCAGGATGGGAAGGCTCATAGGATAGTTCATCTTAGGAGCACATGTAAAATATACCCTCGGAGGCCTTTGTAATATGTGGGTGATGGCAGCTCCCAGAAGACTCGGAACCTCCACCAACAGGGCTACAATTAACATTTCCCTGGTTCCGCTGCGTGGTGTGGTTTGTACATCGACTCCTGCTGGAGCTAAATTAACCGTATTTGTTAAATATGCAGCGCCTGAGTGTGGGCAGCCAAAGTCAGCTGTAGTTTTTTGTGGTGTTTGCATCTCGACTGGCCTGTTGTAAATGTATATAGTATTCCACTGTATTCCACTTCTCTGAACATGATCAGACTGATCCTCACTCTGCTTTCCCAGGCAGGTGCTGGGAGTTGTGGTTTGCAGTTTGTTGGGAACTAGAGATAGAGCTCTGGTCAATTTGTTCTTTCACCTGGTAGAAGAAGGGATTTGCCTTTTGGTTTCCCATGCATGTGATCTGAAAGGAACTGCAGTAGTGTCTTGTCTTAAGGTTTAAAAATAGAAAGTAATTAATCAGGGTGATGAGGGTTAATGGTTTTTATGCAGAAACCAAACAGCTTTGTATTTGTTTATAAGGAGAGAACATTCTTCTCGCTGCTGTTGTTAGGAGTTTAATGTGAGACGATTTTTTGTAGTAATTTTTGAAGCGCTTTATTAATAACTAAATTGAGGTTAAAAAGAACAAACCCCAAACTATTCTCTCATCAGATGAAGTAGTTTCAAGGCACCAGTTCAAAATTGTCTTCAGCTAACGTATGAAGTTTGCGTAAAAGGAATTACAGAATGCAGAAATAAAACCTCTACGGTCAGGTACAGCCTGGTGGTTACAGTAATTGTAGTACAGGTATTGCTTCCAGTTCCACAGTGGATCACAGTTTTAAATCAATTTAAGGTGTAAAAGTTATTTTCCAAAGCTCATGCTAATTTTTAATGTGAATGCTTTAACTCCTTTCAGAAAGATCAAACTTAAAAGCAATTTTATGTTATTATAAGTGGTAGGAAGCATCAGTTCCCATTAGTTAGTGCATGGCACATCTGTTTTCAGAGTGCTTAGACTCGCTGCTGTTTGTCATCTCTGTTTTCTGTGTGCCACCACAGGTGTCTTGGAGCCATATATACTGGAGACACTGAATTTCCTACTATAGATGGCGACAGGAAGCCAGTGGTCTGAGGATTAAATCCATTTCATTTAAATCCATTTCCTTTCTCTTCTAGTGATACCAAATTCTGTCCTTGATTGGGATCTGGTGTAAGCTTAAGCTTGTTGAGACTTGTGTCCCTATAGACAGAAATGCACTTAATTGGCGTTTTGGTTGTGGGGGCTTAATGGCCTTTTGCAAACACAACTGTGCTGTCTGGAGATGTGATTGTTCCTGTGTTCCTTACCCCACTTCCCACCCCAGCAGATTTGCTCATATAACGCTTTCAGATCAGTCCTACCAAACCTGATTAGATTAGCAAACACCAAACCACTAAACGTATGTGAATTTTGGTCAGGATCATTCACAGAAGTTTGAGATGGTGGTAATGTCTGCTGAAGGTGGTGATTTCTGCTACTTATGAAAGTTGCTTCTGTTTTAGCACGCTGCTTTGTTGGCCTCTGGTGTTGGTCTGAAAATGGACCACAGGGGAAACTGGTGATAAATATGATGGTGGAAACTTGACCTGAGTGGAGATGGTGAGGCTTATACTAACCTTGGCCCAGAACAGTGGTTGCCCAGTGAGGCCCAGCAATTGTTTACCAAACACAGGAATGAAAATGTTTAGTATGTTGCTCCTTACAATTTGAATTTGTAAAATTGAACAGAGTGTGCTTTCTATGAATTATGCTTAAATGAGGAAGTTGCTTTGATATGATGGTTGACTTAAGATCACTTAAAGATTTCTTAATGTCTGAGGAGTTGCTGTTCCAGATGAGCAACCCTGTATTTTGGTAAATGGTGATTCTGTTTCCTGCTTTACTGTTGCCTTGGTAAAATATTGCATATTTGTTATTATTCCAACTTGTAAAGGGTCTTGGGAGTCACCTTTATTCCCGTTGAGTTCTCTGCCATCTTCTCAGCACTGCTTTGTAGACAGCAGCAGCTTCGTGGTGCAGGGTGGATGGATTTGGAGTATATTCTTCTCTGAGTACTGAGCCTAGTAAAGCTATTTAGGAGAATTACTAACCTTACATAAAACCAGTGGCAACAAGATTAAGGCTGGTATCACTGTATTATTTCGGTGGGAGGGAATGGAAGTTTGCTGCCCAGTAACTCTTGTGTTTTCTAAGAAGTCCTGAGGCTTAATGAAACTAGTTGCTTGCATAAATTTACAAGATCACAGAATAACATTGTTTTGAGCTTAGTACTTAAGTTGCAATATCTCTAGACTATCTAAAAACATGTTATTAATGTGCCTGTAAATTCTAAGACATCCTAATACATGTATATCCTATGAAATGGTTGTCTTACGGCACTGGTTCCTTCCCTTAGCGAGTATTGTTCCTGCTTCCATTTTAAAAAGTGACTGAATTCAAGCTCCTGCTGCTGAAGGCTGGTGATAAGAGTTCTTGCTGTCACACAAATGTTGATGTGACAGCATAAAAAGGAATCTCAGAAGGATGTGGCGTAGTTAAGGACAATGTGTGAGCCAGGCTTTGCTGCTGAAGAGTAGAGCCCACAAGGAACTGCATCAGAGCTGCAAGGCAGGCACCAGTCGTGTTAATGTGACTTAGGAAGCTACGGGAAAAAGCTTTATCAGGAGAGATCCAAGCTTTATTTTAGGGAACTGAATAGGAAGTTAAAAATAAGATGCGTAATAATAATAATAATAATGAGTAAGTCACTCAGGCTTTCAAATCCAAAATTAAATTAGGACTTGCCTGTTCTAGAACGTGGTATTTGTCCTTAAAGATCAGCAAAGTTGAGGAGAGAAGGGGAGAAGAATGAATGAATAAAAGAAAAGAAATGGGAATATAGGAAAGTCCAAGAAATAGAGGGAAAGTATGGGGTTTTAAGACTGCTTGAGAAGGTTTATATCTCGTTATTTTACTTGTGAGTAGTTCATACAGTGATTTCTAAGTGTGAAGTACTAAATGTATTTGCTATTTGGAGACTGGTATCTTGTGTGTGTACATTACACATAGATACATGTAAATAGGACTGGGAGAGTCTCAACACTTAAATCCATGTGTACCAGACAGGAATGAATGCTTTCCAAATCAATGGGGAAAATGACGAGGTCATGATGATCATGTTTTCTATTTTCAGCATCGCAGGGCCTGGAGCGCTTGGAATGAATGTAGATGCTGGAGAAGGCTCTGTAAATCTTTCCCACTGTGTGTAGACTTCCCACGTTTGCAGAAGCCAACAAAACCAGCGTAATTCCCGTCTGCTGCTTGAGCTGTGTCTTGGGCCCTGGGTGTTTGTGTTCTACCGCGGGTAGGGCCAGCAGCAGTGTGACTGTGGCTGCCATCGCACAAATTCCACTGCCCTCCCTGCGAAGGGGAGCTGTGTGTGCTTTTTGTGTGCAGCGATATCTCGGGGCTGGTACTTTGGAGAGAACAAGGAGCATTTTTGCCACAAGGATAACCCCTTTCTGTATCGCACGTATTTCATCCCGTCCCCGTATTTCTGAGGAATTAATATATTTTTAATGCCCTCTCCTAGTACAGAAGAGATCTATTTAAAGGCCTTCTGGAATGACTCTTGAGAAGTAAATTGAACAGTAGGAATGCCTTAGCCCAGCTGCCTTTGGTTGTGTTGCCTGGTCACTTTGGAGAGAGGGAATGAATGCAGAGAATCACTCTTGAAAGTGAATGAAGAAAAGGGAAATGAAGTCAATAGTAAAACTGGTCATGGTAACTTTAAAGTATACAATCCTTGTGTTCCCTTCCCCCTCCCTACATACATAAATTAGGGATGAGGCTGGAATGCAGAGGGTGTTTTCTTTTCTACCATCAGTACTAAATGGTGCCTGCCATTTTGCTCCCTTATTTCTCTGGTGCATATATTTGTGTCCTGTGGTGGGAGCTCTCTTCTCTGCAAACACACATAGTCACTCTTAACCTTACTTAAACAGCCTTCCTGTTCACTTTGAGATGAACCCTTTACTGTCTAGCTCTAGAGACTTCATACACTATATATTAGGTCTCTTTATAAGTGTGGTAGATGAAAATCATGCAAACAGTGGGGTGATGTGGGGATGACTCAGGCATTCAGAGGGCATTAAAATACTCGAAGCCTTGGAGGAGCTTTTGTTTTCTCCCTGTTTTTTTGGTTATATTTTATCCCCAACAATGAAGTACATATAACTCCAAACCAAAATCATTACTGGAAACAAGAAAGTCCAATAAAAAGTTGTGGTTTTCTGTTACTAGCTGTGACATGAGCTTGAGCTTTTCGAAGTTGCATCTGTTTGGTGCTCTGAGGCAGGAAGGTTTTGCTTTACCCTGGATTAGAAAGGATCAAATAATTCACAAGTGATTTCCAGACACTGCAAGTTCTGGACAGATATTCTTGCTCAGTTTTGAGCATGTTGACTTAACTTTTGAGGTAATCGAGGAAGAATGACTAGGGTATGTTCAGTAACTGTGTGTTGAATTTGAATATTTTGGTCTTTATGCCTTATTATGTTGATCCATTCCTGTGCTGCTTCCTCAATTTGAGGCTTTTTGAGCTTCTTTAGATTTTAGTAGTAATCCTAGACGTTGGTTTCTTGATGTTTCCTGTTCCAGACAGTTTCTAAGTATTGTTGGTATGATCAATTGATGTTTAGTTTGATCAAAATAGCTTCCTCTGTACTTAAAGTTAGCAAAGTGAGGAAGTAGCTTCCACATTTGGTCACTGAATTGTCTTTTTACTCCTTAGGATAGAATTACAACCTGTAAGTAATCTGCTCTATGCTATGGACAAGATTTTTTTTTTTAATTCCTCCCTTGGAAAATTCCAGAAAATGGTGTTTTGAGCCACTGGGAAGGTGTATAAACAATGAAGAAGGACCAAAATGCTTTTTAAATACTACAATTCTTTGTTCAGTCCTTGGAAACATCAGGAGGTTGCTCCACTTGTGTAAACAGACTGATTTACTTGCTCTCTGCTTAGGCAGCAGATCAACGTGATTCCAAAAACTCGCACAGAAACCTTTTAGGTCTGGTGAAATAAAGACTCTCTTTGTTCACGGCCATGATTGACTTGCTGCTGTAGAGTAGGTGACATGTTTTGCCTACCAAGCATGTTTTATAAGCAGAGTTTATATAAAGTTCATGGTACATTAAAATAGATAGCCTCTTCTGTACTAATAAAATACCTTTTATTCTATTATTGGAAACAAATTTAATACAGAATTGCTTTTCAGGTTCATAATGGGCCTTCTGGAACTAAGTCATTGGATTACAGCTTTTTTTTTTTCTTGTTTGGATTGATAAAACTTATTCCAGAGACTTGTTGACAGTGGTAAAACTTCAGCACAAGCCTTTCTCGAATATTTCAGAAAACTTCCTCCTGATAATGCATGTGTGGTTCTTGTTCAGGATTCACTGAAAAGAGTGGAAGGCAGCCCCTAAGGTGAAAATGTTTTTTACTATCGGTCACTGAGGTTTTCTTATTTCAAACACTGCTTTCTTTTAAAGGGGGAAAAGGCATTTGAGATGTGTCAGATTCCTTTATGCTGTTCAAGGATAGATGAATAATCTGCCTATTTTCATTTGAACTGCTAATCTCTCCTAAGTGCACTGGACCAGGGCCTCAGTTTTTCAAGTCATCTGAATCCTCCCTGACATGACGGGTGAATTACTCAAAATAAAAAAAGTTAGTGTAATAAATATTGGTTAAAAATTTGGAAATTGTGATTGTTATCTTCAGAAGCCTACTAGGAAACAAGTTAGGTTTGTGTTGAGTGGCTGTGCTGGTGAACCAGTGTCCTCTGGTTAAGAATTGCTTGGGAGCTTGTGGTGTGTCTCCTTTTCACATGGTGAACTGTGAACATGTTACTTGAAGCATCGTCAAAACTTGGAGATAAATGTGGTTTCCCCTCTCCCCTGTCCCATTTTCTGTCAAAGTTGGACACCTTGTTTTGATTCCTTTGGTTCTTCAGGTTCCTGTCTTCATGTCTACACTGGGAAAAGCCTGTCTTACTTGAATCTAGTGCACAAAAGTATCCAGGCCTTGTGGTGGTTTTGATTTCTGTTAGAGCACTTAAAGTGAAGATGGATTGTTGAAACAATATGCAAAAAGCTTAGAGCAGGTTGTAAAAAATAAAGATCATATGCAGAAGAAAAAGCAACCTTGATGGCAGTTGCAAGAAACTGGATGGTAGCTGCTGTATGTGGGAGAATTTTCCGGAGGGTTTGGGGACCCTGGTGGCCTGTGCTGATAGAGCAGGGACCACAAACCTCTCCTGAGAGCTTGGTGGTGTTTTTACTATCACTCGCTTGGTTTGGCTGGGGTGAGGTTTGTCTCTTTGAGGCAGAAATACAACTGTACAATAGTTCTGTGTTTGATTTGTAGCGTTTTGCTCAACCTCCTGCAAAACATTTTCCCTTGGTGATGTCCATGTGCAATGACAGCCAATGGAATTCCGGTTGTGAAGGTGATTTTCTGGGCTTAGGTGTGGGTTTTTGTATCCCCCCTTTGCTTTCAGATCACTGAATAACATTATCTGGAAGTATTCAGTAATTTCAGGAGTGTTTCTGCAGTCTTAACAGTAACTGTTTATGAAGAGGTATTTAAGTGGAATTAAAGGACAAGTGTATATATTTGTGCAAAGTACTTTTACACAAATACTTGTAAACACTCTGGCAACCCCTGAGCTGCCTGTTCCAAGCTATGCAAAAGGAAGAACTCAGCACAGGTATTACAGGTGCAATACAGGAATGGAGATGCATGTTTCTGTCCTATTTTTTGCTGTTGTCAGAATGATGTTTTCACCGTGTGTGTTTGATGTTGCCCTGTAGCGTTTTAAAATCTCAGCACTTGAAATGTCACGTTTCAGTTTGGTATCAAAGACGTCTCAAGATGCTTGGGAGGAAGAGAGAGAAACCTGGTCGCTCCAGGCCGGGGTAATTCTGCGGCAGTGTGTTATCAGATAATGCTGTTTAACTGTATCCTGTGAGGGGTATGGTCGGCAGATAAGGTTTTGGTGGTTATTTATCTCTGATAGTGGTGCTTGAAGAGAAAGGCACTGAAATGAGTTCAGTGGTAAACAACAGATCGCATCGTATTTCCAAAAGCTGTTGGTGACAATAGAGCACCTATAGATCTGCTTCTCCCTCGGGAATTCCTCCCTAGTGGCCTTTGCGTATAGAAAGCATTATTTGCAAGGTTCTGGGCAGTGAGAGCAGCCCGCTGTGATTGCAAGACTCCCACCTAGAGACTCCAGCAAAAATAGCAGGCACAAAAGGGAGGAGACGGGGAGGAGGCAGCGCCTTCTGTAGATGCTCCTTTGCTCGTTGCAGCGCTGAAGGACTGAAATAACCCTACGTGTAACTACCACAAGAATTAGAGTTACCGTTTGAAAAGAAAAGGATAAGACTGATTTTTATTTGGCAACGAGGGTGTTAACACAGATGAAAATACACAAGCGAATCAGTGCACTGCGGAAGATGAAATGCTTCCCCTGTCAATTCTCAAACACTATTAAATCCGCCCAGTTCAACACCAGTGCCTTGATGTCTGTCTCTTTCTTTGACCAAGGTATGGGAATACAATATTCTTAACGGTGAGTTAATGGATTTAAAATGTGTAATTGGTTGCTTTGCTCTCCAGTACTGATTTTTGTGTAAAATATGCATCTCAGCCCTGTTTTGGGACTAGTTAAGCAGAAATTATTTTTTTTGCCTACTTATTTAGTATGTATGTTTTGCCCTTGGAAAGGGAACAGTCCAAGATTACTTTTAAAAAGTACATCAGATTCTATAGTTGTATCTTGAGTTTTAAAAACTAATTAATAATTTTCTTTTGCAATTGCTGCTAAGGAATGTATTTTGTTTCTAATTTAAAATGGATCCAAATACCTGAAAAGATCTTCTGTATAGCGTTGGTCGGAGTTGGGAGCACCTTCTCACCACTGATGGAGCTGCAGGACTTTTGAGGTGTGGGATGTTGGTACCAAGAGTTAGTTTGTGTGGTTGAACCTAAAAACAAAGTGGGACTCGTGTCAGTTTGGGGATCACTGATGTCGAGCTGGGATGATCTTGCAAGTTCAAATAAATGTCTGGAACTGTTAGAGAGGAGTGGTTAGCTTTCTGCTCTATGTGGGACTTGTATAATTATTAAATACAATATAGTTTACATCAACAGACCTAAGAAAATGGAGGGGTTACCCCTTAATTTTTGGCTTTTCTGTGTTGTTGTCTGTTCTAGTCATAAGGCTTCAAGCTTAAAGGCTTTTGACCTTGTAAAACTTCTAAGTGATGTTCACCAAATAAGTCCTATGAGAAATTTATCCATCTATTCTTAGACGGATGTATAAGATTTTTGAGGCAAATTGTGCATTGCTGTTCTCCTTCCACATATATGCACACATTTAGATCTGCTAAGAACTTGCTGTATTGTCTTCTCTGGTTTAAGACTGGCTTAACTTGTGTGTTAAATCTCAATGTTTTTCAAAATAGTAATTATTCTGTATCCTTCTTGCTATTGAGAGGTGAGTTACCTTGTTTTTGTTCAATTAATTGATGACTTCCATAAGCCCTTCTACTTTTAGAGGATTACAGCAATGTGGTTTGCATTGTATGGAATAACTGTGATTTGCATTGTATGGAAAAGTCAAAATCAGATTGCTTGGTTTGCACTTCACTCTACATACTGGATTTGATTAATTGGATGTTACTTTTATGCCCCGTTCACCTGTGAAGGGTACACATTAAATGCTCTGTTTTCATCTGAATGATATGCAGTGTTAAGTCTCATAAATGTGAGATAAATCACTTCATCTTGTTCACAAATATGCTAATTAATTACTAATGTAAGTGTTACCTTCCAGGAAAGAAAAAAAAAATTATGTACACTGAAATCAGGGTTTTTCTCTGTGTGATCTGCATCCTGGTTTATCTACATACAAGCTTACGTCATATTTGTGTCCTTAACACAGTGTTCTTGAGACATTTCAGCCTGTTTGTGTTTCAGCAGTGCCAGATAATGATGGCAGGGAAGGTCGATGGAGATGGATAATCTTGTGTTTCTCCTTTGTCATATGGCAGTTTGTGCTGTCTATGAGAAAACACAACTGGGCTGTACATTTTTGTTCTTGCCAAGAGTCTGAGTCTGCATCTTCTCTGGATGAGGATTTTGCAGCGGGGCTTGGCCTGTTTGTCTGGGCTGTCTGTGCAGTGCTCAGGCAGATACGCTGCATCTCATAGCTGCTGTGTAATGCAGTTATTGGAGAACAGCTTGTGAATGTCCTCGGGGCCACCGCCCATGGGTCTGGGACAACCCCAGGATGATGTAAGTTTCATTTTGGTATTAAAATGAATAAGAGGAAAATCCTGCATGTTTCACTTCTTCAAAATGAAATAGCCCTTTTGCTGTTGATGATAAGGTAGCTTCCGTGATAGGCTGCACAATAGTGTCTGTGGAAATCCAGACTGAGTAGCTTTTGTTTAGTGGCTGCTTTCAGTCTGTAGAGCAGGTACCAGACATTTTTTAACTCTAATTAATAGAAAAGAAACCATCCAACAGAAAAGGAGGGTATGTTGTTTGTCTATGTTAGACTGAGGTAAAAGTGAATAGCCTGAAGACTTGCATATGTAAAAAAAAATCTTGGGTACTTTCTTCTGCAGAAAATTTTATTTATGTAGTTGTATTTCAATTTGAAGTTGGCATTCAAAGAATTGTTTGGCTTCTGATTCTACTAACTGAAAGTATGAGGAGCATGTGTGTGTTTGAAAAAGTGAGTGGGTGTGCTTGAGGCTAAGTTGTATTTGTCATTTTTCTTTTTGCTGTGTAAACAGATCAACTTGATACTGGGCATGACTGTTTTTTTTTGTCAAAGTATGGTCACAATTAAATGTTAGCACTCCATATAAAAGGACTTGTGGTAATGTAAACCTTCCTCATCCAGAAGAGATACTCAGGTTTTTTTAGAAACAGTCTGTTGAACTTATTTCCTAATTTTCTGTAGCTGTTTTTGTTCTACATCGATGCATTCCTTAGACACTGATGTCTGAACATCTAATATGTTTTGCCCTTAAGTTCTCAAATGTGTACAGAGTCCGTAATTAAAAAAATAACCTTATGGGTAACTCTTCTATCAGAAAGAATGGAGAAAATAAAGGTAGGAATATGTATATACACGGTCTCTGCTATTAGAGGACATACTGAAAATCCATCTCTCTATAGTAGAGCATCTCTCTATACTAAAGCAGCAGTCGCAACAGAAAAACAGTTCTAAGAAGTGATGATATAAAACCTTTAGAAACAATTTAGTGCACAGCACTGAACTTGTAACTGGCACGGTGAACTAGTAACTGGTTTTCAATTGTATGTACCCTTAAAAAAACCCCACTTCTATATCTTTTTTTTAAGAAATCCCAGCTTGTATTTTTTATAACACAAGTACACTTAAACTGAATCAAAGTATGCATTTTCTTTTTTACTTAAAATCATATCTTTCTTAGCTACTTAATAATTCTTCTAAATATTAACTTGTGGGGTTTATTTTTGTTCCTCTGCAGCGGATATAATTTCTACAGTAGAATTTAACCATTCTGGAGAGTTGTTAGCGACAGGAGACAAAGGAGGGAGAGTTGTCATCTTTCAACAGGAGCAGGAGGTGAGTGTTAACTGAGCATATTTCACATTCTCTCTTCCTATTCATTCTCCTTTTTAAAGAAAAGGAGCATGCTTTCATAAACTTCACACAAAGTTTATGCCTTTGTAATAAGTTATTGAAATAATGAAATTTAAGAGTGAATAAATGATTGAGAACTTAGTGACGCTGTTTGAAATAAATTTTTCTTTTAACACTCTTAGAGCTGTGGTCTAAAGAGTTTAAATGGAAAAAAAAAAGGGGGGGAGGAGGTAGGACACAAAAAGACCTCAGGGAAGATCAAGTTCATTGTTCTATGGCTCTGCTTGGCCATGGTTATTTTAGAGATCACTGTAGTTTGGGAAACAAAAGCTTTCCCTTAAGTGAGTACGGAACTGTGACCTAAGATGGCCTTTTCCATCCTGTTATCAATAAGCTAAAATCATAGGACCATAGTAACAAAGGTATTTTTTCATTTTATATTGTTCTTTTGGTCTTTCCAGTATTCTAGAGCTGAATCTTCCAATGGCAGGAAAGAGCTTTTATTCCCACATTCAAAGTAGGAGAGCTGAGATGGAAAGCTTGATTTTTAACTTAGGCCATAGTTAGAAGTTGACTTGGTTAGAATTTACTTTAGGGAGAGGATAAGAAAGGAATTCTGTCATCTCACTGCCTGGAAAAGCCATGCTGCTGCTGCTCTCCTTAGTGTTTCATTCAATTACAATTCTAAAAATCATAAACTTCAAGAATTCCACAGTTCCCCAGACCAAGTTGCTGTCTGCTGGCAATTCCTGTGCACTAGTCTCCGAATAAATGACTGTGGTCAGTTGGTGCCATCTAGTGGGGTATTCCCGACTGACTGGGCTCTGGCCAGAACATTGTGGAATATCCTCACTGCCATCTTCCTGCAGTTTCGGCACTAACTCTTGTAGTGGTTTTCTTTGAGGTTTTTTTGTGTGTATTTTTTCTAAAGTCTGAGTCTTAGCTTGCATCCTTCAAGGATCCTTTAATGTAGCTTAAAGCTTAAATAGCTAATTGCCTATTTTCATCTTTAAATGGCTACGAACGTTTTTCATGCATATAACCCATGGCTCATCTCTATGATCTGTGTGGCTACAGTGAGAATCACCTGCGTTATCAGACCAAGTTGCATGGAATGGGTTTTGGCATAATTTGACTCCTTGGAGGTTAGGAAATGAACAACAGGGACATGATTCTCTAATACATTAATAGTTATGCCATATGCAGTACTGTAGAGCAAGTTTTATATGTAAGAGTATGAAAAAAAACAATTAAGTATTTTAGTTGGATTTATGTACCACCTTCTATCATACTGCATTCCAGGGTGCTTTACAGACCATACATAAAGGAAGAAAAACACTAAAACATGAGTGCTCTGTATAGGGTTATACAGGCTCCTGTAGCTTCACCACTGCCGAAGGCTGCCACCTCTGGGTTGGAATGTGGCAGCCCTTCTGCAACGAGAAGCAAGTGCCATTGCACAAGTTTTAGACAGGAAATGAATACTGTATCTAATTGAAACTGGAGGAGGAATTTGTGTGGGCAGCCTGTAATTACCTAAATTGGAATTTAACATAAGGTACTTGGGCCAACACCTCTTCTTGTTCTGATACTATTTTTTTTTTTTGAATGCTGTGAGATGGTCTGGTTTAAATTTTGCTTTTATCCCAATGATGTATTTCATATGTTACTGCTTTTATATATTATTCTAGTCCTGTAGAGTTCTACTAGACCACACAAGAAGTGTATTTCAGACTCAAACATTAGGGTAGATACGGAATTGAAGGAAAGTTCCCTGAACCACTACCAGCATTTCTTAAAGCACAATAGTTTTACTTTAGAAGTTGCCTGTTGTATAGAGTGACCCTGTTTAACTTGTTAGACTTAACTGAAACTTAGAACAAAGTTCCTTCCGTTCTCTAGGGTGGGAAAGCCAGTATAATTGATAGGTGTGGTACAATATTCTAGTGCCAGATTTTATTTCTAAGTATTTTTTCCGCTTTTCCCTCCCTCGCAGCTTATTGTAAAATGTAAGAATTCCTGCCAGCCATTAATAGAAGGGTATGAAGCAAGAGAAAATGACGCAAGGAATGTGACAAATGTGGGCTAGCAAGGATGGTATCAAGAAGCATGTTTTAGTGAGGTATTAAGGGATGAGGTGAATGGATGGACATGAGAGACACACAAGAGAAGGAAGGAGCAAAGTCCCTACTCAAGAACGTATCACAGGAAAGGCATCTGATGGTGCAACCTCTTGAAGTGGGTGAAACAGGAATATATCACAAAATTAAGCTTGAATTAATTACAAGTACACCTAGTGAGCGCTATTTCAGACAAGGTTCCAGTTTTCTATCTCCTTACCTATTGGAGGGAATTTAAGGTTCAGCGCATGCAGTGCAATATTAGTGCTAGGAAGCCCCTGCCTAAAACACAGCTTTTAGAAAGAATAATTATGCAAGTTGGGAGGTTTTCTTGGTTCCATCCTGAACAGGCTCACTGCAGGCGTAACTTCTAATGTCAAAGATGTATTCAGCAGGAGGTGTTAAGCTTTTTTCCCCCCTCATCTCCAGAATGAGGAAGAAAAAGCTGCTTAAGCAGTTTAGAAGGTCTCAGAGAACATGGAGATTATAAACCAGAATAGCAGAGCTGCTTGTATAAATGTGGAGGTGACGTGGGATTCCCATAGCGTGCCTGGCAGCTGAATTTATCCACAGAGTAGGTTTGCTGTATGGGTGGCTGTGTAGTTCTCTTGGGGAATGTTCTTAAAGAACAAAGATGGAAAAATTAAAGATGAGAGAATGGTGAAGCCTTTTGAGTTGGTTTGGGGCTTCTTTTTTTTTTTTTTTTTTTTTTTTTAAGAAAACTTACCATGCCTAGAATTTTTAGGCAAAATGTTAGTTTGTAAGTTCAGCTGCTCAGAATTAACCTGAGGACTTGCTGAAGGTATTATTCAGGTGGCTGAGCGGAGTTTCTGGAGACTTCAGGAATCAAAAGCTGCTGTGATAACTGTTTCTTCTCTGATACTTTCTTAGCCAGAATGATACAAATTCTAATCAAGTTATTGCAAAAGGGATGATCTTCATTTCGTCTGTTCTACAGGCTCCTTAACATAAGGCAAGTTGTACACCAAAGGATACTCATGGCAAATCTGGCATAGGCAACAATAGAGCGTAGAGGTCTTAACCTGTTCTTATGCTAATTAGAAGTCTCCCTAGATATCTTGCTGCAGAAATACCTAGTTCTGGCTTCTGCCTGCAGCCTTGAAAAGCATCCTGTACATTGCATATGTATCTTAATCATTTAATTCTCTTTCTAGAACAAAACCCAGTCTCACAGTAGGGGAGAATACAATGTTTACAGTACCTTTCAAAGCCATGAACCAGAGTTTGACTACTTGAAAAGTTTAGAAATCGAAGAGAAGATCAACAAAATTAGGTGGTTACCCCAGAAAAATGCTGCTCAGTTTTTATTGTCTACAAATGGTAAGTAACGACTTAATTTTGCACGGTGCATGGGTTTACTGTTAGGATTTTGTCTAATCCTCTCCACTTTGAAAAGGCTGGAAGCAAGTAACTCTGTTGCTGTTCTGGCTTCCCTGGCTACAGAACCCCCCAACATGGGGTGCTATTAGTTGTTTTGGATTTGGTTGCTTTATAGCACAAGGTCTTAGCTAAACTGTCATTCAGTACCTTCGTATGCGTATAACTAACAGTGTGAGGGCTTATATTAGTCATTCATAACAATCCTGAGTATAACTGGAACTTGCTATAACTTTTTATAAAAAGAACAAACTGTGGAGGAGGTATTTTTAATGCTTTTTATCTTGTCTTGTTTTCTCCAAGCAGTATTTTTGTCTTTTTTGGTACACGTAGGTGGTCTTGTCTTGTTGGAAGGCTTCACGTTAAAAGTGCATCAACTGTGAAGACTAGTATCTTTGCTAGAGCTTTGATTTTTAAACTGTGGCTGGTTTATTTCAGATAAAACAATAAAGTTATGGAAAATCAGTGAAAGGGACAAAAGACCAGAGGGTTATAATTTAAAGGAAGAAGATGGACGGTATAGGGATCCTACTACAGTTACAACACTACGGGTGAGTAGTTCAGTCTCTGTGAATTAGCCAAATTCAAGTGATTTCTCTTCTCCCTCCCCAGCTGGAACACAGATTAGCCCGTGGCTCAGTAGCTGCCCTGTCAGATTATGAACTTTACATTTTCTGTGATGCCAGTCGGCAGATACCTCATGATCACACCTTGGGATTGAGTGTATTTTAATCAGTTTGGCGTGTTGAAGGGCTGTGATGATGATGACTGCCAGTATGTCTGTAGTATATCTGCATCTCAAACTTCCATCGCTTTATATTTTGCAGGTGCCAGTATTCAGGCCCATGGACCTCATGGTTGAAGCTAGTCCACGAAGAATATTTGCCAATGCTCACACGTATCACATCAATTCCATCTCCATTAATAGCGATTATGAAACGTACTTATCTGCAGATGACTTGCGGATTAACCTGTGGCACCTAGAAATTACAGACAGAAGTTTTAGTATCTTTTTTTTTGCATTGTTTTGTATGATGGGAACAGTTTGGTTATAACTAAACTGTTGGATTTCATTTCCTTTCATGAAAAGCTGTTTGTATTGCGTCTTTCTCCATCTCCTGGTTATTTCTCCTTGGTAGTTGTAAGGGCTTTTGCTTCTGGAGAAGTAGCTCAGTATGAGCAATATAAGAAGTCGGCATTTGTATGGTGAAAAAAAAACAACCTCTAGTTCTAAAGGAGAAAAAAGCTTAAGGTTTGAAGTGAGATGAGCAATTGTGGAAGGCAGCATTCCAGGAAACTACCTGCTGAAAATTTTCTTGGCTTGCAATAAGAAGCAAGTCAAAAGTACCATCTTTATCTTAATAATATTTATTCTTTTTTCCTTTCTCACCTAACCATCAGCCCCTCTCACATCTGCACCAATGATGTTGCAGGCTCTAGGATCACAGAAATAGTTATTCAGTCCCATTGCTGGGAGCAGAGATTTGTGGACAAATCAGCAGGATCCTGAGCAGAAATCACACACGCCTTCTTTATAATGTAGTTGTGTAATTAGAATTTAAGCAAAATAAAGTTCTGTGTGAAAACACCTGGGTGACACGTATGTAGTATAGACTTAATTACCCCTCAAGTGGAGCAAAAAATTAAGCAGGCTTGTGCTCTTGTAACAATTCACTTCAAACTGAATACAGAATGCAGTATTACGGTCTTGATTTCTAGACAAATTTTGGAACTTAAAATCAACTTTTATCCAGTTTTTGATTGGCATGGAAGTCTTGCCCTGCTTCTAAATTTCAAGCACTGTTTTGCTTTTATTGGCTTATTTTAATTCTGTTCGGCTATTTCAGAGATGTTTTGGTCGATGGAAGAAGCACTGCTGAATATATTGAAAGTGAAAAATGTAAAGAAAACTGGAGAAAATTCCTTAACGCAATCCTGTAGATATTGTAGATATTAAGCCTGCCAACATGGAGGAGCTCACAGAGGTGATAACGGCTGCAGAGTTCCACCCAAACAGCTGTAACACATTTGTATACAGCAGCAGTAAAGGAACGATTCGTCTCTGTGATATGAGAGCGTCAGCGCTCTGTGACAGACACTCAAAATGTAAGTTTATCCTGCATTTATTGTCTCCTCGTGGAGTGTGGTATCTTGCTGTTAGATGAAACCAAGCGCTCAGTAAGAATCCATTAAACACTGAAGTGTGTGTGTATATATTTGTATTGGGTTTCTGTAGTATATTGAATAGATCTAAAACCTGACGTCTAAATTAATCTTAAGATTAGATTCATATTTTGCCAGAATAGAAGTGGTGAATAAAATTATTAGCAGCTTAAGCTGGGGAGTCTGCCTAGACTATAGAACCAGGAATGGCTTTCTGCAGAGTCAGGAGGTGAAACACTAGTTGAGTTTGGTCTGTAATTGATGCTTGATATGTTACGTGTGGGAGTGAAGGCTCTATATATTAGCGAGTAGTTCACTTATTTAGAAACTGACTTTGATTTAATATGAAAATAAAATACTTCAGATTATGGCAATTTTGTTACAAGGCTTTCTTATTGAAAGTTATTGTATATAGTGCAGGCAGACTAGCCCAGTATGGCAAGCTGATTGAGAAAATGTTAAATTAATTTGGGTGTCTCTTGTATTGGAAGAGACATAAACTTAACTCTTGAAATTCCTGTCTTATTTTCATGCAGTGTTTGAAGAACCAGAAGACCCTAGCAACAGATCGTTTTTCTCTGAAATCATCTCTTCCATATCTGATGTCAAATTTAGCCATAGTGGTCGATATATGATGACTAGAGACTACCTGTCAGTGAAGATCTGGGATTTAAATATGGAAAATAGACCTGTGGAAACATACCAGGTATTCAGTGAAGATGATGTTGTCTAGAAATTAAAACCTTGAAGGAAGCCGCGTCTCACTAATAGTCTTGATGTGGCAGTTTGATTAAATTTTTGTCTATAGATCCCTATGTCCAAAGCAAAGAATCAATGAGATTTTTAGGTTCCCCACAAGTGCTAAAGGATATTGCTATTTGCAGGCTGATTGCAGAACCCAAAACGGTGTTTGGGTATGAAAAAGCCTCCCTCTTACACAATGGAAATGTGGAAAGGGAATCTTCAGCCATGAGGTAGCACATCTCTCTTAGATTCTTCAGTTGGCTTTATATTCTCCTGTTCTTTCCTGGAGAAAATAGGAGGTAAAACATTTCCTTTGCAGAAAATGGTTTTAGCTGGCACTGAAAATTACTATGGTGTTTCCTTCGTAAAAAAAGTTGTGAAGGTATCCTTATCATCATACACAGGAGGAAGATCAGCCACAAAAGCATGATTTTTCGCAAGAAGCAAAGTCTGATAAATCCTTGCAGATATCTAAAGAGCAGTGAGGGTATGAGAACTGCTCAGGGAGAGCAAGGATTCTGAAAAATTGACTACTTTGGGGAGACGTCTCTTTCCCCATCCAGAGCGACTTGCTGCTATTTGCATTCATTTGAAATCTCTGTAGAGCAGAAAATGTTAATTCTTGCATCTATTCATTTTGCTCTTTATCCGTGCAGTCAGAGGAGGGAGCTGTGTGTGCTCCTGTGGGTAGGGTCTAAGCACTGTCAGATACTTAATTACTTGTGGAACAGAATCTCTGAAGGTTATTTTACAGGTATGCAAGTTCAGTATTCATTCAGTTTAATTTTTTTCCAGGTGCATGAATACCTCAGAAGTAAACTTTGTTCACTGTATGAGAATGATTGCATTTTTGACAAATTTGAATGCTGTTGGAACGGATCAGACAGGCAAGTTTAATTTTTCTCTATATGCACTTAAGAGCTTTTCAAGTTATTCTTAAAATGGGCAAGTTGAAGCATGACCTCAAATATCTGTCTGGTTTTATTCGTGGGCTGGCTTGGATAATATTTTAGTACTTCAGCAGACTTTAACATATCTGTAGTTCCTAATCCTTGAAGCTATAGCATAGGATTATAGAGAATTGCCTTAGTGTGCTACAGAGTTGTAGAATTTGACCTGAAATTGAGTTTTGTCACTTAGCCAGAATGAAATATGAATCAAATGTTCCAGATGTTTAAATTGGAGAAATGGTCGAAGCAGTAAGATTAGAGATGGTTTTCTGCAAACTTTAACTGGTGAAATTAGCATTTATCTCCTTGGGTTTGTTCCCCCTCCCCATATCATATCATGATCTGACTTCGGAATGATTGGTATGGGAATAAGGCCCACGTACTCAAACCCTGTTCTCTGATGCTCTACCTGTAAGAGCCTACGCCAGGGCTGGGGGGGAACCTCTGTGTGTGTCTTCTCTTTAAGCTGCCTTGCCAAAAGGTACAACAAAGGGAAAAACCTAGGAATTCTCTTTCTTACAATGACTTCTCAATTTGCTTCGCTCAGGCATGGTTGACTAGACAGTAATATCATTTAAGACAACTATTTCTTTTGTGTTAATCATGTCAGTAACTGCTTATTTGCTAGATTTAAATCAGCTCATTGTATCCCTATCAGTATTGTCAGCCATAGCTTTTTTTTCTTTTAAAACTCAGTATCTGTCTACTCATGTAATGATTTTTTTCTTTTTTTTTGATGAAAGGAAGGACAGGAAAACTTCTAAATATATTTGTCTTACTGAAAAGGTGATATAAAATAAGGATGTCCCATAAGGTATTATCACAAAGTACATATGTTGGTTAGTACCTAAGTTCTCGTAACTGAAATTACGCAGCAAAAAATCTGGTGTATTTAGCTTTCGTTAGATCACTTCCCCATGTGCGCATGGGAAGCAAATTTGAATGATGACACTCGAATTGAATTCCTTAGATAACAGTGTGTGTACCTGAAAAGGTCCAGTTAAGGAAAAAGGCACCTTATAAAAAAAAATAAATCTATGAAACATTTGAATGCATTAGTTTCACTTCATATTGTAGAAGGCATGGGCAAGGATTCCTTTTTCTGCTTATAAGGCATGATCTTAGTTGGGACCCTCAGGTTCTGTAAAAAGAGAGGTTACTTTCTTACTGTTACTTTGTTCCTTCCTCCCCCCTCTGCAGCATTGTCATGACGGGATCTTACAACAACTTCTTCAGAATGTTTGACAGAAACACAAAGCGAGACATCACCTTAGAGGCATCCCGGGAAAACAATAAACCCCGTACCGTTTTGAAGCCACGTAAAGTATGCGCAAGCGGTAAGCGAAAGAAGGATGAAATCAGTGTTGACAGCCTAGACTTCAACAAGAAGATTCTACACACGGCCTGGCATCCCAAGGAAAACATCATTGCTGTAGCTACTACAAACAACTTGTATATATTTCAAGACAAAATTAATTAGGGTTGGCATTCCTAACTGAAGAGTCCACTTCCTGCATAGTTGAAATAGTTGAATCTAGCATTTGTACCTGTAAACGAAAGAGAATGAGAGGTCCATTATGGCACCCCTTTCCAGTGTTTAAAAATGTGCCATATGACAACACACTTTTATAGCTACATGGAGAAAGCTCTGTTGATCCGTCACTGCGTTCTTCTCCATGTCTGCTAGCCATTTAGGTGAGGATAGGGCACTTTTTAATTTAAATGACTACTTGCACCATCTTGCCTAATGGACTAGATTGGACTGTATCAACATCGGTTTACTCCACTTTTTATGCCTTCCATTGTGATGACGTCAAACACAGGGAAAGCCTTCAATCATGCTATGGGATTTAATTGTGTAACCTCATTACTGTATCATTCGTGGCCCCCTTTTTTTATTAAATACAGCTCATTCTTGCTGTGGCTTGTAGCATTCCTCCTCCTTCTGGCCTCCTGGACTCCCCCTTTCCCTTTCATCCCCCTCCACCTAGCCTTGGTGGTGGTGTATAGAAAAAAGAAAAACAAAATAAAGCACATGAAATGGGTCCGTTTGGGGTCAGTGGTAAAGGGGGTCTGTGTTGCAACAAATGTTTTAATAAACAGTTGACTGTAATCACTCCTTGCCATGTGTGGCACCAAAAAAGAGAAAATAAGGAAAAACAAACAAACAAACTACTGAATAAAAGTGACAAAGAATGGAGAATCTGTTTTCTTTTTTTTAATCTACCTCTTTATACAAATACTCTGTGTTTTACCTTAGATGCATGAAAATAAAATGATGTTTTTTGTAATGATTTTAACCAGTATTAATTATTTTTCACGGGAATGAAGAGAGGGAGGGATTTCACAAGTATCTGCATTCGTTCATGAATGACAATACCAGCAGTACGTGCTGACACTTCCACGTCAAAACCATTAACTGCTCTCGGATTTTTGCCATAATCTGACCGGATCGGTTCCTGTCCCGCTATCCCTGAAGGGTCTTTTTTGAAAACTATTGCTTAAATTGGAACAGGAACAGAATTTTCAGGTTTGAAAATCCATTTTATGGGACTAACGTCTTAATGTTTAGTTTTGTCCTGGTTTCTTTAATGCCTTGTTCTAGGATGCAAAACCTTTAATGCCTTGTTTAGAGTACGAAGTCCCCTGTGGCTTTTTAAAAAGTTGTCTGAATTCTTGTCTGGCGGTATGATGTTATGTAGTACAAAATACCAAGTGATTACATAGATAATTACTACGCTGCATTCTGAGATGCTCTATTTTCTGTATTTTATTGCTATCAGTAACTGAGTGGAAATGTAGTTTTACCATGCAAGTGTTTCTTCTGGCTTTTGGCTTTGCAAAGTTATTGCACTTCCAGAAATGTTAAATGGTGCAACGATCAGAAAATACGTGGAGTACAGAAGCTGCATGAAATAAGTGTTCATAGATATTTGAGAGATTTAAACTCTTCAGCAAATAAGGCTTATCCAAAGATAAACTAGATATTGATGCTTTATAAGGCTCATGAGTTTTTACCTCCAGATATTTTTGCTAATTGTGCTTTTAGGTTTACTCTTCCTTTACGGAAATGTTCAGAATTAAGTTTAAAGTCGTAGTGAACTTACCTTGACTGGGAGAATTTTCACTTTTTGGTTATCTATATTGAAATTACTTCTGTGGCTTAGTTATAGGTAGTTATTATAATGCCTCTATTATTTGATCAACTAAGATACTGTTTCTGCTGTAAAGTTATGGCTGGGTTAGAGGTTGTTAACAAGACTACTATTGCAATCATACTTTAATTTCTTTAAGTCCTTGTGCAGTGGTTTGAAAATTGTAAAAAAAATTCTAATATTTATTAGATCTGGTTCTCTTAAATACAGTATTTGTCTTGTAACATGCATGCCTGATCATGAGCCTTTGTAAGGATTTTACTTTTTTTTTTCACCTGTTAGCCTTGTAAAAAAAATTTAACTGCCCCAGGGACAGCAACTGTTCTCCAATGGGTGAATAAATTAGTAGGCCCTACTCCTCCTTACATAGCACGTGACTAATTTTACTCAAGTGACTATACTTGCTAATAGTTAAGGAAACGACGTGTTGAGTAATGTTAATCATGTGTATAGGTGTTTACAGGATCAGGGCCAAGGTTTATTCTTATCACAAGGGCAAAAAGAGGTAATTAGACGCTTCGTTTGCATCAGAGCTGGTACAATTCATCTCTGTTTTGCGAAGAACGGCATAGATTTAATACTGCTATTGGGGAAGACTGAGGGTCATGGTATCAAGACTGCTGCTCTTGTGTGTAGCTGTATATCCCGAGTGATGCACTGAATACCCGAGAAGTTGCTTAGCACAGACACAAGAGGAGGTGAGGATGTGAAGAGGACACAGAACTGGACAGGTAGATTTCACGTAGAACAAAGTGCAGCCTTCTAGCAATACTACATTCAAGCGAAACTGCCTCTTGGACCTCAGCTGTGCATGTTGGGATGGAACCACGGGTTTTAAAGCTAGTTTGGGAAAAGGTTTTTTTTGGTTTTCTCAGTAGCGGTGATCCCTAGCATGTCACCTGAGGTTTGACTTATCCTCACCAAAACCAGCTACTGACTTTGGTGTCATACTATCCAACTAGATAATTCTCTAAGCACACTGTCCATTGACATATGCTGTAAATCTTATATTTTATTAATAAAAGTATGCATAGAACCCATTTTGTCAGGTTGCTTTTTATCCTCTTTCCTGTCCCTCTCTTTTTCTCTATTTATGGCTATTTTTGCAATTCCTGATCTCTTCCCTACCGCTTGTTGAAAAGAACCCCATTCTGCCTTGCCTTTTCTGGGCCCAGTCAGGGGCGTGCTGGGGTCATTCTGCCCTCCACCAAAGACACAGTTACCAAAAAGCAGTTGTTCCCTTCTAGCTATCTCTTCCAGTGTCCGGTGAAACTAGTGCAAATTCTCAATTCTCAGTCCTTGAATACTGGACTAAATACAGAAAAGGAGTTCTGTTCCCTCATGTCTTGTCTTGAAGCCAGTGATGTGACCTAAATGCCCATCACTGCCACTTCAGCGGTCAGTACCTGAAAAACTACAACCACACTGAACCACAGTGATGACACTGTTGCCGACAATTAACACTCAGTGTAAGTTGGTTATTGGGCTGGTACAGTGCTGAGGTGTAAGAGAGGTCTGTGGCTGAAATCCCTTCACCATTTTCCTGCTGAGAAGCATCTACTGTCTTGAAAACATGTTGAATATGCAGCAACACCCGGACTGCCCTTACTGTTGAGGCAGGGCTGTAACTACTCCAGCATTTATTATTTAAATACATAGTCTTTTATTCTCAGCCTAACTGACAAAAGCTGAGTTACTGCTGATAAGCAAAACGATGTACTTTTTCCCCTTCTTGGAGAGAGGATGAATACTAATATTTTTACTTTCTTAATGGTAGCTCTGGAATTGGTTGTTCTTAGGCACAACGTGGCTAGAAAGTGATTTCCTGTGTACTGGTCTTCAGCCTGTCATCTCGGGCTGTAAAGAACACACACTTCTGACTGTAATCAAACAAAAAGATGTTTTCTTTTTGCCCTTTCCCCTGTAATCAGCTGTTGTAAATGGAAGGATTGCTGTACAGAATCCGAGTGGCGAGAGGTGTGCTGGAAGTGAGTTGCTTTGTAATGGCTATTGGTGTCTTGAGTGATTTGTTTATGTTTGCCCAGAGCAAACATCTTATTTAGCCTGGTAAAGAAAAGTTTGGGCTTGTAAAAATGAGCAGTGGAAGAAAGCAATAGCAGTGGCTGGAATAAAACCAGAAAGCATTTCTTCCTACTGTGACACAGCTGAGAGACTATGAAACAGCATAAATTCCATTTCTCTACACAATTTACCCTTGCATTTTAATAATCTCATCTTTTTGCAAACAATTCATCTGTTTCTCTCTTACAAGAAAACAGCACTCTTTTCTGATGTGGTTTTTTTCTGTGTTGGTGCTCGCCACTAGGAGGCAAAATGTCACCAACAAGAAGGTAGGCACTTCAAAACACAAGGGATCGAAGTTAGATACTGCAATTATCCCTCAAACTCATCTTTGGAATGCCCACTCATCTACAAGGACTGTATGTTTGATCAGTAGCTGCTAAATATAAAATGCAAGAGAAGTGTTTCCAATACACATCATCACTGCCTCCAGCATAAAGAAAGGGACTGAGATGTGTTGGGAAAAGACTTCTTTTGTGTTTGCCAGATGCTGGGGTGGCACCAGGTTGGCATTTTTTTCAGATTTGTTTAAGACTTCAGATCATTCTTTACTTAAACCGCTTCAAACTTTGAGAACAGCTTGGAACCATGAGAATAAGAGTGGGATTTGGCTCAGCTCTTTGAGATAAACCAAGCTTGTTACTTGTTTGATTTCAATCACCTCAAAGGCTTTCTATAATTTTGTAGAAGAAAAACCTTTTTATTGCACTTCAGTACAAAAGGCTTTCCCCGGAAGCTTATGGCTTTTGTTTCTCTTCTATTAACATGCGGTTTTCTGTCCCTCCAACCTTATTATTGTCATAGCCTTTTCCATCCAAGGATTCAAATTACTTTACAAACATTAATTACATCATTCAACTGCCTTAAGGAACCTGTGCAGTGGTTAGAGCACAGGGCTGTAAGTCAGGGCTTGTGAATGCTATTTCTGGCTCTGCGTTGACTCACTCTATAATCTTGATCAATTTATTTCTGACTCAGAAATTTTAATAGTCCCACTTTACTGATAAATATTCATGCCACAAGTGTTATGGCAAATGCTTCCCGAATGATGGAGATGACAAATGCTTATGATGTTAGCCTGTGATTGTGAGGGTTGCAAAGTAGGATAGGGCTACCTGGGCAGGTTTTCTATTCAAAGTCCTGAGTAGCTCATTGTTCAGATCCCAATCTAGAATGTATCTGTGGCCCTCCTACCTGTAAACAGCTTTATTTATTAAATTATTTAAAATACTGCTTTCTTTTTACTACAGTAATTCTGTTTCAGCGATATCCCACAGACATCCAGATTTTCTACAAGATTAGACATTGGATAGTCATGCAGGCTACGTAGTCCATTTGGTAAGAAAGGTCAGCATTACAAATGCAGCATTACAGATTTCAAATGTCCACACTTCAGTATTTGGACATTTGTCAACACAGCGTGGATGAACAGAGGATGAAAAACACTTGAAATGGGTATTCTAGCATGGGACAATGCTGACAGTTGTACATACAGGCTTTGTCTCTAGCTTGAAATAGTTCTGACACAAACAGGAAAAAAATCTTTGTATATGTAACAGGGAGATGGCTAATAAATAAAGAACACTAATGGAAATGTATCTGTGTGACTTCAAGTCTCTGATGGTATTTGTTACTGAAATCCTACCATGGAAATATAAAAACCCCAATTTATATTCTTGTGGCTGCTGATGGGGGAGAGGTTTATGATATAAAAGGCTCCTTTACTGCTGTTGGGAAGCAAAATGCTTGTACGTATGTGTGTGAGATGGGACTTAAGTTACAAAGTTCTACTAAAAAGACTAGGCCTCAAAGTAAACCTTGAAGTTTAAGTGTTGTCAAATGAAGTTACTAAAGATGATTTCTCAAGCTTTGAAGGCGAATTAAATAATCATCTGTGAGAAAGTTAGTCTCACTGGTTCTTTTTGTTAGCAAACAAGTGAAAAATAAGATTCGAAACAGAAGCAGCCTAGTAAAGGCTCTGCCAACTACCATACCAAGTATCTATGAAAAGCCGCTCTGCCTTCAGGAATAGATTCACTTGATTTTCAAGATAAAACTGACTCTTGTCTTAAAATTAATAATTTAGAAGAACCCTATTTTCTATATATGATCATTTCATGAAAGTGACTTAGAGTAGATAATTGATACAGAAGCTACTCATGTTATGACTGAAGAAACCTCGGCAGAGTAAGGTCGATGTTTGTATCTGTATCTCTGCATTTGAAAGTCTCTCCCATGGAAATTCAGTGTTGCTCCCATTCTCAGTACAGCAGTACGCACATAAATAGCCTGAGGTTGTGTCTTCATTTTCATATTGAAAGGGAACTGTGGCGCACACTAATAATTTCACTTTTTATAGTTATACTTTCGCGTCCCAGTTAAGAACAAGTCCTATTTTGTTACACAGATGCCATCTTCTCCATCTTAACTGTCTGCCAGTAATTAAAAAACCTGTCATGTACAAGGTTGATTTGTCTGCTAAACACTATCATTTCAGATGGGTATTACTTTTAATCTTAAAAGCCCTGAGTTCTTTCAGAGTGTCTTAACTACATTTCACAGACCTATTAGTTGGCTTAAAATTACCTAGGACCAAAGCAAGACTGATGAGAAGGGAAAGAAGTGTTTGGGAGCCTAGTACCATTGTGCCGTGCAGGTCTGACAGGTTACCTCATGCCCGTTGCGCTCAGGGAGGATATGCTACAATCCCTCACAAGGAAACACCTCTGCGCCGCAGGCCCAATGGATACGGTGATACAGGTTGACAGCACAGAGCTGTGAAGGCTGATCCCATCCTCTCTGGAAACAGAACAGAATAGGTAATGTACAATGAGACGCAAAGAGCTGTGTTGGAGGGACTGGGTGCTCTCCAGATGCTGTCCAGAGGGACAGACTTGAGAGGTGGGCCCATGCCAACCTCATGAAGTTCAACCAGGCCAACCACAATGTCCTGCACCTGGGTCAGGGCAATTGCAAGCACAAATCCACACTGGGGAGAGAATGGATTGAGAGCAGCCTCAGGAAGAGGAGAAGCTCAACACTGCCTGGCAACATACAGTGGCAGCCCAGAAAGCCCCCCACACCCTGGGCTGCATCCCCAGCAGCGTGGCCAGCAGGGTAAAGAGGGGGATTCTACCCCTCTGCTCCACTCTGGGGAGATCCACCCCTCAATGCTGCCTCCAGCTCTGGGGCCACCAACATCAGGACTGTTGGAACAGGGCCAGAGGAGGCCATGGAGATGTTGGGAGGGCTGGAGTCCCTCTGCTATGAGGACAGACTGAGAGAACGGGGTAGGTTCAGCCTGGAGAAGAGAAGGCTCCGGGGAGACCTTTGGGCCCCTTCTACTCCCTCAAGGGGCTCCAGAAAAGGTGGGGAGGGACACCTGATGAAGGATGGGAGCCATAGAACGAGGGGGAATGGTTTTAAACTTAAAAAGGTGAGATTTAGAGTAGATATTACGAAGAAATTCTTTACCGTGAGGGTGGTGAGAGCCTGGCCCAGGTTGCCCTGAGAAGCTGTGGCTGCCCTATCCCTGGAGGGGTTCAAGGCCAGGTTGGAGGGGCCCTGGAGCAACGTGGGCTAGTGAGAGGTATCCCTGCCCACGGCAGGAGGCTGGAACTCGTCGATTTTTAAAGTCTCTTCCAATCCCAATCATTCTGTGAATCGACGTGTGACTCCTGAAGCGCCCCCCGCCCTCTCCCCTCTCAGCCCCGCGCACGCGCGGCGGCGTCGGCGGGACGTGCGCAGGCACGGGGAGCCCCATGGTGCGCGGCACGCGCGGCGGGGCGGGCGGCGCATGCGCAGCCGCCTGAGGGCGGGAGCGGCGCGGGCCCGGCGCCTGCGCGCTGTGAGGAGAGGCGGGGTGGCCGGGCCCGGAGCGGAGTCCAGGTTTGTTGTTGTTGTCCCAACCCCAGCGGCTCCTCAGTCGCCGCTCCTCGCCGCCGCCATGTCCAGCCCTCAGGAGCCGCCGCAGCAGCACAACAATAACAACAACCCACCGGCTGAGGGGACGCACACCGAGCCGGGCCTGAACAGTGAGTGCGGCCGCTGTGGAGACGAGCGCCAATGGGGGGGGGGGAAACTGGGGACTGTGAGGGCCGCGACCCCCTTCCCCCTTTCTCCAGGCCGCGATTGGCGGAGGACGGGGCCGCGCGAGCCGCCGGGGGCCAATCGGCGGCGTCCGCCCAGGGTGGGGGTCTGTGAGGGAGAGGCGGGTGGTGAGGGCTGGGGGGGCAGCGCCCAGCGGGGGCCGCCTGAGGGAGAGAGGGGCGGGAAAATGGCGGGGGGTCCTCAGGGCCGGCGGGCAGCGGGGCTGGGAAAGCCCAAGGGGGCTGTGGGGAAAGCGGGGGGCTGCCCGCCGAAAGTGGGGTGAGGTGCAGTGGGGAGGGCGCTGCCCGGTGGGTTTTGGGCCTCGCAGGAGGGCTGAGGTGGGTCGGCATCGGCGGGCGCAGCCGGAGGAACGAGCTAGCGCCGTGGAGCAGGAGCAGGTTTGTTCCGTGGTTACACTGAGTTTACTCGGTGGCTGGTGTTACCAGCTAAGATGGGGATACAGCAGGGTAGGGGGAGGAGCATGACTGTGGGAATGAGTTTATTCAGTGGCTGAGTCAATACCACTGACGTGAGCTATTTTCCTCTATATCCGGCATCTCTGTCAGCTGCTCTGCTGCATCCTTTTGTTCCTGGGATAACACTAGTAAGGCACGTCGGTGGGTTTTCTGTAGGCTCACGTACTTACTTGGCAGATGCTTTTCCCTCGTTTTAAACGACTCCTTCAATGTGTCCTTTCACTTGTTTGTAATTATTAAGGATTCTGCAGTTGAAGAGGTGAATAAATTGCATTAATGATTAACTGTTACCTTCGTGGTTTACAATGAAGTTAAACTGACCACGGCAATATATAGGTTGGTTGATCTCCTGTAACTCAATAGGAATTGTATTAAAGAAGAATAAACTATACCCATTTCACAACACTGCTATTGTGTTCTGGTAACACTGCATCTTGTGATAAGGATGGCAGTTTACAACAGTATTCACCTGAATCAAATAGGTGTTTTAGCAAATTATTCAGGGCTGGTAGCATACTTAAATAACAAGTATGCTGTTTTAAAGTTGCAGCGTGCCTACTGCCTAACTCGATGCTCACTATGTGAATTTCAATCTTTGACGCTTCTAGATTTTAATATTTCTTTTTTGTTTTCTGTTAGTGTGTTAACTTACTCGGTGGGACACGTTAATCTGCTGTAAGATAGGAGCAACAAGAGTTGAGCGTGCTGTAAGCCTGTGCTGGGTCTGCCCACGTAGGTCTTATTGCTGGATCAGCACGTAAAGGCTTAGCACAATCAATGTGATTACTGAAGGTGGTGAACACAAGGTATGAGAGGAAATGTTTTATAGCCTGTGCTGCGTGAACAAAACAAATGCAAGCAATCAGTTCCACGTAGGCTTAGTGCTGCTTTCAGATGTTCAGCCACTCCACAATGCTTTGGTGTTATAGGTACATTTTCTGCCATTATAGAAGCTTTTCAGTGAACCTTTTCAGACTAATGAGCTTAGACTCTTACTCATTTTGTTCTGTATGTCATTTGTGCATGTTTAGGGCCTTTCATTCAAAGATCCTTCAGCACTTGAATCGAAGGTCAGAAGACCTGGAAGTAAAACTGGTAACTGAACCGATGCTTTTTTGGGTTCACGAAAAACACCAAAAAAGCCTTGCTTGCTCCGAGAATTCTCTGAATGCTTCCCATATTTTAATTATTATAAAGCTCTGTTACATATTGACAAAAAAAAGAAATCCCACCTTAGGCAGGAGCCCATCTATCTCTGTCATGGAAAATCTGCTTAATAATTACCATTATGGGAATCTGAACAGCTTTCTTTTCTCTCTTTTAATATTTTTTTTTGATTAATGGTATACTTCATTATAAAAGTGATATTTCTTAGTTTATTCAGGTATACTATAGGTCAGGTTTCTTGGGAGCTAGTAGTTTAGTGTTCATACATGTGTATACATTTTATACATATATATGTGTATATATATATGTATATATATATATATAAAACTTATCTTGTCGTTGGTATCTCCACCCACCCACCCCCAAGTGAAATCACAGAGGAAATAAAGAAAATGAGACCCCTCTTCCCCAACACGTTTAGCTCCTCTTGTTTAAACAGTCTACCAGTTATGGAAAAACATGTAATTCAAGTATATAAATTCATAAAGAGATAATTAGCCTCAGAGCATGGCCAAAATTAAAACAATTTTGGAGAAAAATACAATTCATATGAACAGTTCAGTTGTGCTTTTGTTTTTCCCAGCAAAGTGTGTGTTATCTGATTTGTGAAGGGAGGAAAGTTCTACTGAATTTCTTGATTCTACCACTTTTAATTTTACCGTGTATCTGCTTGACAGTAAAATGTGAAGTAGAAATACTGTAAAAATAAGAGTTCTCATGGGGGTGATTAATGTAACTTCCTTAGTTTTGAAGAAAGCTTGGGGCAAAAAGCACTGTCTATTACTTGAGCAGTTTATTCTTAAAGATGCTGATGTGCATCTTTTTAAAGAAGCAGAGATTTATGTTCCCTTTAATCAGAGTCTTCGAAACTACTGGAGCTTTTTGGCTCCCTCTCCCAAACTGGTTGTGACTGCCAGTGGGAGTATGTAGCATGTTTTAGCTTGATGTCAGATTACGCTTCCTTGAATGTATTTTGACTCATTAAAAGTGAGGTCAGATGGAGAACGTGCTGCTTGTCATGTAAACTATTGCTTGACTCGTTGGAACTCTTTACTCACAGTTTAATTCGAGTGTTCTTCCTAGTATGGCCATGACGTATTTTAGATAAACGGCAAGTTTTGTCAGTCTGGGATAATCGCTAATAAAGATTTTGTTTGTGCAGAACTGCAAGTGCTGTGGAGGTGTGTTTTGCAGCTGCATCCTCGAGCAACCATTTCTGATCATCTTCTGCTGGGCTTTTCTCTGCCCGTGCGTGGTGTCAGAGGAAGACCTCTCCTTGCACCTTTGCCCTCTGGTCTTTTCACATCAGTTTGTCACTCACTGCTGATTTTTTAATAATAGGTGTCTTTTCAGATCCTGACCATTGTAATTCTCCCAACAGATGCTCTCTGCTCCAGAATGGTTATTGGGGAACTTACAGCTTTGTGGCCTAACAGTCTTCTAACTGCATTTGCCACGTGTTTTTTTTGCAGGTGTGGCCTCTCACTGTAAAGGTGTTGCTACAAGGCAAATCTACCTTCCTGATGTAGTTCTTCCAATGTGGCCTTTTTATTTTGAAATTTAGACACCGTCAATAATCATAAATCTAAAATAATAGAATCTCTGTGTCTGAGCAAAGGCCGCCTTTTCCCAGTTAACTCTTCACTGCCTGAAAAGCCCAGCACGTAGTACAGAGTTGCTGTCCATCTTGTGGTTGTGCACAAGAGCTCCGTGTACGTCCGAATTCATTGTTTGTGAATGCAGCTTGAGGAAACCAGAGTATAAACCACCAGGACTTTTAACTGTGTGATGCTTCCATGGTCATCTGAATAATGGTGTAGTTAATAATTGGTCCAGATAACTTCACAAAATCAAGTTGAAAATAAGTGAATTTGTCAGGACGTGTCCCTTCCTGTGCCCCTGACACAGTTCCTAGAGCCAAAACTTTGCAATAGAAATAAGGTGCGTTTCAGAAGTCAAGAAATCAGTGTTAAAATTTAGAACCTGTACAAATAATGTATAAAAAGTAGTTTCAGCTGTTGTATTTGTATCTAAAATACAAAAAAGAAAGCCTAAGGCTTTCTGTTTTTCTTGACTGTTTTTACCTCAGTGATGAAGATGTCAAAACTTTAGAGAATGAACCAAACACAAAAAATCTGAAAGAGCTCACCTTCAGGTGGCACCAATTAAATTACACAGGAGTTGCGATGACACAATATACATGTGTGAAATTGTTGTCTGACTGATAATGGGAAATAATGTTGCATAGAAAACTGTATGCTTTTGTGAAATCGGAGATCTTTCACTCCGTAATCATGGCTAATAAAGCAGCTGTATGGTCAAATGATTCTTGTTAAATATCTTAATGAGAAGGATGGAATTAGAGTTGGACAGGGACTCACAATCATAGAATGATATGGGGTTGGAAGGGACCTCTGGAGATCACCCAGTCCAGCCCCCTGCCCAAGCAGGTCCCACAGGAACGTGTCCAGGCGAGTTTTGAATGTCTCCAGAGATGGGAGACTCCACCACCTCTCAGGGCAGCCTCTTCCAGGGTTCATGATACGCTTTTGCTCCTTTGTCAAATCTCTGCACCTGTGGATAGCCCATAGTTATAACTAGAAAGAAAAAAGGGAAAAATCAGGAAATACCAGCTTGTAGATCATACAGTGTTCCCTGGCTAAGGAAAGAAGAAAGGGAAGAAAAAGGAAAAAAGCCTGAAGTGATGGCATTGAACTTACTGTGAGACTTCTCTGGATTTCTCATGCTACTCATTTCTTTATTTTGGCTTATGAGCAGTGAAATCTTCTAATCTAACTGCTGTGACGTGTATGTTATCAGGGTATTTCAGCTGTGAAAGGAAACTTAGTTCCTGCCTTGAGCTTGTGATGGTTTGAATTGTGGTATGGCCCATTTATTAAGGTTATGGTAGGACAGGAGAGGTGGCAGATGGCATTGAATGAGAGATGTTTGTTAGGGGGCCAGAGCAAAGGAAGCTGAATGAGCCCAGAGAATGGCAGTCTGCCTGATGTATATAAAAATCAGGGTTTGATTCAGGGCTTTTAGAAGTAGAGGGGGAAGGAAAATATAAAGCTGCAGCTTAGGGAGTTGTATAAAAAGGGGTAGGGGGTGAAAATTTTGTTTCAAACTGGAATGTAGAACAGAGAAGCAGGGTGGTTAGTGTAACTGAGTGATATGTAGATAATTGAGGCTTCAAACTGCAGAGAAAAATGTGACCTGTTAAAGTATTAATAGTTGAGGAGAGAGAAGATACTCAGTTTGACTAGCTCTGGAGGTAGGTAGCAACAAAACATAACTTTTTCCGGGTGTTTTTGTTGATGAAAGAAGAAGAAACATGTCACTCCCATCTCCTATGCATGTTTATGAGCTTTTCCCAGCAGCAGTGTGTTATCTGAATTCACCACGTTCATAGTTTTTTCTGTGTGTAATTGATAAACTTAAGATGGGTTTGAGTTCCACTGCTTTTAATGAGGTGACGTCTGCCTGGCCCAACAGGTTCCTGGGTGGAGTTACAGATGAACGGCAATGGCAATAGCAACGACAATGGCAATGGGAAAAACGGAGGTCTGGAACACGTCCCTTCGTCATCCTCCATCCACAATGGAGACATGGAAAAAATTCTCCTGGACGCCCAGCATGAATCAGGACAGAGCAGTTCAAGAGGTAGTTCCCACTGTGACAGGTAAAGAAATTTTTGCTGTCCTGCATGCGGTTTCTTGCAGTTTTTATCTTCTAGCTGTTAATGAAAGGGTAAAGCTTTTTCTCAGATTTAAGTACTTGATGGCTCATGACAACTGGCTATCAAATAAGACTTCTGACTTGAAAAACAACTTGTTGCTACAGAAAGCTAAGGAATCCAGGAGTGGGGAAGTCCCATCAACACCACAGTTAAATATCACACTGTCATAAATCACATATGATATTAAAAAAAATCTACTTTTACTGGCTTATTAATAATAATGTTATGTACACGTGCTTTATATTTAGTAAAGCATAAGAAAATGTATCACTGAACTTCACAGAAAAAAAAAAATCTCAAAATTTGTACTCCTTGCTTTCAATGTTCCACTTCTTTTTCCTGTGAAGGCAAAATATTTCCTACCTGACAATATAATCCTTTGAGGCACAGGTGAGTATTATGATATTCTTAGGAGTAAATTACACCTTTTTTCTAGAAAGTTTGGGAGCAGTTTTGGAAATCCTTGAGTGGTTTCTTTTATATAATTTTAGCTGTCCTTCTGTTCCTGCCTCCTTTGGTTTTGCTGGATGGATGCTCTCTAACTGTCACGTCTACTGCATAGCTTATATGAAGTGATTGATCAGATATAAAAGCTATTTAAAATCAGCTAAGCCTGATTTAATTACTGAATGTAGCAGACAGTTTTGAAAATAATCCACATGAGTATTTTGAATGTTTCAAGAAGAATGGTTGCATTTATAGAAAATAAAGTTTGTTACATCTGTGGTGTTAAGAAATGAGCTGTAAGTAGTTTAGTACTTTCCAGTCCAACCAGGAATGTTTGCTAGAAGATGGCTGTATAGTTCCTTTTACTAGCACAGGATTTTTTCAGTCGTTACCTGCATTTTAATTGAACAAGATGGATTCTTTCCCTCCCCGCTCCCCTCCAACTTAATTTTCCACTTGTTAACTTTTTGGTAATTCCTTTCCTGTTTTAACAATTGAAGTAACATACAAGAGAGAGGAGGTACTTTGACATTTTGCGTTCTTTTCTAAAAGTTCTAAACAGTAAATTGCTCTTTAAATGTGGTGTTTTGGGGTCTTTTTGAATATTTCTAAATACACCTTTTTCATGAAAGCTTAAGTCAGGTTAAAAAGATACCCGTAGCATTTTAATAAGAGAGACCTGCATTAGTGCATCACACAGTACTTTGACTTAAATTCCCCAGCATTTCCTTGGTTGAGGTGTGATAGGTGAGATTAATTTCTCAAGTAGATTACCAAATTTTTAATACTTTTAATTATGGCAATAGCAATGACTTAAGAGAGGCTAACAAGGGGAATACGTATTCTTGCCAAACATAAAAAAGTTTTTTTGATGTGATGTTCTGCGTGTAATGATCCAAAAAGAGATACAATTCACAATACTGGCAGTGTCATCTAAAAGAAAGAAGGGATCTACATCTTTTGTGTAGCAGTTGTGGTTTTGGGCGATGCTTTCTTTGCTTCAGTGAGGGACAGTCAACCCTGTTGTGAAAGGTAGGATTATAAATGGAAAATAAAAAAAGATGAGTGGTTTTGGAAGACATTTTAACACTGATATATGTGATCTGAAGGGTGGTGTGGTCTCTACTCATCTGAACAGTGTGCAGAAGTGCATGTGGAAATGATTCAACTGAGTTGCTATTTACACTAATGAGTCTTTAGGTGACAGAATGTATATGACAAAATGACATAATGAAATCCATTTCTCTTTAGCCCTTCACCGCAAGAAGATGGACAGATAACATTTGACGTGGAAATGCACACAAGTAAAGACAGTAGTTCTCAGGTATTTTCTTCACTAACTTTTTTTTAATACATTGACTTTAAAAAGATATTTTAAAGCTGTGGCTATTGTATATAGATCATATATTTATATAGACCAGTATTGGAAGTACTTGAAGGATAGAGCAAGCTCTCTGTCATGTTAAAGTTCTAAAATGTTACATATTTTACATGTCAAAAACAAGCATTAAACTACTGCTTTCTAGCAATGTTTTTTTTTTTTTTAAATTGTGAGACCCTAAACTTGGCTGTTACCAGCAGTACAAGTAAATGAATTAATAAACTTTAATGAACATTTGGAGGTGTCCCTTAGTTATTTGGGAAAGGCTGTTTACTTGTCTCCTGGTTCTTGCAAGTTTTTACTTTTTTTATTTTATTAGAACTTTATATAGTATCTCTCTGTAAATAGTTATAATAAATACTTATGCACTCAAGTTTATATCAGTTTAACTAAATTGTCTTTTCCTTTTAGCTTATTTTTAACGAAGAGGCAGGGTTAGTAAACTTTATTTAGGCTTAAATTTTGTATTATTGAAATTTGACTTGTAGAGATTAATAGCTTTGGAGTGAAGAGAAAAATGAGGCTCCTTCTCTAAAGTTGAGAAGTGCCCTGTTTAGTCTCAGTCATTGTTTAACACTCTGCTTAAACTGTGTCAAACCTATTTTGTTTTTGAAATGTTTATATTTCTGCACAAAATTTCAGGGTGTTCAGTTTATTGCTCTACAGATAGTCAGCTCACATGACAATGAGTAATCTCCACAATACAAACTGAGAGGAGACTAATGCTGAACTCTTAGTTTGATCATTTAATAGAATTTGCTGTCTTCAGCAGTATAAATTAAAAGCATTCCTGGAAGAATGAAACCTTGCATTTAATTTTGTCAAAGACCTGGCGGAACAGTAGGACTGTTGCACTTCTGCCCTGTGGAGCCAGACCGATGTGAATGAAGTTGGTGGTTAGGTCTGCGTCTCACTTCTGTGACTCTCATATTTGATTGCTTCTGGGTTTGGTGTGGTTCCCACTTCAGTGTTGTAAGTGGTTTGTCTTATTTTACTAAGGGTCACACAGAACATTGTTTTGATATTAAGGAGGAGTTTGTACCAAAGTCTGTGGTGTTCTCTAGTCTTTCTAATCTATTTTTTTCCTATATGGTAACATTTGTGTCTAATGATGTAAAGCTAAATGTTTGGATCAAGGCAGTTATACTGAGTTCTTGCCTTTCCTTACTGCATCTGGGATGCACCCAGTAGAAGCTGCTAGTTGCAAGTAATATCAATTTTAAATGACTAATGATACCTTTAAAAAAGTCATAATACTGTTTGAGACATTTTTATTTGACTGTTTTTCTGTGCTTTATCCATGTTTATCCATGTGTACTTTAAATCGAATGTCATCAACTTAGAGTGCTTTTAATATTTTTTTGCATAGTGCTGGTTTACTAAATCTAGGATTAAAATAATCCTTTTTTGTTAGTTTTTTAAATAACCAAGAAAACAGCTTGCTATGATGTTGAAATCCTGGACATGGTAATAAAATTTGTGACGTGCTGACTTCCACAGATCTTCCTGTTTAGCATAATAAAATCTCTTCTGAATAATCAGTAGCCCAAGAACACTTGCTCTTTTATCAGGTGCCACCATTTAGTGCGTATCATTTTACCACTCTTGTTGTTGCTCTCAGTTTAACACAGTAAAGAGGAGCTAATTGAGTGTTATAAGGCTTGTCCCATGTCTATTTTCAGTCTGAAGAAGAAGCAGTAGAAGGAGAGAAAGAGTTGGAAGTTTTGAAGAAAAGTGCTGACTGGGTGTCAGACTGGTCAAGTAGGCCTGAAAACATTCCTCCCAAGTGAGTTAAATTCTTTTTTTTTTTTTTAAAATGAATGTCCTTTTATATGAAGGAGAAAAGAATCATGGGTCCCAATTGTATGGAATTACTCTGGCTCTCCAAATAAGATTATCTTAGAAAAAGATTTCTCGTTGAGAAAAAGTCACAACAAAGTATTACGAAAATCTTAACAGCAGCAGAATTATCTTTTTACTGAAAGTAATATAGATCCACAGCAAACTGATCACAAGGTTTCTTGACAAAATTACAATTATTGGGAGAGCTGGGTACTTGGAGCTGGGATTCATGGGATTTAGTTTTGGCTTATTGAATGGAATAGTGTTGAGCAAGTCTCCTAAATTCTCTGTACCTTTTTTTCTTTCTATGTAAAATATGTAATGTTCATCCACGGAAGGGGAAACGTTGAGATCCTTGAATGCAAAGCATTTTTATTAAAATAGAGGATGCTCTCTAAATCTGGCAGACTTCTGTATCTCTGTTTGGAACAAAAAATGAGGCTCTTGCTAACAAATCACATCCTGAAATTCCCTCTCTCGGACCTACCTCTCTCTTCAGCTTCTGCTCCCTTTGTCTCTATACTGTCTGTGTAAGTGGTCTCTCCACAATACCTCCTATTATTCTCTTTGATTCCTTACTCCGTGTAAGGAATCTCTTGCTTTGATCTCTAGCTCTTTGTACTTTAAAAAAAAAAAATGTTCCTACAGAGATCTGTGTATTTGTGTGCAAAAAAAAAAGGAAAAAAGGGAAAGAAACAAAAATATCTTGTTGAATTTCTCCTCCCTCCCCCTCTTCTTTCAGGGAATTTCATTTCAGACATCCTAAACGTTCAGTGTCTTTAAGTATGAGAAAAAGTGGAGCAATGAAAAAAGGTGGCATTTTCTCTGCAGAATTTCTTAAGGTTTTCATTCCATCTCTGTTCATATCTCATGTTTTGGCTTTGGGACTAGGGTAAGTATTAACTTAATTCTCACTTCAACTTTTGCATCTGTCTTTGCTTTTCCACTTTACTTGTAAGTCAGGTGCTTGCTGAAAAGGGCTTTATCTAGAATAACTTTGTTATTCTTACTTGTTATTCTTATTGTTGCACCTTGCTCAAGATAGGTTTGGTGCATTATTTTTTTTTTTGAAATGCAGAGAAACTTTGCAGCCATTAAAACTTTTCAGCCATTAAAATTTTTCAGCCATTTCTAGAGTAGATCAAGTTTCTTATGTTGAAAATGCATGGATTGTTGTGAATTTACAAATAACCTTTGCTATTATAACACGTGCCATTTGATTATCCACTCCTACTTAAATGATTCAGGTTGTAGTGTAGGGAAAGTAAGAATAGAATGTGTGGAAAACCATTTGAAGAACGCAGTGTACAAATAATGATGCTGAAGTTCTGTGTGTATGGCACATACTCTGTAATTTTCAACGTCTAATGCTGCAGTTGTATGATGGTGCTGAAAGTTGAGGTTTGAATGCTTAAAAAAGATATGTGAAACACTGGAGTGTGTCCTGCAAGATCAGCTATGACTCTGCTCAGCTATGTTTTCGTTGCCTGCGTAATCCAACATAATCTCTGAGCTTCCTTAAATCCTTGCGTTATGTTTATCCATCTTATGTTCTTTGTGATGGGGGCAACGGCGTGTACTCAAAATATGTTTTTATTTAGCTTCATATTTATTTGTGGGGCTGTAATTCAAGCGTCTCTCTAAATTCTTGTAAACTAACAAATAAGGAGGACAGAATATATGGGAATATACTATATGATTTTTATACGATAGAAAAATTGTGTATTTGTGCGACGAATTAAATCTTGCCTGGATTTATTTGTAAGAGGTCAGCGTCTGCGTAGATCCTCAGTGTTTTAAACTCACCCCCTCCCCTTATAGGCAGTACTTTATTTGTTTTACTGTAATAACCTGGGAGAGTGGCTCGGGGGTTGAAGAGCCTCTCTGTCAAACAACGCCAAAGCTTTTGAACTGGGGTTTTCAAATGAGCTTGAGATTGGAAGAAACTCGCTTTTACTGAATGTTGATAGCATCAGTCTTTCTAGGCTCATCTGAAAATCTCACTCCTTAAGTAATGTTATAAAAAGAGAGGTGAAGTCCTTGGAAGAATCTCATCAGACTTACTTGAAAGACAAATTAGAATAGCTGAGTGTGAGAGGACTGTTTGGAAAACGGGGAGTATTTCTGTGAAATACGATATGCCTTATACTTTTTATTTCAGCATCTACATTGGAAAACGACTGACCACACCTTCAGCCAGCACTTATTGAAAGATGGAGTGCAAAACCTGGAAATCCACGTGACGTGTGAAGGTGTTACTGTCTCATTTAGTACATTTGACTTGAGACCATTTTAAGCATGACCCTGACTTCATCACCCTTTCCTTACATATCCAGGTTTTCGCTAACTCTGGAATTCAGTATTGTGTTGGAACTCTGTTGAGGTGTTTTGCTATCCACATTCTTTCCCTCTCTCCTCCCATTCCCCTGCCTCTTGGCCTGCAAGACACGTCAGAGTTGCTGAACGGAGTTTACAACTGTCTATATGTTGCAAGGGCTTCTCTCAATGCAAAATGCCACCAGCAAGTTTTAATTTTATCAGTGATGCTGTTGCCTCCTTAGTGCAACCTGACTTAAATTGCAGTTGTGCATGGTATAGATGTTGACTGTATTATGGTGATAAAATTAACAGTCTCTTTGGGCGAAAATTATTGATTGGAGTGAAAATGAATTTTTCTTCTGAAAAACAAGCTGGTTGTGAAATACATTAAGAAATCACTTGGCAATAAAAGAAACCCCACAGTTTAAATCAGCTTTTGGGGGAATTTCCTTGGCCCCTTGTATTGGCTAACACCATTTGATTTGCAGGAGGCAAAGACTGCATAAATTTTAAAGTAGGATAATAAATCCATCAACATATTTTAATATTAGGTAATTGTTGTAATCTTGTCTTTTCTATAAAGTCAGCTCCTTATTCCTTGTAGGAAAACGTGTCTGATGCCTAGAAAACATTAGAAAAAATTGCATTGTTTGCATGTGAAGAAGCTTTTCTTTTCCTTACCTGTTTTCCTAAGGGAAAATTTTAAATGTGAAATTTTCCTTTTAAAAGTAGTTTTAAATTAAGGAAAAACCCAACAGCTGTAGGTGTAGTTAGACTCTGTATAAAAGAATATGATTCTGTTTGTTGTGGAACCATTTACAATTAACGATGATAGGGCCGTTTCGGAAGGTAAAGCGTTTGACCTATCCTTAAGAGGGACAATCTTGCAGGTGCGTAGAGATTCAGAAGTTGTAAAGCTCTGAAATGTCTTCTGCAAATGAGTTTTCAATATTCCTATCTCACTGTTTACTGTACAATCTCCTCTGGGGATACATGGAATCTGAAAGTCACTTGTGATGTCTCATGTTAGCTAGACTTCTCACTAATGTTATTGAACTTTTATCTTAGGGAACATTAAGCCTTGTCCTCCTTCAGTGACACTTCTTTTCAAAATGTGAAGCTTTAGTACCAAATTGTTACAAAGCATTGGGACAGTCGTGTCCTTAAATAGATTTTATTGGATTTCAGAACATGTAGCATGACTCTGAAGGATAGAATACTCTTTTTTTATATATATATGAATATATAAAAAAAAATAAATGATATAGACTTTAATACTAAGTATTTAGGGAACCAATGCTAATTTTAAGACTAGCAAAAATCTCATTTAAATAAAAACTTTAGCAGGCTGACCTGTAGAAAATGGTAAGAAAATATAGTCAGCCGGTTTGGAGAGAACAGCTATCTGTAATTATTTGCTTGCATCAGACTTTATAAAAGTTGATTATTTGATATAGCAGAGATCGCTTGAAACAGTTGATGCATAGAAGCTGAACCCCAATTGAAGTTTGATTTAAAAGAACTTGGTTAGCTCCCAGGAAGTAAAAAAGTGAAGTATAAATCCACTGCTAGACTGTATTTATTTTTATTCTCTACTTCTGAATGCTGTTAGAGAATGCTTTCAGGGTGAAGGGGCAATCTTAAAAAATTCTGTTGAAGACTTCTGCTTTATTTTCTTTTAGTTGTGAATACTAGTGGCACTGGAGTTGCCTACAACTGTGTATTTGTTTCGAGCGTGGATATTGGGTTTCACCCAAAGGTGGGGGAGGGAAAGGGGAAGTGGTGAAGGGTGTTTTAGATAGTATCAAGTACATCTTTTTACAGTCCTGAAAACTGAGGGGACAGGGGAAAGGCTGAAACATTTTCAGTTCTAATTACAGCACCTTGTTTTGTATGGAAATTGGAATAGTGGAAAAATAGATTTTTACTAAGTAGGGAGTACTTTTTTCAAAACAAAAAAATTACCCCTTTCTAAATGAAAAGGTAATTCTTTTTCAGAATATCTGATAAATAATATTTTAAGCTTGTGGCTAGAGTATCAACAGCTTATAATATTTGAAGGAGCCGTGAAGTAAAAGTTGTGAAAACGATAGATGAGGAGTGGATACGTGATCACTGTAACACTTGCTATGATACAATGCAGTATTTATTGATACCCTGCTATAAGCTCTGGATGAAAGTCTACAACTTCTTGTTTTACAATGAACAGAAACAGATTGTTGTATAATTTGAAAAGGGGTTTCAACTATTGATAGTTGAAGTTTTGTTAAGATAAATGTTGTTTAAAAAGCTTTATACCTGTTTACAGTTTTGGAAAAAAAAAATGCAGGCTTCATTTTTCTTACATTCAGTGAAAACTGGCCTAGAATATTTGTAAATAGGATCAAGAAAAAAAATAATGCATAAACTCGCACATTAAAAATGCAGCAGGCTAACTTAACTGCAGCAAATGCATATTTACTTACTGTTTTAAAAAGTGAAAGCTGAAGATTGTTAGAAATTCAAATTTTTTAATTGACATTTGTTGAAATATTGGAGTTAACTGAGCCAAAGTGATTATGCATTCTTCATAAATTAGTTAGCACTTTGTAACATTATATACAGTTTACAGTACATGTATAAGTTGTAGCTTATAAACATTTTGTGCCATTAAAGCTCTCACAAAACTGGTTGTCTGAAATTACTTCATGCTGCGCCTTTCTTCTCTTTCCTTTTATTTCTTTATTTTTACAGGAATGATTTGTATAATGTTTCATGAAACTGTTGTGTTTTGGGTTATACGAGCACTGAAGCTCCTGTTTATAGACTGGAATAATTTTTTTGAATGATGGCTTGGGGTTTGGCTTTTGTTTGGTTTTGTTTTTTTTTTTTTTTTTTTTTTTTCCAGTGACTTGGGATCATCTGCTTCTTTTCCTGAAGCACTTAATAAAAATATTCCCATTATCAGCAATGTATTCCTGCGCTGAGTCCTCCAGCACCTCGTCAAGGAAAACTTTTAAAGCAAAATAATCTAGTGGCATACGAAATGTAAAGTAGAATTGATGAGATTTTGTATAATTGGTCAACTCTATTGTACTCCTTGTATTTCTCCTCTGTTTCTTAATTCTGTTAAATTTGCAGATTAAAGAATAAGGGACATAAACCCTGTTAATCTGCCTCCATATTCTTGGTTCAAGAGCACTGGTTATTTCTGGGAGTATCGTGTGAAGAGTTGTTCATTCTAAGTGTGAAATACCGTAGTTCCGAATCTGTTCCTGTCCATTTCAGTTACCTAGTGATTTTTTTACATGTTTTTAACGTAAAAATCCAGAAATTTGTGAAAATGGCATTATTTTTTTTTTCCTGAGGAATAAGATAAAACTATAAATCCTACTTTCAAAAAGTTGAGATGTCTGGGATTTACAGTGAAACTTGGGCTTCAGGTTTTGAATTACTACTGCTTTGGAGAGCAGGGTTGTGGGGGCTTTCAGCAGTTTTTCTCTGCAGCCAACTGAGATAAACACATTTATTTAGTCAGTGTTGCAGGGAAAATCATTTCATTGTGTGCTTCAAAGCCTTTTTAGTTGTAATGTGATGTTTTGCAAAGGAATAAAAACAAGATAGCATTGCTTAAAGCAGCAGTGTCATTGCACTGAGATTATTCTGGTATAAATGACGTTTTGATGGAGTTTGAGGACTGTCTTTTTTAATTCTAGTACAACAGTGTTCAAGGAAAGACTGAAGAGAAAGGAATTATTGCATACTTAATTTAGAGCAGCATAGTGATATTACTTACCCGTTCAACTAAATGCAACGTAGTTAGACAAGTGAGCTGCATAGTGTCTTGCTTTTCTCTAATCAGCACCAAAAGTGTGTTTCATGTTAAATTCTGGGAAAGTTACCTTCTACCTTCACCAAACTGGAATGCACCTAGAGATTTAGCTAAATTAGCTATTCACGTGTGACTGGGAGGGGATGTTAAGTCCTACTTAGACTCTGTTTTCAAACTCAACTGTATACATATGAAAAGATGAGATACTTAGAATTCTGTGTTTTATTAAAAAGTTCTATATAAAAGTGTTATTTATACGTTTGCGTGTGTGTGTACATGTAAAAACTATCTAAAAATGAAATACTGATTCTGTGCAAGTGTTTGTAGGATCTTTGCCTGGTAATTAGTTATATTGAGGACTCCTTTGTCTTTTGGGGCTTGAAATCCAAATAAAATGCTAGGACCCTTGAACTATGCTATATAGTTGAATCTTCACTTTAAAAGTGAAGCTAAAACCTTAAGATACTCTTGGAAAAATGTGCTGCATACAGCATCCACATGAAAAAGAAAAAGCTAAATTAATTTCTGTTTCATTAAATCACTCTTTGTGTCCGAGCACTGTATTTCAGCTTGGCAGAGTGCAGCTGACTCAGCCCAACTTCTGCTCGCAGCACTTAAAGCACGATTCATCTTGACATTAGAGGGAGAGCAAGTGGTGGTTTTCCATTAAGGAAAGTAAACATGACTTAACTTCTTGAGCTGCTGCCAGAAAATTGAGAGTATGGAAACCAGCATTGTCTATTTTGAACCGTTTCCTAATGCTTTTCTGATAAGATTGTGAAGTTTGTTTAGAGAGACTTTTTTTTGCATTGGTACATTTTGTGTAACTTGCAGCTTGTTGTCTAAAGATGAATGAATTTTAAGTGCTTATTCTGGTGTACATAATGAAAGGAAAGAACAGCGAGTCCTACAGCTGTTTAGATGTTGTTATAATTAAGGTATATAACTTAGGTCACAGGAGGACACACACATCCTTGCAAAGATTTCAGTGTATGGAGTTCTGGACCTCCCACTTGATTCAGCTGTTCCAGCCTTTAATTTACATCTTTCTTTGGACTGAGGTTTAAATTTCAGCCCCTGGATCCTGGAATGCCTTTCTCTGGTAGATAAAGGAGCCTTTGACTCTCAGGTGTATATTCCTTAAAGACTGTGTCCCCGAAATAAATGGTTTGATGAAAGTCTCTGTATTTTAAGACAAATCTTCTCTGAGAATTTTCACAACCTTTTACTACTGATGTGTAATGTAACATGGTGGGAGACAGTCATTTATCTGTCACCAACAGAAAAATTATGTGTAAAAAGTCTGCAGTGAAAGATACTTCTTGCCCCTCCTTTCCTAAAAAAAATAATAAACGTATTCCTCATTTATTTAAAAACATTACACGAGCTTTTGACCAAACAAAGTCTAAAAGGTGCATGGGTGGCATTTCAGATAGAAGCAACACTCATCATTCTTCCAGATGCTTTTGTGAACAGATTCAAGCAATTTGATTGTCCTTCAGGTACTGACGAGAGCTTTTGTGGGACCGCTTGGACAGATCCACAGCTGGAACAATATACCTTCTCTGCAGCTTCCTATTGATTGAAAACCTCTTCTGTTTTTACGTTACTGTGAAGTTCATTGCTTGGGATGTTTCTCTTCTCATCCTCCTTCCATTGCGCTCCTCTTCCCTGTGGTCTGCCCAGTCTTCTCCAAGTGCTCCTTCCATTTCCTTCATTTGCTTGTATTTTCATGCTGCTTCCCATTTGTGCTCAAACAACATGAGTGAGCACAGTCTCTCTGAGGACTCACCTATTTCATGAAGAGTTTCAGTTATCAAGACAAAATACAACCTTGTTTTGTTGTGTATTTCCTGGTTCCATGATATCTGCAGTTTCTCCAGGTAGGTATGTGGCCACTTAAATGGCTTCAGATCTCGTGCTCGTTACAGGCTGTGGTTGATCTGCGGGATTGGATCTGGTGAAGCCCAGGAGGGTGTGTGTTCAGGAGTCACTGTTTTGCTTTCACCTCAAAGGAAGCAGGTTATAGTCTGTCATCTTTCTAGGTAAAAGGGTGATGCAGGCTTAATAAGTAAGCTAAATTAGGATTCTGCTTTTGATTTGGAGTCGTCTTCTGGACTTTTGTGTGAGAATTCCTCCCGAAGGCCTGAAAGATGCTTTGTGACCAGTGTTTGCTTCTAGTGGTGCTGGATAAAACCTAATTGCTTACAGCTCTGAATTTCATCCAGAAGGGAGCTCGCAGAAACTGGTGCCTGTTTCTGCCAGCGTTTTGCTTGTGGTTGGGGATGAGGTGAAGAAGAAGCTATAGCTGCTGATACCGAGTTTCAGAAAGACTAGTGAGGTGCTGGTGACAGGGTAGTGAATCAAGCAGGCACTGAGGAAAGTCCCAGTTGTCTGCCTGGTGCTCCAGTCTGGCTCAGATGGGCAGGGATCCATAGTAATCCCTACCTGCACCTACAGCGTAGGACAGCTGAGGTCTGAATGAACTGGGGAAACTGGCCTGGGCCAGGGGCACAGGTTGGTGTGGCTGTGTACCCCCAGTGCTGGGAAAGAACGAGGCATTCCTGCGGTTATCCAGGCAGCTCGAGTTGCTGGATTCTGCTTTGTAAAAATACAGATAATTTTCTAAGTACTGATAAGGTAGGAACAAAGGTTCGTATCGGAGCCAGCGAGGGCAGGATGGATACTGGAGTTGGATTTCTCAGCTTGATCTACTGAGAAGTAGAGCCTTGTAGCGTGTGTGACTGTGCTCTGGGGAGTTGGAGCTCAAATAATACTGCAGTGAGTGTGACATACAAATCTATTTGTATTCACAGGCTTTTTAGGTGTTGCTGAGTGAGCTGGGTTTAAAGCTGTGTGCGTAGAGTGCAGCCTACAGTCTCTTTTGGGATTCACAGATAGAGGGCCTGCTTTTTTTCCCTCACCCATCATAGTACCTAGAAGACTATACAGACTCACTTGCCTGATGTACCAATTGTCATTTTATTTCAGAGAGAGAAGCAATTGACAACTGCAGCTGCTTCTTTAAGAGCGCTGTCTGACAGACAGGAGAGATTTCTGAGGTTCCTACCAATTATTTGAGTAGCTTGCTTTACCCCATGACAATATTACGTGCCCATTTCCTATTTCTCTTCCTGGATGGCAGCTGCAGTGCAGTATCTGGTGTAACCACAGCAAGCCTCGGTTTTGCAGCACTGCAGACCCTGGTCTAATGTTGGGCTTGGCTTCTGTGCGCTAAGAATTGCATCTTGTCTAGTTTAAATTAACAGAGATATCTGGGGAAAGTCAGATATCCCAGCTTGAAATTCTCTGCTGTCTTTTCCCAGGGTTGCAGGCATGGTGGGTTTATCTGGGTGGAGGCAGATTGCTTTTAACGTATTGGGGATAGAAATGCAAAGTCTGTTAGCTGCGTGGTGTCATAACAATGAGTTAAAATGATCAGTGACAGAGGAAGCTTCTTCCTCCCACAGAAATCGCTGAACAGAAATATGAATCTCCAGAACCAGCAGGAAGTTATCGTGAAACTCACTGCCAAAAGCCTAGTACTCGGAAAGGGATTTTTCCTGTGCAGGGCTGTTCTGTCTGCGCTGTGTTCTGTGTGTGTGTGCATACTCACGCTGGAGTGGGAAGGGGAAGGAGAGGGGGAGTGGCAAGAGAAGCACCGACAATGAAAGAGTGAGTCCTTTCCCAGCGCTGTAACATTTTCCTATAGGCTTCCCTGCTAGGTGAGAAGTAACGGCTGCACGAGAAGCCTCCCCAATTGGCTGCTAACGCGGTGGTACGATACGTGATGTCACCCCGGCAGCCCTATTCACGAGATTGTGTTCTGGCACTTTTCAGGCTTGGGCTTTTTATTCCTCAGCAGAAACGTGTGTGTGTGTGTGTGTGAGAGAGAGAGAACGGTGCTGGAAGGTGCTATGTTCCATTTCCTTCTGCGGGAGTCCCTTCTAAATCATTACTCTTCCACTTAGGAGTGCAGTCAGAGCAAAGCTCGTGTAAAATTAGTTGGGGCTGGGGGGGGGGATTAGATTTCAGTACTTGTGCACAAGAGTTAGGGGTTTCTGAAGAGTAGGCAAAGAGCTGCCAGAAATACTTACACTGTTGAATGCATGAGGAAGACAAATGCAGTGGTGCTGAAAGTATTATTTCAGTCGTGAGCGTTTCTGGGTGGGTAATTGGATGAGTGTAACAAAAAAAGGAGGAGAAGAGGCACAACAGAAGAGATTTTTCTTCCCGCCTGTGTGTGTCTCAGCCCTCTTCCTCTGGTTTTGTGATACTGAATTCTACAGACATGGGAGGACGTGGTTTTTGCCCCGAAGCGCTTCTATGTTGGGCTTGATGTACACACCTAGTTAAGCATGTGAATTTGCATGCATAATTGACACACCTACTGAAAGCCAAACCAGCACAAACTACACCATTTATACCTTTTCCTTACCAGTTTGTTTTCTTATCTACTCCTGCTGAATTTGAGCTTTTTTTTGTGTGTGTATGTGATTTACTTTGAATTTGTTCTCTGAGCATTAAGGATTTTATTTTTTTTAATTGGGCTAGAAATAGGAATTGTGATTCTTGTTTTCCAGGATGAGTACTTAAAGGGACAGCCTTCTTTATGCCACTGACTTAATACTGGCTTTAGGAAAGTCGTTGGGACTTGGTCCTTGTCTGTAAAATGGAAATATTAACCTACCATAGGAAGGTGTTACTGACGTCATTTAAAAGCAAAGGATTTCTGTAATCCTTCTGTGTAATGATCTCAAACACCAATGACAGTTTTTCCAGATTCTCAGCCAACGAAGGTAATTTTAGTGTCAGCAGATTGTATGCTGATGTGTGCTCTTCTGAGCTGTTCTGGTTTGATTAGTTTTTGAAGTAGATTATATGGTATGTCTGTGTCTGCTTATGAGGCCAGACCTGATGACCCATGAAGCAATTACTAAATTTATATTCCTATAGAAGAATATTCCTGTGAGACTCAAATTTGTGTGGAACTCTGCTTTTGGTGAGCTGTTTTTCTGGGCCATATCTTAGTGAAGTAATGAGATGATGGTCTTTAAAAATAACTCCACTGAACTTGTGTTCGGTGTTGTTGAACTTGTGTTTAGCGTGCTGAGGCAGTAACAATATTTTTAATTTCTCTTTTTGATAGATAAATTATGTAATGTGGATATTTCACATTCATACACAGTACAAGACTGCGTCTGTTCAGTGTGACCAGGCAACGCGATTGCTGTGTGAACTGTACCATGAGGGTCAGGATCTGAAAAATCTATTGCCTCATTTCTGCAATTAATTAATACTCGTGGAGCCTCACTGGAGAGCAGCGGGTCTGCGTTCGGTGTCTGCGTGTATCAATTTATTTGTCTGAACCAAACTATGGGATGATGCTCTGTGTCTATAGGTGAAGCCTGTAGACACACTTGTCCATTAGGGTGTAGATGATACGAAGTGGGATGACTGATGCTGTCATGGTAAGACTCTTTCAGTGTATACACGCAGCCTGTTATTTAATCTATTCCCTACCATTTCTATCAGCAAGGAAATCTGCATTGTTCTCGAGGCAGAATCCAGCAGCCTTCCCAGACCTCCTATGGAGAGCGGTGAAAACCTCATTGGTAAGCCTGAAATGCTTTTATCACATGCAGTGGGGCAGTGAGCCAGAAACCTAATGATGATCTCTAGAGGTTAGGCAGAGCGATTACAATATTGGTTGGACAGAATAATTTAAACATCCTGAAGGCTTTTCTCCAATGCAGCACTAAATACCTTCCTTTGACTTTGAGAAAGAAGGTATTTATTAATGTTCAAATGTACTGTGCTGGCACCATTGGTTTCTTTCCTAGAACTACAATCATATCCAATCATCAGCTGCTTTTTCCTTTTCCTGAAGTAAGTTTCTATCTCTTTTTGGTCAGACTTCTAAAAGCTGATTAAATATATTTGATTTTGTCATCTCTGTCTGAATTTTCTAACAACTTGCCATACTTTTGGATAGATAAACTGTCCCGTGCAGGACTGTTGGCTCCAAGACCTTCTCTCTAGACTCTGAGCCATTGTCATGCTCTCAGAGGGCTCTGGATGGCAGATAGTGTCCTAGAGCTGGGTGACACCCCTCAGGTGTCCCCCTGCTGGGGGAAAGCTGTGGGAAAGTTCTTACAAGGGTCCTGGTGGGGTGATGGATTCTTTCCAGTGTCCTTGCATCTGTCCAGAGAGGGCTGGTCTGAAGTATCAGGAAGAGAGGCCGAAGCTTCTGGGCAAGTGGGCACCGGATTAGCGTTACAGTAACTTAGGTTTGTGCTCTGCCTCATCCTTCTCTGGGAGTTGTAGGTTTCAGCAGGGTCAAGCAAAGGCTTATTTTCTGAAGAATGACTGTATGAAATACAAGCAGCTCTAATTCATCAACTGCACTGATAAGAGACGTGGGTCAGGTTCCCCGTGTACAGGCCTTCTTTTGTGGGACATAAGTGCTGCCCAGGCCTTATGCCAGGTCTCTGCTCAGAAGTGAACCTCGCTCAGACCTCTTGTAAAGCAAATGCAAAGCACTTCCCCGGCGTTGTGACCTCCCAAGCGATTCTGGGTTGCCATGGCCACGCAGCATATTAGTGGCAGAGAGCCTGATGCAAAGCCGGGGCGAGTCTTCCCACTGGCCTCTGCAGGCTTCAGAGCGAGGGACGGAGCGTAGGAGTCTCAACTGGCAGCTATTCCTTCCCTCCTCGTGTTAGCGATCTGCATTCCCCAGCCCCAAGCACAGATTTAGCCGTGGTCTGACGCTCGGGAGCCAGCGTGATAACACGCTTCTTCCCGTGAGCTCTTACGCTGCATTGAGTTGGGTTCTGTCTCCAGATGCTCCCCCACAGCACTCCAACACGCTGCGCTGCAATTAGTCTAGCAGGTGCCCAGCTCTGGGGTTTATTATTAGCCACCCCTAATACAGTGCTGCAGATGCACGTGGTGCTTTGCAAAGAGAGGGATGGAAATTCCTTGCCCCGAGCACCCCTTTGCCTTTTGTTCCTGAAACCTCTGTCCCTGGCGACTTGGTGCCTCGCGATGATTCCTTCCCCACTCCGTTTGTATTCTGAGAGATAATTAACCTTTCAGCAGCTCGATTAACCAGGAACTCCTGCAACCTGCCCTTCCTGGTAACGCAACAACTTCCCTAGAAAACAATGCTTTTCTCTCATCCAACCTGGATTTATTTTTTTTTTTTTAAATTAAATCAATGGACACTGAGACTTTGTGATGTGACCTTTGTTTTTTGGTCCTGTGTTAACGTATGACAGAAACCCAACATCGGGCTTTTGACCAGGACAGGTTATAATTTTGAAAAGTTAAAAAACTAATCACCTATAATCTATGTAAAACTGACACCATATTTTCTCACAAGTGTAGAGATATTTTACTGTCACTATTTTGAATGTTTCAAAAGGAAGTCTGCAGTGTTTTTTTTTTTCCTTCTCTTGAATGCGGGGGTACTTTTTTGAGATAAAAAGTTTCACTCAATGCATATATATTGTATTTTGCTTTGAGTATAAGTACAAGGAGATTTGGCCCGAGATGAAGGAATCAAGTGAGTAAAATCTGTAGCTATTTCAATGGTCATATGAGCTAAGAAAAGGTGTGATGCGCATCTGTAGTATTAGGATCAGCCAGGGAAATAAGGAATAGGATTTAGCCTAAAGATGCTTCTGTAAAGAGTTTGATCACAGCAGCCTGGATAGCTTTATGTTTTATTCGTTAGGTTGTATTTTTTGTTATTTCTGCATATTTTTTCTACTCTAAACATATCAGAATGGGATAACACAGATTAGTGTAAGACCCTTGATACGTAAGTTGACTATAAAGCTTGTTAACAGCTGTCTGTGCCCAGCTGTAGTCTCTGGCAGGGTACTGGTACATGCATAATTTTGGATTAATCTGATGAGAAAGCAATTGTCTGCCTAATTACAGGCAGAAGTGAAGATAGACTTTCTTTAGCTGTTGTCTGGATTGTGGGATGAATGGGATCGGAGCAGGTTCCTGGAGCAGTCTGCAGAGGGAGGGCCAGCAGCTAGGAAAGGATGGGCTCTGAGTGCAGGTACTGGCTGGTAAAACCACGGTACAAATGCAGCTGAGTTTCTGTCCTGCTTCTCAGTCCATGGGGGAGCCTTTGTTTACTTCCCATCAGCGAGGTTCTCTGAAGTACGGTGACATCTATTGCCACTGCCCTCCCTTTAGTTTTCCTTGGCCAGGTAGCAATCAAGCCATGTGTTTGTATTGCAAAAGAAATCCCTGTTGTCTTCCCTGAGTTGCAGTTGTGTTTATCCTCCCACCTGCCTTGTTCTGTCCTTTTCAGGAGGGATGTAGAGTTGTCCAGACTTAAGCAATAAGCAGCTTTTCGTTTATGTGCCTTCACAGATGTTTGCAAACAACTCCAGCCCGAAAACATCTCGTAACCATTCTGTGTCAGTGGATGCCCTGATCTTGCTGTAGGCTGCTCTGTCACTCTCTGGTTGATACTAAAATGTTTCAGATTCAGAAAGGTAATACTTGAAGAACTTCATAGGGAAATTCATAGATAGATTCCTGTAGAGTAGAACCTGTTATGCCCTAACTGGGAGTTTTAGGGCACGCTGGGATTACTGAAGAAGCTAAACTCTTTCAGCGTGTTGCAAAAGTAGGCCATGTGCGTTGCTGCCACGCGTACTTCTCTCCACTCTCTGTACTAGAGAGGCGGTACAGACTCTCGCCACCATTTAAGGTTGTCTCCAGGGCTTTAAAGCTTCCTGCAGCTGAGGCCTCTGTTTAGTGGCCACCTCCTACCTCTTTTCAGGGTCTCTGTCTGACAAACGAATTGGGTGGGGAAATAAATAAATAAAAATAGGAAAGCAGAACTTTCTTCCTTCCCTGATTCTCATCTCTGTTTCCTTACCGCAGAACACAGAGAGGAGAACATCTCCCTGTCCCCATGTGCCAGGAAATGTGATGCACAGTTTGCTGGAGGCAGGCACACTAATAGTCTAGGCCTCTGAAAGACGTCTCAAGTTGGGAATCTTAATTGCTAAGCACTTTTGAAATCCTTGCTGTAAACACTTTAGGGTTTTTCCTGTAAGGATGGGCATCTGGCCAGCGGGTTTCTATTCTGCACCCTCCCTTTAGCATCAGGATCTTCAGAGGAGCTGTTCATGACAATGCTGTTGAGTGTTGGGCTGCTCCCAGCTGTTATTTCTGGGATCAGCTGCCTGACTTTCCCGATTCAGAAATCGTAAGGAAAACAAAGGCCATGGGAGGAAGCTGCTGCCCTCCAGCGCTGCAGCCTGGCTGTCAGACCCAATATTCCGAGATGTCACAGTAGATCCACCCATGCTGGTATGTGGGTCTGTTTGCACTGGCTTGCTCGTTCTGCTGTGTGCTCCTTGACCAGACTTGTGTCTGGGGCTGTCTGGTACCGTGCTCCTGTTCCATTTATTTGTGCTTATGTGTTAATTCAGGGGTGAAGGATTGTTTGTTGGGTTTTTTTTTTTGCTTAACTCTACACAGATCCCCATGGAATTATGAAGAGCTGCAGGTTTCAGTGCCTCCCCATCTCCTATGACAGAAGGACTTGTCCACTGAGAGCCTCTCCTTTGCCCGCGTCTGAGCCAGCCAAGGGAAGGAGGGCAGTACAGAATGAGTCATAGACTGGATGAATTGTTCTGGCAGGGCCTGACCCTGGTGTATTCAGATATATCCAGGCATAGCTGAAGTAAATGTAATGGTCTGAAGTTCTGTGACAATCTTTGCCTAAATTAGGGTGGTGTTTTTTTGGGTTGTTTTTTTTTTTCCAGTGGAAGCCTGATATTTAAATCCCTTCTGTTTCTGTATCCAAGGTTTACTGCCCTCCTGCCCCCTGAGCTCTAAGGTTAGATGGCCATGCAGGTGCTGTCTTGTCCTCCTGAAAAAAAAACAAAAACCAAACCTGTATGTTTGCTAATCTGATCCCTTGTTTAGATCTCCCTGCTTACATCCAGGAAGATACCAGGCAAATCAGATATACCCTGGAGCAGTTCACTGTGGAGTTCAGTAAAGGATGGCAACACCCAGAGAGTTTTGGAAATGTGTTGAGAGGAGCGTAAAGGTCTTAGGTGATTTCAGAGGGTTGCTTTGGATTTCTTTTTAGGATTTGTTTGTTTGGTTTTTTTGTTTTTTTTTTTTATCCTTCCACTAGTGAACCAACTTTTGTCACTATGGTGAAAGAAATCCTTTTTTCCTTCACAGGTAGAGACTCCTGCAAGAGCACTAGTTCATGTTATTAGTTCCAAGATAAAGGAAGATACTTCTTTTTCTCAGCTTTGGGGAGTAAATAGCAAAATGTGGCCATTTACAATAGTTCCTCTTTCAGGATGACTTCCAAGTGTTTTGCAGATGTGATGCCATGAGGGCAACTTGAGTCAAAGAGAGAGCGTGCAAGAAGGTTGGAACCTTCAATGGGCTAAAGCAGGAGGAGAAACTTGGCATTCATCGAGGTCGGCACAGCAGTAGGAGGTAGTCTGAAGAAAGAGCCAAGAAGAAACAGCAAAAGCACTTGGAGCTCTGTCAGCAATGGCAATTTTATATATTGAAGCAATTGATAGTTTCAGGCGATGAGGAGTTTGGAGCAGGCTCAGTCTGACTGCCTGGCAGCCAGTGATATAGGTTTGCGATTCACAACTGGAATACAAACAATTGCAACAAAAACAGAGTTCAGTTTTAGTAAAGATCTCTCCTTGATCATGGAGTGTAAATGTATAATTGCTTTCTCCAGCATGGCCCTGGCTGGGACTCCTGGGCAGCAGTGCCCGCTTGAGAGCAGCATGGCAAGGGACAAGTGGCAGCGCCACGTCAAGTGTTTGTCCACACGAGAGGGACAAAGCGTGACCAGCGGCCACATCATACCACCCGGTGGGCAGCTGTCCCAGAGAAGAGAGGTCCCTCGTTGCATCTAAGGGCCAGTCATCAAAAGGATAATTTGTGATGCTGGGGAGAGCAGGAGGGACGGCTCTGGCCAGTGTGATAAGTGAATAAGAACGATCATAAGTTGGGCCTTTTAGGATAATTGATTAATTACTCTCATTTTATTAAGCAATGTATTAAGTAGGGTTCAGTGCACTAAAACCTCATTAACTAGGGCAATCGGGGACAAGCACAACAGGCACACGCAATTTGATTTTCACAAGGGTTGCAAAACACCCTCATGTATACACAAAACCCCTTTGAAGTCCCAAGTCATCACATCCTGCACCCTGGAGGAGCAGCACAGCTAAACTGCTCCACCTAGAACTGTCTCTTGCAGAAGGCCTTCACTGGCATGACCCTTGCTTTGGAAATTAGGGGGACTTTTGCTTTGTGGTCAAAACTAGAGGCCTGCTTTAAAACTGTAGTGAAAAGAAGGTGGCTCTGCATGTGAGAAGGGCTGTGGGAAGAGTTGAGAGGCTTCTCGGCAGCTGAGTGGTGTACCCCGAGTCCTCTGTGTGAAGGAGCAGGTTGGTTGTTGGGGTGAATGTCACAAATGGGCAAGGAGTCCATCGTCCCTGCCTTGGCTTGGAATATAACACTGCTGAACTGAATCTGGGTTGGAGCTTTGGCAGGGTCTGGGGAATGGGTGACACCGGAGTCATAGAATAGAATCGTAGAATTGTCCAGGTTGGAAGAGACATTTCAGATTGAGTCTAACCATCAACCCAACGCTGCCCAAACCACTGCTGAATCATGTCCCTCGGCACCATGTCTACTTATCTTTTAAATACCTCCAGGGATGGTGATTCCACCACTTCCCTGGACAGCCTGTTCCAAAGTCAAGTAACCCCCTAAGAAAGCCACCCCGACACGCACCCTCCCAACTCTTCAGCGTACAGCAGAGCGCTGCCTGATGCACCCTCCCCAAGCCAAAATTGGGAGCTAGATCTTAAATCCTCCCGGTAAATCTTTGGCTGTATTGTCAATAACTGGGTTGGCAGTCTGTTGTCAACCTTGAATATTTTGTGGAGATTGGGACCGCTTTTGTTCTCCTAATGGAACTCGTAATGAAAATGTAGTTTGCTGCAGTGTGCGGCGTGGCTCAGCGGACCATTTACCATGGCCTCATAGACATTAGCGCTTTGTACTTGGAGAACCATTGACTTAATGCAGTGCTGAAAGGTAATTTTGCTGTTACGGTGATGGATACGGCACAGTCACAAGGGTAGAAAATAGTGTCTATTTATAGGCCTCTCATCGAGATACATGGACTGTAGAATGAAACATTTTCTCAGCGACAATCTGAAGAATCGCGTGAGAACTGCTGACAGCTTGGACCCCGGCCTGTGGTGGGGAGGCACGGAGAGGCAGGAAAGATGGATACAGCAATTATGATGAAGGCAAAGTCAGCTGACAAATTGGCTGTTTCCTTTTTTCCATTCAGTTAGGAGTGACAAATGGTTTAATTTGTATTACTTCCTTACATTAAACTGTAGCATGGCCAACTGCCTGGAGATTAATGCAGTCTATGGATCTGCAGATCACATTTATTTTTTAATGTGTTTTCTTTTTAAAGGTTCGTAACGAATTTTGCTTTTGGTTCTAGTCTGTTAGGTCCCTGAAATGTAGCGTTTGCAAGAAACCTAGCTGAAAGGATTACAGTGCAATTAAAATTCCTTGTCCTTTTTCCTTTCTGGCACTCCTGTGTGGGGAGTGGATTGTTTCTGTCTGGAAGATCTAATTAAGCTTGAAACACTGAAAGAGACGGTAAAGAGCTAGAGGTGGCCTTTCCAATTCAATATAGGTGGGGCATGAACGCCTCATATCTTATTTATTTCATGCTCTTGTATAATTTGCATTTGATATGACAATTTGAAATACCATAAACGTAGATGGGGGTGATCGTTTAACGGAGTCGCGTTGATTTATGGTGCTGACAATGTGGCCCGTACTTTCCAAAAATGGGATTAACCGGATCTAACTTGCTCTCTCTGCAGAAGAATTTCTCAGTATCTATTAACATTTTAGCGAGCTCTGAATCAATTCTCGCAGCCAGCGCTAAAAAATAAAGTCTGATGTTATTTTTAACTGCGTAAAAGTGGATATGTAAAATAGCTGGCTTCCAGGAACAGGAGAAGAGTTAACAGAAAGAGTAAGCATTGTTTTCATTTGGATTTGGCTTCGTGTTCTTCTTGAGATGTATCCACTGACACATCAAAGTTTTAATCTATCTGTTTATCAAAAGCATAGTAAAAGATTTATCTCTCTGTGCAAACTTTGGTCTGTGCTGTGTTGAGGGGTGCTCAGCTGGCTGGAGTACCTGTGCCAAATATTCCCCCCCACCCCTCGCCGAGGGCCTGTGTGCCGCTTCCCATCTCATTTACGTGCATGTGTTGAAATAACACATCGGCCTAAAGTCGGCTCCTCTTGAGGAAGAGGAGGGTCTTTGCAGGGGGGGAGGCTGATCTTGCGCCTCCGGTGCCGGGTGAGGGCTGGGCGGATGCGGTTTCCAAAGAGGCTCAGGCTGTATGAAGTGATGGAGCCTGTGTCCCCGCTGAGGATCCCAAAGTGGTGGCTTTAGCCTTGTCGCTTCCCGCCTTTGTCCTTGGCTTTGCAGACCCATCTGCCGCGCTCTTTGGAAAAAACCTGCTTCTGATCTTCCATCCTGCTTCTGTAGAATGGGTATAACAGGATTTCTTTCCTCTCTTGCCCTCATTGTTAGGACTTTGTGTGGCAGGGACCGTGGAGGACTTGAGGCACCCATGGCACCAGTGATGCCCCAGTTCCGGTTCTGTCTGCAAACTGGCAGCAGAGTGAGTGCCAGCTCCTCGGGATGGAGGCTGAGCAAATTTTGCTGTGAAACCCACTCTTTGTGGCTAAACCAACCCAGCGGTGTGTCTTCTGCTGCTGTTTTTGTGATTTCTCACCAACTTTGTGATTTATACAAGACCTCATGTACATCTGAGGGCATTTCCCTCAGGTTTTCTATTTATTTAATTTATTCATTTAAGTCCAGCTTTCTCCTGCGCTGCCTGAGAGCAGAAATCTCTCAGTAGGACGAGAAACAGGACAAAACCAAGGAGAAGGTAGATCTCCTCGGAGCTTGCAAAGGCCGAGGCTTGATGATTGGTAACCAAGGCAACGAGGTCTCTTTTGAAATAAGAAGTGCTTGCTACAGCTCCCCCTCTCCCCAGTTTGTGCCGAGAACTGGTCAGCATTAAAAATTCGAGAAGAGGAGGTAAGGTCTATCAGGCAAACAAAGGCATCGGCCGGGCAATCAGAAGTGTGTGCCATCTCTCGCTGGCTGAATGAAATCAGGCACCGCGTGGGGATGAATGGTCACTGCTGGTGCGATCCTTGCCTTGCGAGTGGTTAAAGAGGCTGTTACTGCTAATCAAGAAGTGAAAACATAGATGGCAAAGAAAAGTTTTTACATCAAAGTGACCGCCGTCTGCTTGTCTGCTCTTTCTTTTTTTTTTTTTTTTTTCTTTTCACACTGTAAATCTGTGGCAGAACTCAGACCGCAACTGTTTTCACAGAGGGTGCAAATGTAGCCCAAAGCCTTCCCCAAATGGGAAAATTCCTACAGGTCTGATTTTAATTGCCCGATTTGACATGGGGATAAACGGGAGGGAAACACAAGTGACTGCTTTAAGCCACTTTTGTGCTCCTGTCATCTGTTAAAAGACCCAGGGGTTAACAGGTATTAGGGCTGCTTTAATTTACATTCATAATGTAAAGTTCTTCGGCTGACAGTCTCTTTCTTTTTGCTTAATAGCCCTTCAAGATGCCCTGCATCTCTCCTGGTCAATATTTAAGTTGTGAGTTTAGTCTTTTAGAAAACGATATGCGGTTTTGGGAGAGGATCCTGTGTGGATGCATCTGACCCAGGCCTCTCTTGTGGGGGCAATTGCGGGGGGCCGGTCTCTGTCCCCATCGGCCCTTCTGCTCGGGTATTCCCCAGGGCTTTTCCATGTCTGCGTCTGGACAATTGGATCTGCTGAGAGATGAGCTTAGTTTTGCCTGGGCACGTATGGGAACTTCGATCCCTGGAGCTGAACCAACAATACTGTATTAATTTCAGATGGGCCACATCCAGGGCTCGGCTGCTGCTCGAGCCTTAGTTGTGTCGCATCCCCTTGTAGATGCTGTCGGTCGCTGAGCCCGTGGCAAGGTTTGAATCTGATCCTGAGCATCTGTAGCCACAGATGTTTTTACTGCCCAGTGCTTTGGGTGATATAAAGTGAGCCCAGCCTTTTTATTGCGCAGCCACGGGTTACTTTTTGGCTGCTTCGACACCTGGAGAGTGAGCGGGTGGCTGGTTGTCTTTTGTCTTCAGCTGGGCCTCATTTCAGTGGTGTTGAAGCTAAAATTCAGTGATCTAAAGTAAGCATTATGTAGAGGGGGGGGTGTCTTGGGGAACTGGAGCCGATCAGTGTTTGGCAGCCCCGAAGGATGAAGAGAAACAGACCCCGGTGTTTCTCTGAGAGCTCTTCCTGCTCTCTGAAGAGCACCCATTCTGCATTCTGTTGCCATTGCTATAGTAACTTTCTGCCTCCTGATTTTGTTATGAATGGCAATGGGAAAAGCCTCCATGCAGGCTCCAGCTGATACCCTGCTGTTTCAAACATCCTCAAGGCTTGCTTTCATTTTTAACCCATGAATGGATGGGGCTTTTTAGCTGGGGGCTCCTTTGTGAGCCTGTGTTTTCTTCCTTTTGTCTCTGTGCATTCAACAACTCGCCATATGTCCAGTGTGCACAAAGAGGAGAAATTTGGAGCAAGCAGCTTTATACGAGGAGAGGTCTGAATCTTTGGAGGAGGGAGCGTGGGGCATTTTGGGGAGGTGGCAGCTTATACTGTTGTTTTTTTGTTTTTTTTTTTTACGAAAGCCAGTGGGGTTCAGCAGTTACCAGTGCTGGGCTCTGAAGGCTGACTTTGTCTTCCTTTATCACGATCCAGGCATCCCCTTCTCCAGACACAATACGGCTCTTTTCCTTCTGCCAGCACGCTCTCCCCCTGGGACTCGCCGCTACCATGGAAAACAGCATAAAGCGTGGGTGACTCTATTCTTTAACCAGTTGCCAGCAGCGGGTCAGTATTAGCACTGCCATTTAACAAATGTGTAGATGGATCCCAGGGAAGGCAAGTGGCTTGCTCAAGCCAAGAGAATGAACACCGGAACTGGGGAAAGAGCTCAGGAATTTGGGGGTGCTGGCATATTAGTAGTTTTTGTTTAGAAGAGTGTAGAAATGATGTGACCTTGAAAACGATCTAGTGCTGGAGGCTACCCATGAACAAGTAGCTACCATAAAAAGGATGATGGAGGACAGCAAGAGAGACTCAATTATTATCTCCAAAGAGGAGACAAATTTCCAGAGACAGAGTTCCTTGTGTTTTCATATAGGAATCAAACCCAGCTTTCCAACTTAATTATTATTCTTAGAGATAGTGGTAACCATTTCCTCCCAGCGCCATGCAATTTATCCTCAGTCAGAGCATCTTTTCTGCATGACCAGAAAAACTTATCTCCCTATGCTGCCCAAGGAGCCGTTGAATCATTTTTCAAGATTTGCCTTAACTTGAATTTTGCTGCTGCTTGTTAAAGTTCTGGATGTGAATATATTTTAGGCTCACAGAATCTGTCCTACCTTGAATTGAAAGAGAGAGATCCTTTGAAAAATGATGTGCTTTAAAATCCTGCCCCTCTGAGCTGACTGGACTTTTACTGATTTTTCAGATGATGGGTAGAGAGTTCGTGCTAAGTCATGCACGCGTTCTTAGAAAATAACTGCCTTACCTTAACACGATATGTCAATATCAAACCTGATTTTGACATGATGATTAATTAGTGTGTAATGCAGTAGACCCCTTAAGTAATTTCATTTTGTTATTGTGGGGTTTTTTGGTTCTTTAATCCCCACATCTGAAATGATTTTCTGATTACTAAAGAATAAATGAATCTATCATCTTTGCAGGTAATTAGTATTATTGCCACTTAATAGGCACAGGTGAACGCTGGGACATGCCGAAGTGGCAGAGCCAGGCAGGGACTCTGCACTTTTGTTCCCCCTCCAGTATCACAAAATGATAATGCTGCTTCTCCTGACAGGTTTTGGTCTGGATGTAGAACAGAGAAGTCAGTGTGCTAAAGTAGGCTGGTTTGCTTTTAAAGACTCACTCAAGTATGTGTATTTATTTCACTGCTTACCTGCCAAAGAAGCTTTGCAGATTAGAGTCCTCTGCCTAACTCTTCCATTTGCACACATTAGCAAAGCAAAGGCAGAAACTGTACAGCAGCCAGTGCATATTTCCCACTGTGATGCTAATTTGTTGGCTTCTGTTTGGGAAAGAAAATGGTGAGTAATTTGAGGGAGATTGATTGTTTGTTTTTCCTCTGTAAGACTGGAAAAACTGATCCAGTTTAAAAGCTAATTGGGAACTATTGGACCTGGGGAGATTTCTGTCACATTCTGGGGCTCAGACTTCAAAGGGTGGAGCATTGAATTCTGCAAAACACCCGACTGGGGGCTTAAATCTCAGTGAGAGAATTGCTCTACCAATCCTGCTGAGGCCATTGCAGGTTTCTGAGACTGGCTGTTTGCAAGGAGACACACAGATCAGTCAGGAGATGAAGGTGCAATCCATTTTCTTATCCATCTGGGTATCAGTATTGAAGCTGCTGTAGAGGAGCGTGTGTCTTCCTTGGAGCTCTGTTGTCAGAGTTGGATACTGAAGCCGTGCTCGTTGTTTGGAAATGTTCTTACGCTTGCAGTGGGGCAGCGTTGGCAACACTGGGATCCCCGGGGCATCCCCTCACTCTGTGTGTCTTCCAAACATCAGCTCGGCTTAACTGGCTTGAGCCTGAACATCATCCATGCTGGAGATTTGTAGTGGTTACAGCGTGACCTTGTGAATATTCTTTACCTAAATATGTGGAGTATCAAATTTGTTTACTGAGCCATGCTTAAAACCGCTTTAGATTCTCTCTCAAAATTGTTTTTCCTTTTTTTTTCTCTTTGAAGGGTTAAAATGGTTGTAAAAAAACTGCAATTTTTAATTTCGAAGTCAGAATGTCTTTCTACACAAACTTTTCCTTTGATCCTGTGAAAAGCACAACTCAACCTTAAAAAAAAAACAACCACCAGCTGTTTAGCTCCCAAATGAGATGTTTCATTTCAGATGGAAGGCAGGTCAGTCTGAAATTTTACATTTTGATTCACTGAAGTTTATTTCCCAAATTGTTTCATCTTGACCTCAGATCACTAAAACAAAATCCCAGAGCACAAAGAGGAGAAAAGGCAGTTTTGCACCGAGCCTGACCTCTTGGTACTGCTCCTCTGGAAGAGTTAGTAATACCCAGCATTTTCACTGAATTACAACAGGCCCTTTGGATGATTTCTAAGTATTCCAGCCCATATTGGAGAGTCTGCAATTTGTGCTCTATTTGAAACACCAGTACTAAATTTATGGGGATGTTAAAGCAGCATCTTAGATGCTCCCATTCTCAGTGTTGGAAAGAGAGTGGTCATTTCACTGGTGGGGGAAACAATTGTCCTGTGTGTTGCTCTTCACCCTGCCCAGGGAAGGAGAGCTGTGACACTGGCATATGTCTCTGGCTGTGCAGGGATACCCTGGCAGAGGCGGATGAGGGGTCTCCTTATGCTGGTGACACATTATTGTTCCTTTCAAAGGCAGCAGCTGGCAGCCTTCTGATTAGCATGGTACAGATGGCAGTGAGATAGATGCAAGGGGCCTCTCCCATCCCCTTATGGAGCACCCTCCGTGCTGTCACCTCCCTCCCTAATTCGAGGGAACCCGTTGATGCTTGTGGGGGTTTCCCATCCTGACGGTGGCAGCTGCATCGAGGGCTTTGGCCTGGAGCAGAGGCAAAGCGCTCCCAGCCCGCTCCGGTCCTCAGCAGCAGGGATGATGGTTTTATCAGGAGCGCCGTCTGCAAGCCGAGGGGAGGAAATGCATAGTCCACTCAGGAGTTAATTCTCTGGGTGATCTGGGAGACACAGAAATTTATTTAATAAAAGCTTGTAATGCAGTTTAATAAGATTAGATTTATTTAATAAGTGCAACATGAGGACATTGGTTCATGTTAGCGGTGACTGCAACGCCCCCAGAGTTAATGGGTTCTACAGAGCAGCACAAAGAGGTCTGGTTTTTGCATTGCTGTTACTGTTTTTAGTAATTTTTTCTTACTACCACTGTTATTCCTGGTTTTTGCCTGCCTCTGCCCCTGCCTAGAAAGATGGGCTGAAAACTATGGAGGCAGCATAGAAGAGAGCAGTGGTGGTGGCAAGAAGGATCCCCAAGTAGGGCTGACTGCAGCCAAACCAGAGCCTGGACCGGTGTCTTGCTGTTCCTCCATGTGACAGGCTGCTTCTGTGCTTTTAGGTGGGTCATTTGAATTTCTATGCCTCATTTCCCATGCGTACAGTGAGGCTAATAATGCTGCCTTTGTCTGTCCTGTCTATTTAAAATGTAATGAGATGAGATTTTCAAAAATGACAAATGATTTTCGGTGCCTGGTACGAGCGCTTGGCTGAAGGCGCCTTCAGAAGTGACCGAACTCTCTCCTGCTGGGCAGTGTGGCCTGGTGAGGTTTTCAAGCTGTGTCAGCAAAATGAAGAGATTTAGCAGTACAGAGACAGCCCAGTCCAGTCTTCTCCTTGAAGCTTTTTCTTCTTAGCTTAACTTTTAAATTCAGCCACACTGGAGCATCTTACCAGTTAGCATTAGTTCTCCCAGACATTGCACTTGGAGAGAAGAGAAACCTTTGTAAAAACAAGGGAGCAAAGTGAAGTTTTTCTTTTTTTTGCTTTCCAAATTGTGGGGTTTGCTTGATTTTTGCTTTGAAATTTCCAGCATGAAATTTCTGCTTAACTACTTGTGCTTCACATTCTTCTTTCTGCCATTGAACCAAATCCCAGTTCAATGTGTCCCTTGAAACACTGGTCATCAAGAAAATCTTTCCTCGACACATTTGGGAAGGATTGCTTCTTTTGTGTATGTTTATAATATTATATCGCACATGACATGCCGCAGTGTTGATATGGAGCAGTTTGGGAAGCTTTAGTACTATCTGTTTCACTTGAGAGTGGAAATCTATTTGCTTTAATAGGGTTATTCCTTGTTTTTGCAGTTGGAAATGGTATCAACCCAGCACGATGGCCCAGCTTAGCCATAATGTTCATTAGCTTTCCAGTGTAGTGATTCTCTCTTCTGTATTACTGTCTCCGCTTGGCATATTTATTGCAGAATAAAGCATGACAGTCTATTTCCCTTTGTCAATGGACTTATGATACTTTCCCTTTCTCTCCCCTTGGGCTCACCAAGTGTAAGTCATTGCGTGTGTGTAAACACGATTAACAGTGTATTCCGAGCTGTCTCCTAAATGCCTACCTGTGCAGACTGAAGCGATGTGTTTAAAATAGGCTCTAAAGCCACCACCAAACACAGAGCCCGTGAGGTCAAGCTGCTTAATGCAGCTTAAGGGTAAGATGCTTTTGTGCTATGAGCCGGCAGAGCCTTCTTCCAAGGAAGTCGATCAACAGAACCATCAGCAGAAGTAACATCATCTTCTGAACTCACTTGGGCATTTTCATCCAGCATCCCTTCTTCACCCTGGATGCACCCTCCCTCTCTTTTCTCTTAAGTTGTATAATAGCTCAAATCTCTGCAGTGAAAAGTCTTGAGACTCTGATAAGGGATGGAGGGAAACATTTCTGTGCTCATGGGACGTGCCTTTGTGCCCACATGTGTGATGGATATTCTAAGGACAGTTCTGACCCACGTGTTGAGTACATCACTGCCTGTGAGTGCAGAAAACTGGTTTCGGTGTCCAAGGAGGTCTTTGCTGAGACCATCATCCTATAGTATGAGTGCAACATCACAGATGATGTCCCAGGATATTCGGTAAAGTATTTCCATTCCAATAAATGGGGAGGCAGTTCTGCTTAGTGGGAAGTGCTTCAGGAATTGGCATGAAATAGCAGGGACAGGAGAGAGTAATTCTAGAGCTATGGAAAGGGGCTGTGTCTTCGATACAACAGCAGTGTGTTAAGCCAGGTGGTATTTCTTTATCATAAGTCTGAGACACTTGTCAGGTTTATTGCTGACTTTTAATGCTATTGTGTCCCGTCTTGAAGGAAAGCAGAAAGTTGCAACGCTCAAAGTCAAATGAGTGAATCATTCATAGAGCGTGATATGCTTTATGACCCCTACTGTTATTGTTGTCATCATTATTTATTAAGATAGTGCTTAGAAGGTGTGTGAAGCCATGTGGATCACGGCTCTGGCATGTTTGCAATGGAAAGATCTTATCTAGGGAGATAGAGAGCAGTCAAGAGATCCCAGTGACAGGACATAAACAGTAATATTCACCCATCCTTCTCCTTCACTTTTTGACCGGAGCTCCTTTGAAGGTCTCTATTTTAAGCCGTCTTGCAATAGTAAAGGTTATCATTGTCCATTTTGGGTCCTTTAGGGAAAATGCTGGCAAAAATTTAAATAATTTCCAGTTCACAAATCAATAGGTATTTCCTGTTGAGTCCTAGGTGCATACAGATTTTAATGGTGGTAAACGGGTAGCCTTCATATTCTTAGAGAGGTGTTCAGAGGAAATGTTAATATTTAATGATGCCTTTTTGTGGTTAGACGGGTGAGTTCTCTTAATGACACTGTCTGGAAGAAGCATTTCCTTAATCCTCGGCTGTAATCAATCCACAAGCCTTTTGTGAGGCTTCAAAATGTCACAGGACATTTATGGACATTAATGAAATTAGCAGTTTGGCTGGAACTTTTTGCCTTCAATACTGAACACTCCAGAGAGATTCCTATTGCTTCTATCCATGATGATCATCCTGGGAATAGCTGAAAAATGTCAGATTTCAGAGAAGTCTGGTACCTTTCATATGCATTTAGCTTATAAAGACTGAATGAGTAGGGAGAGGTTTTGAAGGCAGTGGGGCTCTCCACTCCCTCTGGAAGTCAATGGGAGTTGTGTGCCTAATTTCCATTTGTGCCTCTGGAAAATCCCCTTCTAATTGACTAAATATTTGTACTATTGGCTGTGGGCACAATGTGGCTTTCAAACCATCTGTTTTCATGGACTAAAACCCACTGGCAACAAACCTTGATTGGCAGAAATTCACCGGGGCTGGTTTACATTAGTTGAGGTTGCTGAGGACAAAACCATAAAGGAAAAGAGAGGCATAGGATAAGCAGAAATAAAAAGGACCATGGAAATAAATGAGCTTTGTTTCAGCATTTGAATGGACCTTACTCATTTATCAAAAGACTTTCTTCTGGTCTTTAATGTTTCTGAAATAATGTGTCTCATCTTTGAGTGCTCAACGCCAAGAAAAGCTGTCAACCACTCCAGCAATTATCATATCCCGAAGGGAAGTTGGTTAATGATTTCTCTGTAGACAACTTGGTCTTTCAGTTTTTGTGCTATGCCAGAACAATTCCAACTCAATGAAGCATTTTAGGATTTGGTTTGATTCTTAATATTCGAGGAATATTCTGGAAATACAGTTATTCACTGCCACCTCTTGATACTGAGGCCATACCTTAGAAAATGAGAATTACAGGGTGAGATGCAGAGCTTGGCCATAGGTAAAACAACAACCAGGGAGAGGGAAGAGGCTTTCCCAGCTTGTGGTCAGACAGGGAAAATCACTGTCTATTGCAGTGGCAAATGCAACAAGTTGGTATTTTTATGGGCTGCATAATTTTGTAAGCAAGGATGGTTGCAGAGGTTGGCACAGGCTGTCCCCCAAGCCCTTGCTCTGAGCATCCTTCAGATTTGGGAGTGGATTTATATTCAAGCTTTGTTCAGCTTCTCTTTAAAAATCACTTGCTGGTGGTCACTGGATCTCTGCTTTTAGTCCCACACTCCCAGGCATCAGGAAGATTTTATTCTACACTTGGTAAAAGAATTAGCCAGCTTCACTCTGGAGTCTCCTCTCAGTGGACCCAGCTGAAAACGCGGTATCAGCTTGATTTAATTCTGAGGACAAAACTATATTCTGAAATTGTCACCCTTTGAAACTCAATTGAAGGATTGTCACTGACTTAAAACTGTCCAGTATTTCACTTGAATTAGCTCCTGAGTGTGAATGTTGGCTGTGCTTCAGCTGGTGTGAGCCCACGTTTTGGCACATACACCTCCTTCGTTTGCATGGATTGCTGCGGCTTTCCCTGCTGAGGTTTTGACCTGGGCTCCTTGGGGCTGCTGTTCAGATGTTGGAGTTGTTGAGCACGGTCCCTCTGCAGCCAGGGAGGGGCAGATCTCCCCTGTGTGGGGGATGCTGTTATGTTCATGATTATCTGCCAGAAATCTCTACGAACATCTGGTGGCCATGATAACCCCAGCCCTGGCTAGATCTTAGGGGCTCTGTCCTCTGGAGTGTCCAGGCTAGAGTTCCATAAGCTATGCCTTAAGATGGCGTGTTGGCTCATACCAGTCTCTCTCTTTGCTCATTTTCACTGGAGAATGTAGGTTTTGTGGAGTTCTGCTTTAGCAAATACCCAAATTTCAATGGGGTCCTGTCTTGCATGATAAATTTTGCACCCACTGGAAGTATTAATAATTAATTATTTGCGATTAAAAGAGCCCCAGATCTGGAAGTAGTTGCTGTCACATATTTTAATAATGGCAATTTAATGGCAGAATATACTGCTGTAATTTCTCTCTGGGTTCTTGATCTTTAAATAATGAAGAAAATTGTGGATTTGCAGCAATTGTCTCACCTAAGGACGGTAGGCAAATAAAGCAACATAGAGCTTATGGTGCATTATTTCTAACTGAAATCAAGTTTGATTGTTCAGCCTTACCTTGCATGCATGAGGAACTGTGGCAATGAAATGTAATAAAACATCATTCATCATTTTATGTCTGAGAAGTAAGTTGGCTCATCTCAACCAGACGGAGTGGGAGATCAGAAATCACTAGAGCCATTGATGCATCGCAGGTTAGGGGAGGACTCTTGCAGGACTGAGTTTTTCTAGGCAGGCCAGAGGTGCCAGAGAATGTAACACAGAGGCAGTATTTGTATATAAGAGACTTAATTTAACATTTGTTTGATGAGGAGCCTGCCTACTTTATATCTTTGTGCTCGCATGTCCCCCTTGATATCAATGTTAAAACTTTTTTTGCGAAAGGATCCTTGTGCAATCCTCGTGCTCTTCACGTGGTCCTTTTTTCCTTGTCTTTGCCAGGGCAAATCCCTGGGCAGGGATTGTCTTTTATCCCGTGGTACTGCAGCGCTTAAGGTAGCGAGTACTTATGTCACTTAGGACTTTTGTGCACTGGCATAAAAGAATCTTAAATTAAGCCAGTTCTGCCACCGCTTTCCTCAGGCAGGCTGTGTGAGCTCTCTATTCATCTCTTTCCTTATTTGCAGTGTGGAGATAATGCTGCTGGAAGTCACTTGCCCAGGAGTGTCCAGAGTGTTTTGATGTTAAGAAAACCCGATACTGTGATTCCACTCAGTTTCCCTCTTTTATTCTTTTTGTTATATGGTGTGTGGATAATATTAACTGATAAAATCAACTAATTTTTCATGTATTGCTAAATAGTTCATCTGCAACTAATTGTTCAGGTTAGTTACTCTGCTCTGCATACCTGTGTCACTCTGATATTGCAAGGACCAATTAATACTCCTTACAGGATTGGAATGTGAAATCTGCTGAGTGGAGATTGAAGGCTACCAGTGTGACTCCCACTGGCCTGATGGGTTTCCCAGGTCCTGTCTCTGGAACTTCAGTATTTTTCCACCTTTGTGATCAACAGGGCTAAGTATGATCTGTTATCTGAGGAACTTTTCTTACTGATGCTGGATTTATGAAATTCATATGAGGGTCAGTGTCATTTTCAAAGTAAATTATGTGATTCAGAGTGAAGAAAGATACGTTATGGACTTACTAAGCACACATGGATTATCAGTGTCTGGTGATTTTTCAGCAAAATTTGGTTATTTCTATGCTTAGAGCATGGGCATATCCAGTTGCTGGTTGAATATATTACCTCTCAGCAGCTGTGCCGTGCTAATTAGCTATAAACAAACAGAAACGTTAGTTGCATCAGCCTATACTCTTTTGATGATAATGAAATTGGTAAGGAATCTCGTATCTCTGGCTGGGAATTCTGGGATCAACAGGACCCATGTGTCAGACATTATAGAGGCTCAGCTGGACTCATGTAGACAATAAGTTTCTGTGTCTGGGCCCAAAGGCAGAGTGATTTTGGGGGTCTAAGTTCCTAGCTCACTCACTGGTTGAGCTTTACTCATGGTTGAGCTTTATTCATGATGGAACTCTTCCTCCAGGAAAAATCCTAGGAATAAAGCAGCGGAGTCATGTAGGTGTATCAAAATGTTTTAGTTCAAGTATGACAAAAAAAGATGAGTAGAATTTGCTACAGCTGGGAATTTCTCAGGATCTGATACCAGAATTTCACAGGTGGGAATAAAAACGTTTGAAATTACCTCATTTTTTTCCAGTGTCCATAAAAGGACCCTAAGGACGTATACAAACACCCTGTGAAATGCACGAAAAGGAGAACACAGTCAAAGGAGGATTCCTTTCAGTAGTTCAGTTGTTCTTTTGGAGTGCTTGAGTTTCCACATGGGTGATGGAAATCATCATTGGTTTGACATGTGAGGCCAATCAGAGACTCCACAGATCAGTCTGTGGTGTCTTTAATGATCTTCCTATGAGCACAACTGGAAATACAAACACAAAATAACTGGAGACACTGTTGAGTGTGTCCTCAAGTGTGTGTGGAAAGGGGAAGTACTTGGAGATGGCTGTTCAATATGTGATTGTTGTTCATGTTTTAAGGGTTTATTGAAAAAGAGCCAGATCTCTATGGTAGAAAACCTCATCTTTTGGAAGCAACCTTTATAAAGTCTGAAACATTTGGAAGTTGCAGTCTTGTCTGCAGGATTTCATTCTTTCTCAGACACTTCACAGCCCCTAGGCTAGTGTGCTGGCAGACCATTCTCTTCCTGTCCCTCCACAGAGAATGGTGTCTGTGGCCATCTGAGCATCTTCCAAGGATGTGCCAAGTGATGAATGAGCTTTATTTAAGGCTATCCCTGAAAGCCTCTGCCTACATTTCAGCAAGCTGCAGAACGTGTCAACACAATCGCTTGGAGGCTTTCAGCTTGCTGGAGCCTCTGTCAGCACTCTCCGGCAGCTTCTGTGGACTCGCCTGATCAGCAGTGCTCTGACCATTAATATTTATAAACCTTAAATAATACAGGACATCAGTGTACCTGAGAGACCATATGTTGGTCTCCAATCCCCAGCAAAGCACCTGAGATCAGTGTGGCTACAACCCTGGCTGATCCACTCTTACAGTCCCAGAAGGGGAAGGAGCTGGAGCTTTTCCCCTGGAGGGCCTCTCTCTTTGGATTTCTCCCTTCTTCATTAGTTACCAGAGCACACCATCTTCATCCTTCAGGGCCAAGCTGCAGGCTTATTCCTTTCCTTTCAGTCTGGGGTCTTTTATCACTGCGCTCTGCATTTATTACAGGGCTTCTCTTGGTTGTGACCTTGGGTTTGGCTTTTTTCCACCTTTTGGTACAAATGCGTTCATTTGGGTGTGGTTTGCAGGCAGAGAAGGCTCTGAGATTTTTATTATTATTTATTTCATCTTTTCTTTTGGTGGTTTGTTTGGTTTCCTTTGGCCTGAGTCTTATGAAGGTGCTCGCTAACCATTTGGACACAGATGCCTCTAAATTAACATTTAATGTATGCGTGTGCAAAGATGCATATTGATTAATAATGCATCGTAATAAACAGCTTGGTGATTGGGTTTGGTTCAGGGCGATACTGCATATGGATTAGCCTTAAGGGCCCAGATCAGTGGTGTTAATGACATGTTATCAGGTGGAGACAGCCAAGCTAAGCCTATTGTGTGCTGCACCGCTTACCTTTGTGATAAAAATGTCTCTCCTCCCACACGCACAGCCTCAGCCCGACTTGCAGAGCCATTCCCTGGACTCTGCTGAAACAAGCCCTTCGGAAATGACTAAGGCAACCCTCCCTCTGCATTGCCAGCTGCTGGAGCCGTTCATTTAGGTACAAACCTCAGAGAATAAGTTAAAAAAAAAAAAAAAAAAAAAAAAAGAGATAAAAGGATGCTTGATCCATGCACCTGTACCAGCCGAGAGGAGGAGGAGGGTGTGTTAGAGGCCAGCAGCTCATGCAAGGTGGAAAGGGGGCTCAGGTTGGATGGCTTTGAACCTCCCCCGAGGCTGGGGCTGGCTCTGAGCCCCCCCCAAGTCGGCTCAGAACCCCCAAGGGTCGGGGCCGGGCGGGTGGTGCTGAAGGGACAGCGCCGGCGGCTCGCCCGGCCCCGGGGGGTCACTCGCCCGGCCCCGGGGGGTCACTCGCCCGGCCCCGGGGGGTCACTCGCCCGGCCCCGGCTCCTCGGCCCCCTCGTTTTCTCCTTCTCTGCCGCCGTCACCCAGCGCAGGGACACGCTGTCAGCATGGGCGAGAGCAGAGAGGCGAGGGGCTGCTGCTCTGTCTCCTCCTCTAGAAACCCGCATTCAGCCGGAGCCGCCTTTGGCTGCCTCCACTGATCCCCCGCAGGGAGGGACCGGGGGCTTCTGGCACTGCAGAGGTTTAATTGACTAGCGAGGTCACTAATTTCGGCTCCTGGAGGTAAGTCCTGGCTGACGGCTCATTTTCCTCTCTCCCTCGGTTCTCACACCCCTTTCCCATCTGTCTCCCTCTCTCATTCTCTCTCCAGTACCATCAATCAGCCCTTCCTCCCCCCTGAAGAGGGTCTGCCCGTGTCACGGCACCAGCGATGCCCCAAACCCCAAAAAGCTGAGTCAGCATGTTGCCCCCCACTAACCCACCCGCGATCTCCTCTGCTCCCCGCTCTCCGGCGCCGCGGCTTTAGGAAAAGTGAGGAACAATAGGATTCCCGGAGCACTCCCCGACTCCACCATTGCGGGGCCAGGGGAGGAAGGGGAGAGGGTGGTGGGATCCTTTCTCCCCTGCCCCGGGAACACGCCTCCCGAGCCGCCGGGGGGCGAGGGGGTGCCCAGTCCCCGTCAGTGCCATGCTGCAATAGCGGCTCTACAGCTGGGGAAGGGGAGGGGGCAGCGGGTGTGTGTGATGGGGGCTGTTGCTCCAACCTGATCGAGTCCATTTGCCAATTCACCACTCGCATCACTTCCGGAGCAGTCCTCAGTTTCTGCTGCAGAGTGAGGATTTTTTTTTTTAATTTTTTTTTTTTTTTCTTCTCTCCTTTTCCCTCCCTCCCCATCTGGATGCTGGGAACTTGAAACCTCCTCCCTTGATTGCAGCAGGATCTGCCCCAACCTTCCCTCAACTTCGCACCGCATCAAAGAAAACGGCGAGCCACAGGCTGTATTGTACCGATGGGGGCAGGGGATCTGCCAGGCACAGCCCTTTGCAATTGATGTTGCCGTATCTCTAGGACCCAGAGCGATCTCTCTCTCTCATTTTTTCCCCCCCCTCTCTTCTTTTCGTGTGTGTGTGAGTGTGTGAAGGATCCTCCTGGTTACCGCTGTTACTATTTTCCCTTAGCAGGGAGACCACACAAGCCATGGCTGAGAGGAAGCAGTCTGGTCGGCAGGGCGAGGAAGAAGAAGTGCCAGCCTTCTTCAAAAACCTGGGCTCGGGCAGTCCCAAGCCCCGGCAGAAATTCTGTGGCATGTTCTGCCCGGTGGAAGGCTCCCTGGAGAATAAGACCATCGACTTCGACTCCCTCTCGGTGGGCCGCGGATCTAACAAAGTCGTGGCAAAGCAGAAGGATGTTGCCCACCTGGGTCCGGATGCTCCGGCCGTTTATTCCAGGCAGAGCGGGAAGGGAGGGGAACCATCTGTTGATTTCGGGAGAAAGGTGGAGATCAAGTGTGCCACTGGGAAGGAGGCGCTGCAGAACCTGAATGACAAGGTGGGTGCATACATATATATTTGTGTGTGTGTGTGAGATGCAACTTGAACCCGTGATAAGCTGCAGAAAGGAGGTATCCTTCCCAGCCTGCAGTTTCTTGCTTTTATGTCACTTGCATGTGTGTGGCAGTCGATGTCTTCCTCTAAGCAGCATCTCTACTAGAGCCTTCTTGCCAGATCTCTAATGTTATCCGTGTGCTCTCTGCAGGTGTGTGTGTATGTGCACAGGGAGGAGGGCAGAAGAAGAAAGGAGCCCCCCCCTCCCAGCACCCACAAACACCCTCCCTTTCCCCACCCTGCCTTCCTATTTGGTGGTATTTGCTCCTATTTTTGTTTCTTAGGCGATTTCCCCCCAGCACAACGGTAGCAAAATGCCCCACCCAGCGAGTGAATGCAGCTCACGGGAAGAGAAATGCAATTGTTAGCAAAAGAGCATCAATGAGCCTCCACCTACAGGGATGAAATCCCTGCAGGCTCCTTCCAGGAGAAGCTCCTACCCGTTCCTCCCAGGGGAGGACAGACCCGGGTGACCCCTGGGAGCTGTATTTCAATGCCAATTTTGATCAAGGCCTCTGGCTACAGTGGGAATTTTTGCCTCGGGAAGATCTGGGACTTTTACAGGAATGTGGTGTTTTCTTAGAAGCCCACTGAACTCCTCCCAGTCTTTTAAGACTCCTGAAGCTCTTTTCTCACTCTGTGTGTCATGGTGCAATACAGCCTGTCCTCTTCCTGAGACAAAATCTATTCAACCCATAGGTCTAGCTGACCACGGCACATTTGCTTTTCTCAGTAAATAGATTTAAGCAAGCTTTAGTCAGATCTGAGCCATGAAATACTCTGTGTGTTCCTCTGACAATGCTGGCTCCTGGGCATGGGCTGGAAGAGCGGAAATGAAGGAAGCACCAACCAGGAAACTGCTAAACTTCTAACATACTGGGAAAGAGTCTCTGTGAGTAGCCCTCCAGTGAGTTTACAGAGCACTCTGTCCTTTGGGAAGCTGTTTCTAGCATGTGTCTCTGGATTTTTACTAGTGGTATGGATTGCATATGTAGGGTGGAAGTCTGCCAGGAATTTATGATATGGGCTTGCTCGCCAGTGTCTCCAAATGTGAGATGTTACTTAGGAGTGTGACTCGGGCCTCATCTTCCCCAAATCAGACCCTACTCTGCTTCTTCCTACCACAGTAACCTAAAGGCTCCATCCAGCCATGTTTACATGCGTCAACGACTGCTGTTTTCCATGAGATCTCAAAGGTAGGCCCTGATTTTCAGAAGTGCTACACACCAATCTTTAATTAGGGGTGGGACGTGTCCCACGCTGCTTCAAACCCCATTTGCCAGGCCCAAACAAAAGTTTGCCACTACAAATGCCTATGGTTTGATTTGACCGTGTTCAAGTGCCTACTAATTGAGTAAGTTTCCAAGATTAATTAGTCTTGTTGGACTCACCAAAGTGCATCTTGGGAGTAAAGGGTATACACCTTTTCAGCTTTGTGAATCAAAGGTTTTGTAATTTGGGACATTTTCAGAACTAATTTCCAATAATTTGATGTGGTGAAGTCCCGCAGGACATAAGCATAAGTAGGTGATATATTAATTCCAAAAAGATGAATTGTCTCATGATTGAAGGGTACAGGTATAATGAAAAACTAAGTACAATATGGTGAGAAATCAGAAGTCCACACAAAATATTAATTGCATTTTTTTTTAAAGTGTGTGTTTTGGTTGAATTAATGTTAACTTGAGGGTATGAAATAATGGGATAATGTGAAACGTTTGAGTTATTTCTCATTAGCTGTACGTAACGCTGATGCCAAAGGATTGTGTTGGGAGGGGTTGTGAGCGTTTGGGTAAGTGCAGTCTTTTATTATAAATGCCTTGTTATGGATTGGCACTTTATTGCTTTTAGCTTTGATGCATTTCCAGCTGACTGCATCTATAGCTTGAATCGATGGTTAGATCCTCAGCAGGTAAAACTGGCTTTCCTTCAGTGTAGTTAATAGAAATGTGTTTATGATGATGATCAAAGCTCAATGGATTGAAAAAAGGTAAAGAAAAATAATGTTGCAGGAAGTTGCATTAAAGGAGACAGCACATTGAAATAATTTGAGGTAGGAGTTAAAAGGTTTCTGAAGTTTTGCAACTGAATTTGGCCCATTATTTTCAAACCTCTGTCTCAAGCATTTAATAACACATCTGAAATAGGTTCTTCCTGGATAGACTGTACAGTATTTCCACGTGGTAGGAATCTAAATTATGGTGGAAAGGGAAAATATGCTAATGTATAGGATCTTGAATTTATAACGTGCATAAATTATTTCACAATAGGCTAGAAATCTTACTGCTTTTTCTTTAGCTTGAGGCTGACAATAGTTGCAATTTTTACCAATTCACGTAATAATCAACATAGAGGATGGTCCATGCTGTGTTTCAGCAACCAAAGGACCATATGGTGAGCTGATGGGAATGGGTGCTGATCAACTGGAGGCAATGGATGTACATGGAAGTATTTGAGCTAGTGACTGGATCCAAAGTGGGTTTAAAACACTCATCCTTTCTGTCCCTGTATAGAAAGATCTTGGATTAATCTCCACTGAAATAATTAACAAAGCAAGATGTACAAGCTATTTTTTATTTTTCTGAGGTCTTAGGCACCCAGAGGATAAAAAAGGAATGTAATTATTCTACATTAAATTGCAATATATTTTTCTGCAGGCAAAAATAAGGGTAATCAAATGTCTTTGTGTCTATCCTGTCTAGGGTATTCTATAGGCATCTATCACAGCTTTACTTTACTGCCTCTGGGCCATGCTACTGCCTCATAGTTCATGGTTAGGATCATCTCTAGAGGCCCCAGGAAGACTCTGTCTCAGTTTAAGCAGCTCTTTACAGCGAGGCCTCTGGAGGCAGCCTGGCCTATTCAACAGGTCTGCAACTCAGCAGATCTGAGGCAAGCTCTGTGACTTGCCGGCTGCCAGGCCATGGAATTAACTGTACTTCTTTTTCCCACCTTAAATGTTGTCGTCTTCCCTGTTTAGATGGTTAATGCCTGGTCCTGCAGCTACTTGTTCAAGGTCTGGGCACAGCTTAGTGCTTCGAGGTCCCAACCCCAAAGCTGTGGTCTGACAAGAATGTCATGCTCAAGCTCAAGAAAGAATCGGTCTGGCTTCCTGGAATTGCCATGGGCCTACAAGCCCATTTCCTATGGTGGGATTTGGTGTTCAGAGAGCATCAGGGCAGGGACCTGTGGAATTTGTAGCACTGCTTTGTTTTGAAAACCCTTGGCCATTGCTTGCTTGAACTGGGTCCTTCCTCTGTGTGTATTGCCCAGATTTCCCATGTGTATAATTGGTATTCCTTCTGTCTTGCTCATCTGTTGAGATTTTCTTGGGCAAATATGGTCTTTTAGGGAACATAAAATTGTTGCGGTTGGAAAAGACCTTTAAAATCATCGAGTTCAGCCATTAACCCAGCACTGCCAAGTTATCACTCAGCCATGTCCCTCAGCACCACATCTACACATCTTTTAAATACTGCCTGGGGTGGTGACTCCACCACTTCCCTGGGCCACATCTATAGTGAAAAGCAAGGTTTGATTGCAGGAGGGATCCGCAATCCGCTTGCTTTAATCTAGTTTGCATAGAGAGCCTGAGTAGGTGCTAAGACACTTCAATACAAATACAAACCGGGGGAATCCCAGATCTTCTCTGAATTTGCTAAAATTTCTGTTGCCATCCAGTGATTCAGGTGGTTTCCCCGTACAAGTCACCTTTATGTACCTTTTTTGCATCCCTTAGAACCAGTTCACTGACCTTTGGGAAGTGCAGAGCACTGGGTGTAAACTACTGGTCTAAAACAACAGAGCTCTGCCCTACTGTAATCAGATAAGTAACAATAAAAATATTTTCCCAGCCTCTGTTTATTCATTATTTTAGGATTGACAGGAGAGGAATCGCTTCCAAAACACAGTTTTGTGAAGCTTTTGATGTGACTGGACTTTTCTGCTGAGACCTCAAAGCTCTCAGGATCATGCTTGTTCATTGCTGGAGAGAATTAATGAATAACAGGACATAGTTGGGAGCTGAAATAATCATAGACTCTGGACCATTAGTGAAACTGTTGGGTAAAACAAAGGAGCCATTCCAGACAGCTGGAAAGGCAGTTCTGAGTTTAATTTGTTACAATGCCTGTAATTTTTCTAGCCTTGTTTCGACAATCATTGCTTGCAAAATAATCATACAGGAGGATGACTTGCATGTTCTTCCAATGGATCATAATACTTCGTCTGGCTACTGAAAAAAAGAAATCATAGAGAAACTAATAATGATGAGCACAAGCACCAAATTCCTCTTAACTTCCTAGATCCCTCTCTATCCATCAGTTTGTGTAGCTGGAACATGCCATATATGTGATGGGTGTCTTATGGCAGGGTCTGTTAGTGTTATGTCAGGAATTTACCACACTCTCTTAGGCAGAAATGAGCCAGGGGCTTTGATATTTGGGCTAAAGATTGGAGGAGAAACTGGAAACACCTGGGGCCAGATCTCCCCACCCACTTTGGAGCTGAGCCAGTTTGGAGGTCTGGTCCTTCAGCAGCATCTTTGCGATGTAGGCTTTATTGCGTGGGGTAGATAGAGTGCCTGGCACGGTGAGACCAGCAGCTTTGGCCATCGTTTGACATGAGCCATCTGTTTTTAGCAGGTGCTGAGCAGTCGTTTAGGTCTGCCTGACATTTTTTATCTGCAGGGCCATGTCTGAATCCCCATATCACTTGTCTGTCGTGTGGCACATCAAATCTGAGTCTGTCTTCTGTGGTGGTGTTATAAAGTTGGGAAATGGTGTAAGGAGCAAAGCTCATGTGAAGTTGGTGTGTGTGTTCTGCATGAACTCTCTTACCCTAAAAAGGGACAACATCTGGAAGTATCTGTAGGAAATCTGCCTAAACCAAACCTCTTCACTGTAAGATTCGCACAGAAGCGCAATGTCCTGATTTTGGTCACCTCCCAGAGACCTGGGATGAATCTCAGGGTGGGAGAATAGAGGTCAGAAATCCATTTTTTCATTGTCTGGAGTAATGATTGTCCTTTACATCAGAGGCAGGCAAAGCTGGCTGACACAAGCAATGATAGTGATTGCTGAGAGCCTGATGCTTTGCCCTGTAGGTTTTTGGGGAAGGAGAAGTGATTATAATGCTAAGAAATAGTGCAAGTCACTGTGAAAATTGCCATTTCTTAGACCCTACCTGAGGTTTCCATGGACCTGGAAATGCTAAACTCTCTCCAGTGGATGAAAGGGAGGAGCAATGACAAGCATGCCGCAATGTCCCATGCCTTTATTCCAGAAATGCTGTATCTAAGTGTAGTGAAGGTCACAGTGTGAATGTAGGCTGTGTTGGAGAGGAGAGCACACTTTTGCTGTGTAATGTACTACCCATCCCTGTCTGGAACCCTGAAGAGGGCTCTGTCTTTCCCGAAAGCATGACGTGATAGTAAATTAACTGTGGAGCAGCAGCTCGGGCTTGTTTAAGGACCATAAGATTGTAGTGCACTTGAAATGGTCAGGACATTTCCTCTAAGAAACACACTATATCAGTAACAGTCATCTTAGAAAGTTATTTCTGAACCTTCTCAAGGTTTCCTGGGGTTTTAAATGAAACAAAATCAATTGGAAGGTTAATTTTAATTTGCAGATCAAATGTATATTTTTATCGACCTGTTTGTGCAGCTAGAATCTCCCCCTCAGAATCTGAGAGAGCCTTTATCCAAAAAAGACTAGGCTGTTTCTCTGAGTTGTATGATTTTTACCTCCTCGTAGTAGCACATTTGACCTCTATGGTCATTTCCATATCATGACACTTAACTTTCTCCTGTAAGATAATAAAACAAATGAAAGATGCCCATTGGCAAGTGTAATTCCCTTCTGTAATTTAATTTGTAGTGATTAATAATCCTACAGTTCCTTCATCACCTTTTGGGAAGGGCAGATGTTCTTCTTCCACTGTGTATCAGCCTGTATTTAATCCTCCCAACACTTCCTAAGATGCAGGGGGTTGCTGAATCCGTGGGAAACTCCATTTCATTGAGATTTGGAGCTGATGCAGCGATTGGAATGGGCAGAATCATGACAGAAAATTAGGGTCAGATCGTTGAACTCATAAAAGCTCTTTTGGCCCAGTCCGGCTGCCTCTGATCACAATAAGAGCCTTGTTGACTTTGGCAGGGGGTGATTCCCCAGCAGGGAGAGGGGATTATTGGCATCTGACAAGCCTAAAAGGAAATGGAGAGCTTGCCGATGCTTTAGCGCTAGAATTTCAGATACTTCCAGGAATGCTTTAACTCCATCTCTGATCCCTCTTTTCGTTATACTTGAAAATGTATATATCCATTTGCAGGCCTTAGCATTTCATAGCAAAATATCCCTGTGGATCAACCTTTAAGAATTCAGTTGGAGTAAAAGCAATTGGGTGTTGCAGAAATTCTGTGGGGTTTGTTGCAATTACACTAAAATTCCACAGAGAGAGAGAGACTCTTTTAATAGTTGGGTTTTTTTTTCCCAACCATCCAGTAACTTCACAGTGGGAATAAAATTCCTTGCTAAGTGCATTACGGTAGCCCACAGAATCTGCGAAGTGAAGATTCAGAGCTGATGTAAATTGATTTCCACTGATTTATTTTAGCCTAGAATTATCGCTGTGTAGAGATTCTCATATTCTTGTGCCATTTTCCCTCTAGGCACTTTCCAGAAGACAAATTTAGACGTAGAAGTTCCTTTAACATGAAATGTGTTTCTGCTGCAAAGGGATGTCCTATGCCAGGTGATAACCTGAGCTGAAACGGCTGGCAGGGATTGTGGGTGTCCACTGGCCACTATAATCCCAGCCTAGGGTGGGCTGTGGCCTGGGTAGAGGCTGGTGGTGCAAATGTGGGCACAACGCTCAGTTTTGTGCATTTCCTCCCCTGTTCTGCCATCTGGGGAACATTTTCAGGCCACTCAGAAGTGCTGATGGAGCGTAATTGAAGATGTTTATATGCTCTTGCTGGTTGCTACGGCTGATGGGACTTGGCTGCAGGGACCGTGCTGGTTCTGTCGTGGTGGCTGCAGGGGAAGATCTGGGGTGGGCTGGCCAACCATCCTTCATCACTTCCCTTCCTTAATGATTGCCAAGGAAGATTTGGCAGGGCTCGTTCTCTGGAGCATCTTCTCATTTTAGCCTGCCCATCTTGCCGCGTGCATTAACAGAGCGGGGGAAGGCAAAGTTCATCAACATTAACTAGAAATCCCATCACTTCCCGCAATTCCTTGGCAGGTGACGGCACTGCTGTGCGACAGCAGGACGGGGTACAAACCTGCAGGCATTTAAGAAGCAGGTTCTGCTCTCCTCTTTTAACCTTGATTCCTGCCCCTAACATTTCCTAAGTAGTTATTTTTCTTCATTTAATTACAGGGAGAATTTATACATAAACTGTGATTTTACCAGGGGAATGACTCAGCTTTTGTATAAAAAAGAAATGTATATAATGCAGATGTACATTTGTATTTTCTGACTCGGTTCCCCACTTGTTCTCATCCCAACGTTGTCCTTCAGCTGTAGCTCTTCTCCTTCCCTCCCAATCACCTCCCATCATAGAATGGTTTGGGTTGGAAGGGACCTTAAATATCAACTTCCAACTCCCTGCCCTGGGCAGGGACACCTCCCACCAGCCCAGGTTGCTCCAAGCCCCCTCCAACCTGCCCTTGAACCCCTCCAGGGATGGGGCAGCCACAGCTTCTCGGGGCAACCCAGGCCAGGCTCTCACCACCCTCAGTATGGAAAATTTCTTCCCAGTATCTCATCTAAATCTCCCCTCTTCCAGTTTGAGGCCATTACCCCTCATCCTGTTGTTCCACTCCCTGATAAAGAGTCCCTCCCCATGTGTGTTGATACAACAGACAATATCCATTCCTTGCCTTTGCTGAGCAAGGCTAAATAAGCCAGTTTGCAACGACATTAATAATTTTAAAATGATGTATTTTGACAACCTTTTCAGCTCATCGCTTATTGCTAAAAGGAAAGAAAATTGAGTCATGTTGGCAATGGGTGTAACAGAGCTAGAAGATACACCTGGGAGCTCAGAGTCCTTTGCGTACACCCTAAATCACAGGGAAGTTTTTAAAGTTTGGTGCTGTGTAGATGTTGAATATTGAACGAACGTCTTTTTCAGCCCGTTAATCTTTTCATTTATTTTATTCTGTACTACTTAGGTTCTTGCAACATGGTGATGGGAAGGAAAAGCTAAGTCTCACCTGAAGATCCGTTATTACTTTCTGTACCTTGTCCCTACTGGATTCAAGTTATGGGATGTATTCAAAGTTCAAGAACTGCTGTTCTGAATTAGGCCCACGTGCAGTAAGGAGTGTAGTTTTAAAAAATAAGTATTTTAAATAGCTACCTTTGAGCAGATGAGAACAGCTTTGGAAATATTAGAGGGCTGATGATGTCACCCCCTTAAAGGTGCTTCTGTTTCTTCTGCCAGGGCAGCTGTTCCACAGCTTTTCACACAGAATCACAGAATGATACGGGGTTGGAAGGGACCTCTGGAGGTCATCTCATCCAACCTCCTGCCTGCACAGGTCCCCAGAGCAGGTCCCACAGGAACGTGTCCAGTGGGGGTTTGAATGTCTCCAGAGAAGGAGACCCCACCACCTCTCTGGGCAGCCTCTTCCAGGGCTCTGCCACCCTCAAAAAGGAACTAAAGAAGTTCCTCTTCGTGTTTAGATGGAACTACTTCTGTTCAAGTTTGTGCCCGAGTATAGGGTAACGTGGAGAAATGCCCACGGTGAGGGAGGTGGGTCGGTGCTGGAGATGTGCACCCATGTTTCTTGCACCCATGTTTGTGGTTGCTCTTCCATAACCACGCTGCTGCTGCCAGGGCAGGATCTTCAAATGGTACCTGGACTTGGGATGTCTCAGATCAAGCTGCCCAAGGGCCTTGATGAGATATCTCAAGCCCTTAGGCATCCTTTGCTTCCTCTGTAATAGTCAAAGACACTCCTTTTCCTGGCAAGCAAAGGCACGAAACCATTCAGATCTAAGGTTGCGGAAGAAAGCTAGCATTAAAGAGGAAAAAAAGGAACAGTTGCGCTGACTAATTTTAGAAAATCTGTTGTAGATGCTTTCTGCCATGTTCTGAGCAAAAATATGCTGAGATTTCCAAACTTCTCCCCAGCACAGATCAGAGAGGGGCAGGATAACTCATTTAGTATTGTCTATTCTGATCATTAAATCAAAATAAAACCCTACAGGCTGACAAATTAATCATTTTGCTACTGTCATAATGAGCCACTTTTGCTACTAATTGGATATTAACTGATTGGCATATTAGCTACTTAACTGTTGCCTGATGCCCTACCTGTAGCCAGGAAAAGCTCTTTTACTCGTTTCCTTCTAGCCTCCTGTGAACTCATGGACATAAAAGGTCCTGGGAGTCACCCGTTTGAACAGATGTTGCCTTTATAATGATTTACTGCAGTAATAGAGCGAAGCTTTTAACCTCTTACGGGCTGCGCACGGTGTATTTAATGGAACTATTTTGGGTGTGTGAAGGTGACTGCATTTTGGGACAGGAGAAGCGTGGCGTGACGCAAAATTCACCCGTGATCGGGGGAAGAAGGTAAGTTTCTGTCGGTCGTTAATTGTCCTCAAGCAGAAGTGGGTTTTGTGCTATTGAGGAGTTCTCCAAAAGGTGTTTCTGTACCTTCTCCCAGAGCAACTGGTGGAAAGAGGTGTCTTTTGAAGGGTTGTCCCCCACCCTGGCCGTGGATCCCGTGTCCCTTCATCGCGCTGGGCCGAGCGCCCAGCAAATAACGGGGAAATATTGATGTCATTTAACGCGTTTCTTCCCTTGAAGTACCAGATTTACGGAGTTCAGGGACCGAGGAAATTTAAGACTGGGAGAGGGACGGAGCTGGAGGCGGAGTTTGCAGCAGAGGAGCGGTGAGAAATGGCCAGTGCTGGGGAGGGACCCCCCCCCCGTGCCCGCTCGGACCCCAGACCCCCGGGCACTGAAGCTCCAGGTCAGTGACCGCGGGAGGAGGGGGGTGTCTGTATTTTTTGGACAAGAAGGCAGACGCGCTGGGGAACCGAAGGGCCAGCAGTGCCTCAAACCCTGGGGGTTTTTCTTCTTTTTTTTTTTTTTTTTTTAGTTTATTTTTTTTTTCCCGCAATTTTCTACCGTTCTGCACCGGTAGCGCCGGGAAGGGCGGGGCGGGACAAAGAAGATGGAGGGCAGCGCTTATTCCCAGCCCACCCGTGCATCTCGCAGCCCCGTCGGGGGGCGGTGAAAGCGGGGTCCGCAGACCGTCCCCGTCCCCCCCCCCCCGGTCCCTCCGCCCCTCCATCAGCGGCTGCCGCCTCCCCGCCCCTCCCGCCGTCTGAAGGGCGCGGCAGCTCCGTTAACCCGCCGGTTTGCGGGGGAACGGGCGGCGCCTGGGGTGCAGCCGGGGAGGGGGCGAAGGGGACGGCGGGGATCCGATGCGGGGCACCGGGTGGGGGGGGGGGGCACCCGGGACACCGGGAGCG
>JAOTQQ010000015.1:2374347-2396259 GCA_026546715.1 Gallinago undulata | reverse complement strand
CCCCCCCCCCCCCCCCCCCCCCCCCTTCCCGCGCTGCAGGACCCGCCGCACTGACGTCTCCACTGCGCCACTTTGCATATTCACCCCTTTCCCCTCTCCCCATTGGACGGCGGCCGCCTCTGATTTGCATCCCCCCCAGCCTCTCGGCCAATAGCGCCCCGAGCTGCGCCCCTCCCTCCACCCTCCGGCGGGGAGCGGGAAGGGCGCGGCCGGGTTGGCGCATGCGCGGTCGGCGCCCCCGCTCCGCTGTTGTCGGTGGCGGCGCTCGCCCCCTCCCTGCGCGGCCGGGCCGGGCTGGGCTGGGCCGGGCTGGGCTGGGCTAGCAAAGCTGGGATGGGCTAGCGAGGCTGGGCTAGGCTGGGCTGTGCGGGGCTGGGCTGAGCTCCGGGCAGAGGGAAGAAAGGGAGACGCGCAGGGGTGGCTGCTTCTCCCTTTCCTGCCATTGCGGAGAGCAGGGATCGCCCTCCCCGGCGGAGCCCCCGCTCCCTTCCCTTGTGATCGCATTGATTTGGGCTTGAGGGATTAATTTTTATTCTATTTTGTTATTTTTTTTAAATTTTTTAATATTTTTTTTTTCCGGTGGAGGGGAGGTCGGGAGCAGTTGCTGCACGGGAGACAATAGCGATACCGCAGCCGCCCCGCTTCTCCGAAATAAATCAAATCTCTAGACCCGTATTATTATAAACCCATAAATTGGGGAGCGCTTTCCCAAGATGTCGTATCAGGGGAAGAAAAATATCCCACGGATCACGGTGAGTTGGGGGCGGGGGAGGGCTGCGGGGATTAAGCCCTTTGTGTGCGCGGGGGGTTGTGGCAGGATAATGAGATCAGGGGCTAATGGCGCCGGGTGTGTGTGTGTGTGTGGTGTGTGTATATACGTGTGTGTGTATATACATGTGTGTGTGCCAGCCCCACGGGAGAGCAGCGGGGGGGATGGAGACACCCCCGTCCCCCCCCCGCCTCCAGCCCGGCAAAGGGCGGCTCCGGGGGCAGAGGGGATGAGGGGGGGGGCGATGGGAGCCCCCTCTCCCGCCGGGATGGGGATGGGGATGGGGATGGGGATGGAGCAGGATTTCCTTTTATTCCCCAAGAAGCTTCTCGCAAGGCGCAGGTTTGGGCTCGGCTCCGCGATGCGATCCCGGGGGAAGAGGGAAGGAGCCGTTATACAACCCCCCCACCTCCTTCCTAACCCCCCCATCCCTCCCAGCCTCCCCCCATCCTCCCAATTCCCCCCCCCCCCATCCCCGTATTTCCTGAGGGTGGGAGCGGTTTCGGGCAGGTACCGCAGCTCTGAGGATGCCAACTTTCCGTTACGCAGCTGCATCTAACGGACCGGTAACGGCCCTGCCCGGGGAGGGGGGGGGGGAGGAGGAGAGGAGGGGGGGTTGACACCCAGTTTTTCATCGTTGGCCCCCACCGACACACCCAACCCGGGGTTCTCCGGGATGGAGCCCGGAAGGGTGACAGTCCCCTTTTAAACCATGTATAGGAAACGCAGGGAATGCACGAAATTGGTATGTGATACACGGAGCATCCTTTGGGGGGTTTTAAAATTTATTTTAAATTATTTTTTGGGGGGGGGGGGAGGTGGATAGCTGACCTCCGAGAGCCTGCTGGCAGGCAGTTATGAAGGATGCCGAGGTTTAAATAGCGCTGAAGGTTACTGCTGAATCGCTGTCACGGGCCAAAAGTAGCGTGACGCATTTTGCTTATGACTGAAGGCTCTTGATTTGTGCTGCGTGTCCCCGCTGCGGTTCCCTCCTACAGATAAGGGATGGGGGGGGGGGGAATAATAAAAAAAAATAATCAGATTCTGCTCTTATTCGCTGTTGTATAAACCTGGCGTTGATCTGCTGAGGCCGATGCCTGAAGGAGGAGGATAATGGATAGGCAGCTGTCCTGTTCTGGCGGCGTGGGGAGGGGGATTATGTGAGGAATTGGGTGGCAGGGCCCTCGCAGGGCTGCGAACTGTGGCCGCTTTTGTCTCCCAAGGTGGATCCGCACCGATTTCCGAGCCCTCCGTCCAGCCGCCGCGGGAGACCTGGTTCATGAGCAGAACCATTCACCGCATCATTAAAACGGTCCAGGCTAGCATTTTATTGGTCACTATATATATATTATTATTTTTTTCTTTCCTGATTTCTGCCCAGCACGTTAGGGCTCAGGCTGCCAGTGACATCGATGGCCAAACTAGCCCATTTTTCTAGTAGCCAGCCTTTTTAATAGCACAAGGCGCCTGCACTGGAGGTGGGCATAAATACTGCAGTGTTTCTGGGAGCAGTAAACATGTAGGACAGTTCGCTGGGGAGGCTGGCATTGAAAAGACAAGGTTTTTTTTCACGCCCCTCGTTAATTCATTCAGGCCTATTGGCGTTCGTTGCAGATCCTAAATTTAAATCTTGGGGTTTTCTTTCTTATTTATTTATTTATTTATTTATTTTTAATTGGTGGCGTTGTTCAGGGAAACTCTCCATTGCAGCAGCGGGAGGAAGGAGAAGGAAAACAAAAAAAAAAAAAAAAGGGAGGGGTAAGGAGAGGCACTTCACATCTCATAGATGTTTTTGCAGTTATCCAATGGGATGGTGTAAAGCAGCAGCTGATGGAATTCACGTAGCCCTTTTGGCATTAAAAGAGCCGTGTCAGCTGAGAATGGGGTGCTCCAACTCTTTGGTTTTAATACAAGCTCTTTGGGAAAATGCCTGATTTTTCTGGTGGACCAGCAGAGTCCCAGCTCGAAATGAGTGCCCTGAGAAAGGCTATCGCTGTCCTGTACGCGTTTGTGTAAGTTCAAGGCACCACCAGGTTAAAGCCCTGCTTCCTACCCCTTCATGGATTCCCTGTGTGGCTTCACCAGCCCAGCAAAGCTTTGTTCTCATAGAAAGACGTTTTGGGGAGAGAAAAGAGCATGAGAGTAAGCAGAAGTGCAGAGATAGAAGGGCCAAGGTGTCGTTGAGACTGAACGCCGCATAACGTGTGTGCGCTCTGCCTTAAATACAGGTGTCTGTGATGGAGGGATTGAAGGAAGCGAGAGGCAGGGAGCAGTCGCTTTCACCTCTCCTCCCCGTCCTCCCCTCTGCAGGCTGCTTCGCTCTCGGTTAGGACTACTGCAAAAAAAAAAAAAAAAAAAAAAGATAAATTTGGTTTTGACCTAAAATCTCACAAAAGCGAGCTGTAGCCTGTGCTGCAATAGCAGCGCATCGCCTGATTGCTACTGCTTTATAATTACCTCTCTGTTCCTTCCAAAACTCTCTCCTAATTGGAGGGGCATTTTACTAACGGCTTTTTAAATCCTCCTCTTAAGCGCATATTAGCAAATTAGGTTTATTTCCATCTGATTATGCTTTGGAAAGGCAGTAAAAGTATCCGCTGCATCGAAACATCACTAAGTTGGACAAAATGAGGTTGTTTGTGTTGTGTAACCCCTGGCAACAGACTTTTGGTCCATTTCCCTGACAGCAGTTGACTCACAGTTGGCCAAGTGGTGACTCCAATGTGTGGGCGCATATAGGAAATTTTGCATACGACCAAGGCAGATGGAAAAAAATAAAAATAAAAATAGAGATGTGGCTATTACACATCCTTCCAAGTATTATTTAATGCTTTTGCTGCAGGTGATGGTGGCAGGACTGCAGGTAGGAGCGAAGCTGCCAAGGAGACAAGCTTGCTGGAACCCAACTCCTTTTCCATTCTGCCTTTTTTTTTGGGGGGGGGGGATATCATTAGTGTGATGAAAGGACTTGCGGATGAAATAAATTATTTTATCTTTCCAGTTGAAAGTGCAGCAGTTGACTTGTGTTTTGACGTGTGCTTCTGAATAATGCAGAGGTTGTTTCCATCTCTTTTATCTCCGGAGTGACACTGCAGACTGTCAGCTTTCTCACACAATAATTATGTATTATCGTGTGCTTCTTTGTTGCAGAGCGATCGTCTTCTGATCAAAGGTGGTAAAATAGTTAATGACGACCAGTCTTTCTATGCAGACATTTACATGGAAGATGGGTTGATAAAGTAAGTGAAGCCTGATACTGTGTTATGATTGGAAACGTACAGGAATGTTCTGCAGATTAGCAAGGAATAACGTAGTCTCAGAGAGTTATATTGGATTGCAGCGAAAAATGAATATTTCACAAATATGTCCCGGTGTTTGATGGAGGAACTTGAAAAGCCAGGTGTTGAATTAAATAAACAAATGGGCCAAAACCCCTCTGTTATTAAAGGGTGGGTCAGAGGGGGTACTTACATGTGCTTAATTTTAGCCATGTGAATAGCCCCATGCTGAGATGACACATATGTTTGAAGTTATCCCTGTTGTAACATTTTACTGAGTTATGACTTAAGGTATTTTGAATCCAGAGTTCAGCATCCTAATGCAGTTAATTCTGCTTTAGGGCAGGAGGCTGGACTTAAGTGACCTCTTGAGGTCTCTCGCAGCGCTGTCTTCGATGCTGCAAGGATCAATCCAAACCCCCTTGAAGTTAAAAATGATCCTGTAGTTTAAGGATGGAGGTTCAACCCTCTTTCTGTGTTTTCAGTCTCCAAACATGCGTTTCTGGCACGTTAAATGTATTACAGATTTCTTTGGAAAATCACTCTTAGGAAAAAAATGGATGAGCCAGAGGTTACAAACAAGGAATTTTCCTGTTCTGGCTAAACGGTCAGCACATGTGCTTTGGTAATCAAGGTTAAAAGTTAAAGGAGCCAGCCAAAGACAGCTAATTAATTGCAATGTGTCATCCACTGTTGTGCTTTTAAAAACACATCTGCGAAGAGCTAGACTGGAGAGACCTTTGAGGGTCTCATCAGGAATCTGGTAACTGGTATCTGCCCGGTTTATGTTTGCTCAGAGACTAACCACATAGTATTTATACATGAAAGAGAAGTAGACAACATAGGGGCAAAAATTCTTCCAGTGCTCCCAAAATGGTACTAATATCCAAATTCTTGTTTGATAGCTGCACTCAGGAGTGGAACTGCCACTTGGCAGCCCCAGCCCAGTCCCAGTAAAGCTGCTCGTGAGCTCCTGCTGTGTTTGCTGTAGCCATCATCCCATGGTCTGCATGGTCCCTTCTCCGGCTCCCTGCTGGTGTGGCTCCCTCTTTTCCTTCCTGCCAAGGCTAATATTGTCCCCAGGTCCTGAAGTAATGGCACAGTTTGCTCTCAACTACGCAGCTGCTTCAAGAGGAGGAATAAAATATTATCAGCTCTGTGTGCTCATCCTGTACGCTGCTTTATATGGAAAAAGAAAACAGTGGGCAGGTTAAATAGCACAAGGGTGTATGTTTTCAGCTGTTTGCCTTCTGCGTGTCTGACCTGCTGTTTGAAACCTGTTTACCCAGGCAAATAGGAGAAAACCTGATTGTGCCAGGGGGAGTGAAAACCATTGAAGCCCATGGCAGGATGGTGATTCCCGGAGGGATTGACGTTCACACCCGCTTCCAGATGCCGGAGCAGGGGATGACATCTGCTGATGACTTCTTCCAAGGGACCAAGGCTGCCCTGGCTGGGGGCACCACCATGATCAGTAAGCTGGCTGGTTTTCCTCTTCCAAGAAAGCTTTACTTCTCTCCTTCTTGGATAAATACAGAAACTGTGGGCTGTATAACTCAGGTGATATTTTGGGCCAGGTACCAGCAGCAGGGGGGTTTCTGATGTCTGTCCAGGTTGCTGAGAAAAGCCTGTGTAGGGGTGGAAAATGGGGTGGAAAAGCAAGACCTCAGGGTGTCCACATCTGGTGGCTGTCGGTTGTTTCACTCTTGTCTCGTCTGTTGGCAGGGTTTACCTTACTGCTTGTGTGACTTTGCCAGGTTTTTGGATCTGCTTCTGCTGAAACCAGTGTCACTTTGACCTCTGGCTCCAGTATTTGTAGCAGATTCTCCGTATTCCTGTGCCTCGGTTCCTTTCTCCATGATGTCTATGGATGTCCATCATATGGTCCACGCCCAGAGGCTTGGTGCCAGTGCACTATATGTCTTTGAAAACTGGGCCAGTTATTTAAGGATTTGCACATGCCCACTTAAGTACACAGCTTTAGCACCAGGACTTCTGTTAGCGTTGTTTCTTTTTTGCTCATACCCTCTTGTGGAGGAAGAGAAAAATCGGGAAATGAAAGTATCTCAAAATAAGAAGACAGACAGACTGACTGTTGTGCAGGCACCAGGATCAGATGCTTGTGGTGTTCCCCTTGGGCTCTAAAATGCCTCGTGAGTGACTTCCAGGTTATCTGTCCCCACTTGTGTTGGCTGCAGATGCTTGGCTTGTCAGAGCCAGGACCTTAAAACTCCATAAGTGAGTTGTAGTTAACCTTGTTTGAGATAGAGAAAAAAATTAAAAGCTTCTGTGGCAGTGCAGCATGTCACATGTTAACTGTACTGTGGCACCCTGGAGTCTGTTACCGCATATAGGATAAAGGATGAAGGTGTAAAGTGATACAATATCTGAGCATCTTGAATTCTTTCATGTTCTGGGAGGTGCTGCCATTTCACAGGAGGAGAGTGAAGGTACAGAGGAATCAAAGAGTGTGGTTCAGAACAGGTTCTAGTGTCTATTGTCCGATCAGCAGGTATAAAGAGGTCTTGGGCACAGCCAGGAATCCTCTTCCCCCTCCTGAATTCAAACCTGGCTCCTTACGGAGTAGAACATCCTCGTCTCTCGGAGGATGGTTGCGAGCGATCTTTGATCCCTGGCCTCGGACAGATTGATGTGGAAGTTGGGAGTGGGAGCCAGTGGTCCCAACACAGCTCGACTGTCTGGGTGTCAGAAACAAATCTTCTGGGTCTGGACCTTGCAAAAGGGTGGTGTCTGGCCTATCAATATGGTCTTGTGCTTCAAATAAGTAACCTTAAAATAACCCGGGAAATTATTTTTCATAATGTTATCACTTTAGAGCATCAATTTTGTGTATGAAGATAACCTCACACAGAATGTGAGTGGGAGTGGAGCTGTGGATGGTCTCGTCGTGCATACTAATATCCAGTTTTTCTTCAAGTCTTTGCTGCCAATTAAAATTAATAACACTGAAATGGTATTTTCTTTTTGGCTTCAGTTCATTGACTTTGTTTCGTTGGCTGTTCCTTTGTTAGTAGTACACCTGGTTCACACTTGAATTATCATTTTGTTCTTCCTTGTTAAGTTGAATTAGATCAAAATAGCATTCTCTGTTGTCTGCATCTGTGGTGTAACCAGCATTATTTCCCCCCGTGGCACTTTTTAAAACATTTTAGGCAGAAATTGTTTAGGCAAAATTTTTAGAAGGAATCCTTTACTTTGGTTGCCCAATTTTACCCATGCAAAGCCTCAAACTTCAGGAATGTTTGGACTTTTCTGTATATGCGGACGTATATATTGCCTTTATGAGTGTAGTATCTGAATGTCTCACTGATGGTGTTTGTAACTCATCTCTGAGTTAGGGAAGGTGGAGGAGAGTCCTCCATTTTACAACTTCTTGTTTTACAGCTGTGAAAAATTAGCACAATGTAGTTTATGACTGTGGGCAACCATGTAGAGGAGGCTGGTGGCCAGCCGTGACCTTACTGCCTTCCTCAGTGTCTTGGGTTAGGGTACCAAAATATAACCATCATCTCTGAACAAAGAACCATCTTCTTAAAATGTAGCATCAGGCACTGCGTAGGATGATGGAGAGACCTTTCTGATGGGCAGGTATCAGCCGAATGGTGGAAAACAGGATAAATAATCCAAGGAGACTTCAAAGCTTTGGAGGCTCTGCTCTGTGTCGGCTCAGCTGATCTCTTCTTAGCAAAATTATACCGTTTGCAAAAATGTTTTTCCACAAGGAAGCATCCAGAGCTCTCCTCCTCAACGTGTTCTTGGTGGGTGGCCTCTGGTTTTTCCCAAAGCAGGTGGGAGTCGTGGTTGATTGCAGCATTTTTTCTTTTATGATAAATAGGATGGTGTTTAGTGAACTAGATTCATAAGACTACAGACAAATTGCAGCCTGAAAATGGCACGCTAATGTTTATGTCATTGTATATTTTAAATATACTGTGCCTGGGACTTGTCAAAAGGGAATGTGCTCCTCTCGTGGAAGCGTATCCAGATGTGCGCCCCTGTTTTTTGGACTCTTTTGGAAAAGCCAGGCTCTCCCATGTTTCTTTGTTTGCGGTTTAAGCAAACGTTGTATTATTTATTTACAAATACCTTCACTCCATCTGTTTCCCTCTTTTATACGTAGCCCTCATTTTGTGCAAGAAAACAGGTTAGTCTGCTTCATGCTCTGGTTTCTTTCGCATTTTCTTGCAGGAGGGCGCTTTAAAAGGCTCTTGACAGTCATTATTGGGAAATACTTGTTTTCTGTACATTTTTCAGTGAAATCAAAACAGGAATCTTGGATAGGTTTCTATTGACCATTGGTTTTATAAAAAAAACTGTGGGTGAAATGCTGGCTTTGGTGGGGTAACGGAGAGTCCTGTCGCTGGCCCCAGCAGTGCCAGGAATTCACCCTGCGTGGCTGGGTGGCTTTCCCTGAACTTTATTTTCAGCTGGGATCAAATTCAGGGTTTGTTCCTTTAATTCTCTTGGCAAACACATCCCCGGGGTAGCACACAGGAGTTCAGGAATGTAACCTATTGTTTCCAAGCCCTGTTCTCCTTCCCTTCCCCTCTAAAGTAAACTCATTCCTACAACATCAGAGATAGGAGAATCCTACTCCCAGATGGAGCAGCCCTGTTTTCTGCGTGGGACCAGGGGAGATTTATCCCAGTGGGAAACAGATCCAGGCTCCAACCCGGCCCTTCCCAACTCATCCCCTGGTCGGCTGGGATGGGGAGAATGGCTGGTGGTGATGATCTGAACTGATGATGTGAATTGACGATGTGAATGATCCCTCTTCTGCTCTCATCCCCCGTGTTCCCGGAGGGCTCCCCGGTCCTTGCTTTCCCGAGCCCTCCCCTGGGTTGCTTCCCTCAGGAGTTAGGGCTGATTCGTTTCTCCAGCCACTCCTTCCACGTAGCCCCTCTGAACAGGAATTCCAGCTATGATCCTTCTGTCTCTACCCTCTCCAGTGCCAGAGGCAGGGCTCCAGCTGACTTCGCTAACATATGAAAAAAAAAAAAGAAGTTGTTTTTGCTGTGCAGAGCTGCCGAGAGGTGAAATGACCTGCTCTGATAGGATTTTTCTGAAACCTCAATTTGCACGACCCTTTCCCTGTCCCTGCCTTAAGACACAGTTCGTGCGGGTGTGCCAGCCCCTGGTGAGCAGCCCTGCGCGTGTTTCAGGATAACGTTACTCTTGGAAAAAACTTGGATTATCGCCCTTTGAAAGTGTCAGAATGCAGTGTTTGGGCATTAAGTTGAAGGGAGGATCCAGGATGAGTCTGTGGGAGAGAGGAATGTTAGATAGGCTCCAGCTCGCTCAGGGTGGCTTCCCTATCATGGAATCATGGAATTGTCAGAGTTGGAAGGGACCTCTAGAGATCATCTAGTCCAACTCCCCTGCCAAAGCAGGGTTGCCCAGAGCACATTACTCAGGAGCATCCAGGCAGGTCTCAAAGATCTCCAGAGAAGGGGACTCCACACCCTCCCTGGGCAGCCTCTGCCAGGGCTCTGCCACCCTCACCCCAAAGAAGTTCTTTGTCAGATTTGAATGGAACTTCCCGTGTTCCAGCTTGAGCCCATTGCCCCTTGTCCTATCACTGGGAACCACTGAAAAGAGTCCGGCTCCAACATCCTTTAACCCACCCTTTAGATACTTATAAATAAGGTCTCCCCTCAGTCTTTGCTTGTCCAGGCTAAAGAGTCCCAGCTCCTTGAGCCTTTCCTCGTAAGGGAGGTGCTCCAATCCCTTAACCATCTTCATTGCCCTACACTGGTAGGGCAACAATGCTCCCTTGTATTCCATGGAAAGAGAAGAGTCCTGGAGTTTTGCAAAAGGACTCATTCTGAAGTTGCCCTTCACAAGAGTCTTGCTCTCATCCATGGAGCCTGCGAAGCTCAACGGTTTTGTTGAGCTAAAGTTTGCTTTTTTGCGACCTCACTGCCCCAATTTGGGATGATAGGCTGATGCCCTGGGATAAAAAACAGTCCCCGGAGCTTTTAGGGCAGGAGGATATCACTGCTGAGAGCAGGGTGGCCTCTGCAAATCTTGTGATGGTTTGGTCATTTATTAACTGTGATGGGTGAAATCCCCATCCAAATCGATGGTAAAACTCCCCCTGATTTCCGCGGAGGCAGGATCGCCTTTCTCTGCGCCTAACCCTTCAGGAAGGATGAAGCTAAGCTGGGTGTGTTTACCAGCTCTCTGATCCTCTGGCCTGTTTAATGTCCTAATGAGAACTGCATCTATCCAGGGCAGCTCCCACACACGTTTCAGCCCCTCCTCCCGAAGACGCTCCTTCTTCCTGGGTATCTACTGTCCTTGAGCGAAATTGCCTGCTGACATTGCCTGTGTTGACTCAGTCAACCACTCTTATAATCATAGGGAGAAATTACAGTGAGAGAAATTATAGCTCTTTCTGGCTTGGTGACTTGGAAGGCAGCTGCCTTTTGAACTTGGCTAGCAGTTCTCCTAATAACATGGAGAAGGTTCGCTAGGGATATATGAGCCTTTGTGTCTTGGGAGGTTGAGAAAATGATGGGGAACTTCACGTGGGCTGCAGGCTGCCCCCGAATGCTTTACCCTGTTATTAAAGAGAGCTCGTGTGCAGGGTGGCAGAGGGTTTCAGGAGGGTGCTGGCTGCTCAGCTGCAATCAAATTTATACTGAGGTGACACCAGATCTCCTAGGTCATCCTGAAGATCACCGCCTTGATAGAAGGAAATGTTTCCAGTCTAGCATTTCCTTGCCTCTTGGTTTTTGAACTGAAGGTGACTTGAACATGGGAAGTTCCATCTAAACATGAGGAGGAACTTCTTTAGTTCCTTTTTGAGGGTGGCAGAGCCCTGGAAGAGGCTGCCCAGAGAGGTGGTGGGGTCTCCTTCTCTGGACACATTCCAACCCCCCCTGGACACATTCCTGTGGGACCTGCTTTGGCAGGGCATTGGACTAGATGATCACCAGAGTTCCCTTCCAACCTCCCAGCATTCTGTGATTCTGTGAGAGAATGGAGCTACCCCAAAGGTGACCAGAGTCTGTATCAAAACAGCCTAGAGTAAGGTTTAGTGCTCTGGGGCAAGGGCAGCTTGTCATGGGATGGGGTTTAGACCCACCGGTGAAGACCAGATCATGTTCTATCCTACAGTGTGCGGCTGGTTTCTGTTATCAGGGGCGGTCCTACCTTGGAAGAGAACAAGAGTCTGAGTGGTGGGTGAAGGAGAAGGATGGAAACGGAGACGCAGGAGGAGGTGGCTCAGTGGTGGTTGTGCAGTAACTCAGGGCTGAGCTGGGAGTATAAAACGGAGCGTTTTGAGTCCCGGGGCAGTGACCGTGGAGCTGCAGCGTCTCACCGACCCTCTGTGTGCACAGCACTGCATTGTTCCCCGGGCACCAGCCTGAATCCTGTTTCTTTTTGCACCCAGCAGCAGAGATAAAAGAGGAACTGTGTGGCTGGGGACCAGAACTGGACGAGCTGCCTTGGGCTTGATTCACTTTCCAGCAGCTGGCGGGCGTTCTTCTGCAGCAGAGAAATCTTTTAATTCTCTAGAAATGCAATGAAAACGTCCACTTGCTTGTATAAAAGATTATTGGTGATTTATATGGGTAGAGGCTTCCCTGATCTCTGCTATTAAGATAACGACAGTGCCACGCAGGGGTGCAGAGTCCCTCCAGCCCTTTCTCTCCTCTCCCCAGCTCCCCCCGGGTGCTTTTCTGTCTCCTCCCCCTCCGATTTTCCAGCCTTCACACGGATTCACCTTCGCTTCGCTGACTCCCGGCTTCCCGCTGGCCCCCGCGTGGCTTTCATTCAGAGCAGGCTGAAAACCGCTAACGAGAAGGTCTCTCCGCACAGAGAGATGGGCACTCCCCCGTCCCCAGCTACTTCTTCTCCAGCTTTTAAACCCCTCTTAAATCCATTAAAGTATCTCTGCCCGCAGCAGGGCGTGCGGCGGGGACCACAGCCTGCCTGGCCGGGGCTCCCATTCCAGCCCTGGTGGCTTCTGGATGGGATGGATGGCCCCTAGTGTCCTGGTGGATCTCGTTGGAAGGGAATCTGCCAAGCCCTTGATGTCTGCTGCCAGTTAGCCCAGAAGGAAGCAGCTGTTCTGTCCTCACTGTGCTTTGTGTGTTATTGTCTGTGTTTTATTTATATTATTCCCCCCCCCCCCCCCCCCCCCCGTGGGCTGCAGCTATTGTTTGTCATCTCTTCGCTGCTGAGAGAGCAGGCTCTTGTGAGGAACAAATTTAGGAGCTTTAGGAGCTGTGGAGCTTTGCCTGAGGTTATTGAGGAGGCTCGTGGTGTGATAGTGTCTTTAACCCTGGCTGTCAGCTATTCAGGCTGGTGTCTCTGCCTCCCAGCTGGGCTGGCTGTCTGTCTGTCCTCCGTGCTGAAAGGGGAACTCAGCAGTGTCTGCTTTTGGGCTGGAGTCCCGTGAAACCACTGCAGTCCAGCATGGCTCGTGTGAAAGTCAATTAGTAGGTATTTTCCCCCTATTTTTATAGGATCACAGAATGGTTGGAGTTGGAAGGGACCTTAAAGGTCATCCAGTTCCAACCCCCCTGCCCTGGGCAGGGACACCTCCCACCAGACCAGGTTGCTCCAAGCCCCATCCAGCCTGGCCTTGAACCCCTCCAGGGATGGGGCAGCCATGACTTCCCTGGGCAACCCGTTCCAGTGCCTCACCTCCTTCACAGTAAGGAATTTCTAGTATCTAATCTAAATCTCCCCTCTTCCAATTTAAAACCATCTTCTGCCTTCCTCAGAGCTGCTCTGGATCCTGGCCCTCGCTCCTCTCCCAACCTTCTGCCTCTGTGGCAACACTGGTGATTATTTTTAACGAGCAGGTGAGCAGGACCCTTGCTCTGCTCCTGTTTTGCCCCGTTGTGCTCTGGACCTGCTCCACCTCATCCCAGCAGAGGAAGGAGAGGATGGAGACCGTCCCACGCATGCTGGAACCTGGAGATTCTGATTTAGTTACGAACAAACGAACGTTGAAACGGCAACGCCACTGACACTGCAGCCACCTTCCTGCAGATGTGACTGACCTAGATTTTTCCATGAGTCCAAACAGAGGGATTTGGCACTCGCTCGGGAGAAATAACCAGCGTTGTCTGTTTATGCAATACCGCTTAATCCTCTTATTCCATGTAATGGTTGGGATCAGTAGCGCTGCTTTCCCACTGCGTGGAGAAGAGTTCACGTTCTTTTGTTTGAAGAACTGGTTTTGAACGCTTTTCTTGCTTTCACGTGTCCAGTGCTCTCCTCTCCGAGTCCCCTGCCTTCTGGATGGCATAAAGGAGAGGTAAAAAGCTGTTGAATATCACCAGTGTGTTCTCTCTTACACAGCCCTTTACATTGATGGAAAATGTGTGCGAGACCTTGAGAGGTGCAGGTGTAAAAGTTGGGTCCTCCAGCTAAAACCTGTCTACGGTAGCTGGAAAAGCAATCTTAAAAAAAACAAAATACAATTATCCGCCTCGGTTAATGTAATGCCATTAGCTGTCGGTGATAGGTTTTCAAAGCATGTGTGTTAAATCTTGCTCGATAACCTGTTTCAATCACCTTCAAGTTGAGACAAGGTCTTGAAAGAAACAGCAGGAAATGGCGCCTCCAGGTCTTTTCTTGGCGTGTTTTTCTGGGCATGGATTTTTCCCTTCCTACCAGTGTTCCATCCCTTGGCTTTTACCTTCCCGTGAGCTTGACTCAGCAGAAGCCATCCTTGTCAGACAGGAACTTTTAAGCTTTCCACATTGGGAATTAGCTTTGCGTGTCAGGGGAAGGAAGCAAGTGATGCTTGAAAGAAGTGATGGCTAAAACTAAACGTATTATTTCTCACTTGGGGTGGATTTGGCCGAGTTTTGTCTGTAGAATACAATTTGACGTCTTGGGTCAGCGGAGCCTTTTTCCATCTTCCCTTCAGCCACTGTGCCTTCTGTTCATAGATCCCATCTGTTTCTTAGAAACTGGATTTTTTTTTTTTTTTTTAAATTTTTCTGGTGTGAGGGAGAAGTGTTTAAGGAATACAAATTAGCTCCTCCTGTCTAGCATACTTTAATCATGCTTATAAATTGCCGGCTGTTATGAACTTGGTGCTGTGCCTGCATCTTTGTCCAACCCTTTCCCATGGAAGCCATGTGCGTTTAAAAGGAATGCAGCGACAGGCACTTAAGAGTGATTCCCTCTGGGAAAACTTTTTTCTTCCCTGGATACGCTACAGTTAAGAGCTACCTCTGTGGCAATGGGTTTGTCGTTTAATTTCTCCATGCTAGTCACTAACTGTCCATAATGGGAGGTGGCTTTGTTGCAGAGGGGTTGTAAGCATTAATTCAAACTGTTTAAGTTCACCTAAACCCTCATATTATAAGTAAAAAGTGATTATTTTTACTGTAGAGCTGCCTGAGAGCTGGGCATGTGAAACATGGGATGCCACCTGGCCCTGCAGATGACACCGAGTCCTGCAGCTTGGGATGCTCAGCTCTGGGGGCTGCCTGGGTGTGAATAAAGGAAAAAACCCCGTGTGAGGGAGAGATGAGGGGAGTCCTGGATGTGTAAAGTGCTTTTGGCTTCCTGGATCCCGAAAACTTATTGTAAGTAATAGGAGGAACTGTTAAAGACTTTGACAGGCGAATGTTAACGGAGAAATCTCTTGGTGAATTCTCAAAGCCCATCAAAAAGGGCCGTGTTTTTGGAAGTTCCTCTTCCTGACCACTTCTAGGGCATATTTTCACCAGATTGCTTTGTTCCTGAAAGCAGTTACATATGTGCAGCGTGTATATTTTTGGAATCTGGGGGACTCTGTGGTGTTTTACATATGAATGAAATTCCCTGGCAGAGCCTACAGGCAACGTGAGCTGGTAAAGGAGCTCCTTGAGAAAGATCCCGTGTTATTGCCCAGCAATGCCTTTGTGCAAAGGAGAAGGGGGAAGGTTCCCCAAGCACAGCACAGCGAGAGATAGAGTAACCCAATATTCCTTCCAAAATCTCTTTACAGAAAGGCGTGATAGTTAATGATACTTCCCAACAGACTTTTCTTTATTTCAGATAGGATTTCTCAGGATTTGTATCGGTGTCCCACGAGAAGAGTTCAGCTACTGATGGGGCACCAAGTGCTTTCAGACTCAAATCCACTGGGAATTGAAAAAAAATTTGTGAAGTCTTTGTAGCACAACAGTAGCTGGAGAAAAATCTAGATGGGCAGGATGTTCTTATGTGAAGTAGAATTAATCCATGGTACGAAGAGCAGAGTTTGCTTCTGCTGCTTGGTGAGGCACTCACTCCTTTGGCTGGGTGAGCACTATAGAAGAGGGGGGGATGGCAGCTGCGTAGAAACGGCTCCAACCGAGCTGTCCCGCAGCCTGGATCCAGAGGAATTCAGGCTGTTGATGGGTCTGGCTTCTGTGTTTGAGACTGGAACTGAAATTGAGGTCTAGAATGTGAGAGTTGCATGTAACAGCTCAGTGCATGGAAAAAAGAAAAGGCAGCATCTTAGAACGATAGAATCATGTAAGTTGGAAGGAACCTTTGAGATCATCGAATCCAGCCATGATCACTGGTTCCTATATGTGTGAGTTTTTCCAACCAGTTTGCTGCAGGGATCCTGGTTTGGAAGAGCCACAGGTTTAGTGTCCATCTTTGGGTTGGCCAGATCAGGTGATGCCCAGGAGGTTAGCTGCTTCTACCTCGAAGATGGTGCTTTGTTCTCCTAAACTTGGGTGGTCTCCATGGACCTGGGAAGATGCCAGACTTTAGGGGCCGGGCAGGGAGCCTGGACCTGGAGGAAGGAAATTCAGCAGTTGGAGACTGTGTCACAGAATTCCTCCTTAAACTAAGGATGGTCTAATTAGGGCTTCCTACAGGTTATTATTACAGCAGTCTCAGTAGCTATTTTTGCAGGCGATATTAGCCTTGTAAAGTTGGCAGAAAACTTGCAGGTGAACAAGTGTGTTCAGAAAATTGATGTGTGCAGTGTGAATGTGCTGCTCCATCTCTGTCCTGCAATAGGATTGTTAGAAATAGGTTCTGCTGCACCTCCACATCAGATCCCACCGGTTTCCTCCATGGACACATGGACATTGGGGTCTGATTCAGTCCTCCCTTCCTTGTCTGTAGTTCTGTTTGTTGGTTACCAAAGTCAGTGATTTAACTGAGAACAGAATGGGGACTGTTTGTGTCCAAGAGAAGTGGGATTGGTATGATGGTGGTTGATGAAAACCTCTTCCTCAAACTGTGGTGTCACTTAATCACATCCACCAGGAGAGGAAGTGTCTGCTCCTTGTCCAGCAATGGGAGATGTTTATATGGCAAAGACACAGAGGGAAAGGACAGGTTCACCAAGCAGACCTTCTTTTGGCCATTCCCTCACAAGCTGTTTAAAAACAAGCAAAAAAAAAAAAAAAAAGTGATTCTGTAGACGAGAACTCTTTGTGTTTAGTTTATTTTCTATTCCTGAAAATGTAAAGCCCCCTCAGAACCATCACGAATTTCCATTGTGGAAGTTCCCATTCTGCCCGTGTTCCTCTTCGTCTCCACACCCCCCCGAGACAACCACGGGCAACGAAATGAAGCCGAGAAGCCAGAATCTGGTCTTGGTGATAACGATGCCAATCCAGAATTGTTCCAGCTTCCCGGGCAGTGGAAAAAGCCTGACGGGCAGGGTATATCTCCAGTGACCTGAGAGGGACGGGGCTGGCTGACGGCACTCCATCTTTTGTCCGATCTCTTTTTTCTGATCAAACTTTTGCCCCTTGAATGTGTTGTTACGGTTGTGTTTTGTCTTGACTTGAAATCCATGGCTACAAACAGCAGTTTTCTCCATCCCGTTCCCTCAAGGTTTACAGACCAATTTATATGGAAGTCTTTGAAGTCCTGTGTGCTTTTTTTTTTATTTTCATGGGCTTCAAGTGTACGGAGTATGCTTAAAAGAAAGAATAAATCTTGGAGTCACTTAAATATCTCTTTTGAACTTGGCTCCCCGCCTCCTCTATCATGGTGACCTCCTGAGATACAGGCACAGCTTGGATGTACCATAAACCTGTACTGTAAAGAGATGAAGCCTTTTTTGATCTCATCTAAATATGTAGTCATTCCAGCTGTTGAAGAGGGTTATTAATTATTGCTTGGACACACAGACCTCTATTCTTTACGTTTGTGTCCAGCTGGCATGAAATTATTAATCATCTTTTGGATCTAATCAGCTGAAAAGACAAGTGAAATATCTGTATGACATCAGTGAGGGAATAAGAGAACATCGCAGTCTGAAAATGCAATCAGTGTAGCACAGATCTGTCCAATTCTTCTGAGCCTGGTCCAGCTCCTGAGTTCTCTGCGTGGAGTCTAATAAAGTGGATCCAAACTGACAGAAAACAACACGCAATGTCATTTTAGCTGGTCTTTTCTTCTGCTGCTTTGGCAGGTACCTACAAGCCAACAGTCCTGGTGTAGCTGTGTTTGCACAATAAGTGCTCTGCCGTGCTCTTCAGAGCAACCTCTTCATGGTGGTGCCTTTTCTTAGGGAAGAAAAAACAAAAAGAAACCGAAGCACGCAGCTCAAGTCTGATGGCTGGATCCAGGATGTTAAGAAAATTCTTCATTTGACTTCTCGTTGCCTTTCTGTGGTCAGGTGTGTCAGCTTAGGGTACACCAAAGGGTACCCTTAAAAGTGATCTTGTCACTAGCTTTTCTTGTCCCAGATCAAAAACATGACCTGGAGTGTGGTTTGGAGGAAGAATTGGGTATGAAATCAGAATGTAGGAGCTGTGAGGCTCTTTTAGGTTACTGGATTTGGGATTTTTGAGCTCAGAAGAAAGGCTGAGGTCTCTCTCCTGCATCGATGCAGAGCCGGTGGGCTGGTGGTCTTCTTTCCACACTTGAAGCAGAAGTCTTGCCTCCAGGAGGCTTGACTTGTGAAGAACTTTGTTTCTGGACAAGGCAGCTTTTGGTAGGTCCATTTCTCGACATGTAAAAGGGTCAAAATGAGACCTAACTAATAGTAGAAGGGGTTGTGGTATTTTATTAGCTGAGCATTTGTAGCCTCTGGATGAAATAAGGTCTGTGATTATGGGATAATCTTCTGTGAAGCTTCGTGGGTCAGACGAGGGTCTGACTTTTGGTTCATGTGTATTGATTTTATTCCACTCGCTTTCATAGCATCACTCCCAGTTCACACCAGTGCCGGCAGAATAACGCTGCAGCCATCCACTAGTGACAACTCCAGACTTCTAAGTAGGAAGCTGTGCAATTACCAGGGCTGAATTTAATTACAACCTCTCAATAAAATGGCTTGTGACAGAATGTACAACTCAATAAATTCACCAGATTTCATCACATGCAGTTGCTGTGAAGATTAAGTAGTATTAAAAAGGCAGATGTGTTTATAGTGATCAGGCTGCTATTTAAAGTTTTGGGTAGGGGAGATCTGCCTGCTAACAGTTAAGCTTAAATGTTAAGGATTTTCACCTTATAAACTCCTCTTAAACAATAAGCACATTTAATGCTAGTAGGAGCAGGAAATACTGTGTAAAACTGCAGTTTATAACAGCAACTGGAACCCTACATGGTTTTATTGCATACACAATTTTTGTAACATCTGACCCTAATTCACTTTGATATTGTCCATATCAGATAGTTTTTCTTTTTCCTGGTAGTGGTGTTCATTAGTGGAAGACCGAGAACTATTTCATGCATGGTTTAGATGACACATAATTAAGCAGTTTTTTAGAAAAAAAAAAAAAAAGACTTTACAGGAGAAAGCTGAAACTGGGGACTATTATTAGAAGCTCCAGGAAGGGGTTGTTAGCAAGCCAAGGCCTGCTCAAATGAGGCAGGATGCAAAAAAAAGAAAAAAATTGAGCATGCCACAATAGCAGGAAGCTATAAAACCCATTAATCCCCACCCAGGAGGACATCCATCCAAAAAGTAAAGTTTTGTTTGCAAGGCAGGGCTAATCGCTGAGTTCAGCTCTCCCACTGAAGCAATAATTTCTCTTGAGCTTAGCAAGGGGTCAAAAATATAAAGGCACGGCTCTTAAACTGCCTTTTTTTTTTTTTTGAGAGCTAAAAAGTGCCAGAAAGAGATTATATGGGGATTTTTCATGGCTTCATTCTCAAAGCATCCTGCAGGCTGTCGGTGAAGCTCCCTGCTCTGCTGAGGGTGATCCCTCGTGCCCGGGCAGGATAAGGATAAGTACAAGAACTCCTTCTTTAGAACCGGGCAGATGTTCAGACCCCGAGCGGGAGTCTCAGTTATTCCTCTGCCTCAGAAAAAGCTCTTCAAGACCAGAAGACCACAGCCTATGCCAGGTTGTATGAAGAAACCGAGATGTGATGCAGCCCTTCAGAAAGCCACCGATTCAAGCTGAGGTGGGCACCAGTTTAGGTGTGCTGTGCCCACCAGCGGGTCGGTAAGTAAAGTTTAAAGCCTACTCACTTGAAAGATCTATCGGCTGAATGAAGACCAAAGGTTTGCTTAAAACCAGCCCTTACACACGCTCTGCCCAGAGATGTGATCAGAAAATATTAGTGCTTTATAAACCGATGCTGTCGTTCCTACCCTGCTTAGATTTTTTTCATGCATATGTTAAAACAGTGCGACTTTATCTTCCCCCCATTACTTGGAAAGTTCCTTTTAAATCAATTCCTCTAAGTTTTTGCCTTCCCCTTTCCTTTAACACCCGGTGCCTGATGCGCTGGTGGTTGTTATCTCTTCCCCTGCAGCGTTGAACCATTCTGGCTCATTGGACACAGCATTTCAGCGCGGCTGAACGCCAGCTCTGATATATTAAAGCCCCCCAGATAAGCTCCCAGTGGTTACTGGTGTTGTCTCACTTCAGCTTATTGTCTGCCTTTAATCTTGAGCCCATTAATCTGTCCAAGGAGGAGCGAAGAAGGATCGCGAGCGAGACAGGCAGAAAAACATCCATGGACGATGGGTGGGTGGGAGCTGAAATAATAGTTGGAAGCCAGAGCAGATGCACCTCGTAAGCGGCGTGAGGTTGGATGGGATGATGGGATGATGGGAGAGCAACCCCAGGCACATCGAAGAGGTAATTAAGAGTCTTGGTGATGGTGGCTGGAGCAGTCGTGGCACATGAGTTACGGGGGTGCTCGAATCCCGCTGCCTTCCAAAGGGAGGTGAACACTCGGTTTGTCTGGGGAAAAGGATAAACGGCCTGTCCAGTAATTTTGGGAACCTCATCAGTATTTTACCAAGGGAAAAATGAGATAGTTTGTAAAATATAAAGAAGTTTTTTAATTTCTTTTTTTCTAAAGCAATTACTGTGCTGATGTAAAGCAGCTTGCTTGCTTCTAAGCCATAGGCTGCTGCGTTGTGGTGTCTGCATCTCAGAAGGTTAAAAGATAAATTTGGAGAATGTTTTTGTGTTCATAGCTGAGAAACCGCTGTCATCCCAACCTCGGCTTTGCCATTTAACTTGCTGCGAGTGTACGTTAGAGAAATATTAGGGTTAGGTCTGAAATGCACTCTGATGCAGGGACACGCTAGAAGGACCGCAAGCTGTTTAGTTCCTCCTTTGAAGGTTTCAGTACTGATGAAATGATACTTAAATGATCTTTTCCTTTTCTCTTTTTTTTTTTTTTCTTCCTTTTGTTTCTGTTTTTGGAGCAAGCTTTGAGCTTAAATTGAGCTGGCAACTTCCTTTTCAGACCTCAGCCGCTGACATCATTTGTACGGCAATAATCAACAACAGGAAGAAAACATCTGGGTTTGGAAGCACGAAGAGATCAAGGCCGTAGTGGTCTGGAGAATAAAGGGGTGACAACAGTCTGTGTTGCCACAGTTTATCTTGAGCCCGTCCTGCAGACGCGAGGCCACTCCAGCGGCTGCAGGAATTGAACATTCCTGGTTTCCCAGATGAAGGAATGAAAGCCGGGGCAGTAAGCTGTGGGGTTCCCTGGAGAGAAGCGGTTCGGTGAGGTCAGGACAACACACTGCTTTTCGCATGGGAAGCCTCTGGGGTCATCTCCACGGCTGGCTCAGAAGACCTTGTGTCCGTGGTGCTGTGGTGGATCATACCCGAGGGTCGTCTTGGGAACCTGGGGCTGTGGGAACGCAGTGGATGGGGCTTTCATCAGCTGCTTTGTACTGCTCTGGGGAACGGGGGCCTTAAAGAAAAAGCTTTTTTGTTTAACTCTGAGCTCTTGAGCTCTGCCCGAGGGCTGGAAGGAGAACTTCCTCTGAGCTGCGTGTGGGCGATTCCAACTCGTACCAACAGGCAGAAGGAGCCGCAGTGCTCAGTTCTTTTAACCGCAGGCAAAGAATCAGTCTTGACTCTTCTGCTTTAAAGGATCCAGGCTCATTCTTATTTATTTGGGCTCTAGCTATACTTTTATATTTCTTAGCTATATTTTTACTTAGAAAACTCCAGTAACATCAAAACCCCCTCAAAAACCCCAACACTTTCGTGAGCTCTACCATGTGGGGATGTAGATGATGATCATGCAAGGTAGCTGGTCCCTTCCATTGTAACAAGGGATGGTAAAATTGAGGACACACTTGCATTTGTGTCCAAATTACTTCTAGAATAGCACTTAAGGTTACATCCACCTTCCTCATGTCTTAACATTCAGCTTCTGCTGCCTCACCTGCGGCAGCACGGCTTCCTTCCTTCTCCAGGATGCCTCCTCTACCACTTTGCTCCTTCACCGAATCTCTATGGACTAGTTAAATCACAAATTTTTCAAGACTGTTGGCTTTCCTTGCATAGTCAGGCCACCTTCTCGCTGTCTTCTTCCATGTGAATATAACAAAGAGTCACAGGAGTCTCAGGACTCCTGTGTCACAGGAGATAGGACAAGGGGCAATGGCCTCAAGTTGTGCCAGGGGAGGTTTAGATTGGATATTAGGAAACATTT